>CM038218.1:122223513-122823513 GCA_021442155.1 Cymbidium sinense
CATACTCAATTTGCTAAGTGAAATTTCCATTTTAAAACCAAGTGGGATTTCATCTTTAGCATACCAAATTTGCTAAAGTTGAATCTCCACTTTCAATCATTTCAAAAATAAAACAAAACACTTAGGATTCCCTTAGCATACCAAATTTGCTAAGGATCCTACCCTTTTTCAAAATCAAAATATTTCGAACAAATGAAACACTTAGGATTTTCTTAGTATACCTAAATTTGCTAAGAATCCTATTTTGAAAAACTAAATAAAATATACTTGGATTCTTCACTTTGCATACCTACATTAGCTAAGTGAGAATTCTAAAATTTTAAAAAAATCAAAACAAAACAAAATATACAAAAGGAAATAAATTCACTTTTACTTTACTTAACATGCCTAAATTTGTTGAGTAAGTAAAAATTTTCAAAACAATCAAACAAAACAAATTCATTTTGACCCTTACTTTAACTTACCCAAATTTGTTAAAGGGAAGGGTCCTCAAAATCACAAAAATTCAAATTCGAAAACATCAATGAACCTATGGAAGCATCCTATCAAAAATTTTGAATCCATATTTCAACATACCTAAATTTGTTGAAGTTTGGATTCATATTCAAATTCCTCTTTCAATCAATCTCTTCAAATCTATTTGAACCCCACTTAACACTTCCAAGTTGTTGGATGTGGGTTCAAATTTTCAAAATTCAAAATTCAAAATCTATGGAGATAGAAAAATTGATACAAGTTCATTTCTCATTGAGATTCTTTCATCGGTGTCAGTTCAATTTATTTATAGTGAAATGGCGTTCAAAAAAATTTGTCTTTACCTTTCCCTCATGGCATGGATCTAGCCTTAGATAGTTGACTTCTTTATAGACCATACCCACTTGATCCATTTTGGTAGGGATTTGAGGGGCAGATCACTTGTGAGGGCATTCCCTCACCACTACGAGGAAGTGGCCGTGAAGAAGCGGTCATCGGGTACTTACTGATTGATGTATCCTCACCGAAGAGAAAAGGCGCACATGACTTCAAGCTTATAGTACCGGCCTAGTCCCAGTTGTAGTTCATCTAGAGTTGCACATGTTGCCCCCAAGGCAGCTAGCCCCTACCATGCACCCAAGGGTAAGGCTCCAATTTAGGGCTTGCCTCACATTTGAGTATGGGTTTCACACTCCTCCCATCCTACTGCACAAACAAGAATAAGATTGTATGGTCAAACGGTTCCACACTTGGATAGCTGAGAGCTAGAGAGAGCCATGGATGAGTCTCCCATGATTTCACCACCTTACAGAAACTAGTTCATCCTCTCTCGATCGATAGAGAGGATGCCGGGAGGATTTCATCACCTCCTCAGTGGTGCACTTACAGAAGGAGTAGGAGATCAGCACGCCAACCTTGCTCTATTCTATGCCGTGTAGGCAGCATATGCTCGAGTCTGACAGTTTGATCTGATGTTATCCCCACAATGGGAGGCATTCATCGTGAGAGGGCCGTGAGGCCCATACATCACACATTACTAGTGAGAGTGATAAAGGTTCGCCGGCCAGCCGCTTTGATTTTTTGACTTTCCACTAGCGCTACTGCACCATCGATAGTATTCTCCTCACTGGACCACCACCATGGGGAGTTCTCACAGAGAGTGGGTGGTGTCCCACCCCACTACTCCCATGTTCGCCATCAGTGTAGTTTCAACATCTCCCATTCCATCTAAGGCCATGAAGGCCGCATCCGGGAAAAACATACCCCGTTGGTGATCCGGCTATGGCCAAGGGATCCTACTCCTCCTACACCACCCATTATGGTAGGGTCAAGCTCTCGCTTGACCTTCCCTAGTGGTGCGAAGGAGTGGCACCGAGCATCGTGGTCATTCCTTCACCAACTCCCCACAAATGGATGTAGATGGTGAGTTATCATAGATATTCTAGATGACAAATCGAGTAGTAGAGGATCATCCTAGGATTGTTACCCTATTAGCTAGAGAGAGTATCATTCTTCTAGTGAATACGCACAGATTGACTCAATTTGATAAGTGTGCCTCTCAAGCAGATAATGATCACATGCCGCCCAAACTATTTGTACCTACCGAGTTAGATCATCCTTAGATGAGATAGTTGCACTATTTTATGGAGAAGAAGGAGATCTTAGGTATGCTTGGTCGATGAAGAAAGTCGCCTTGATCCCAATGAAGATGACTTGATGGGGATTGTGGAGTATGCATGGTGACACTAGAGGTTCTCTTTAATAATAAAGCCATGAAGGTGATGAGGTTGATCAAGAAGATACTACAAAAAATCAGCCCATCACCAACAAAAAAGGTAGAATGAGCAGATTGATAGATGGCACAAGAAGTGCTAACTTGTTAGCAATAGTGTGCTTCAAAACAAGCCCTCCAATTCATCCTAGTATACTGATGTCGAGTTAGTAGTGCATGTCTTGGACCGCAAGACTTTACCTCTTGAGCAAGGTAACACTAGTTTGTATTATAAGGTAGTGGAAAGTACCTCCATACATGAAAAGATAAAATCCATGGTTGAGCAAAGTGAAGGAAGCTTTGGCTCAAGTGGAGGATCATCGGTTTTGAAAGGGTAGACCCTACCCAAAATGAATTTGATGCTATCCAAATATCCCAAGGGTTTCATGCCTCCTTCCTTCAAAAGTTTGATGGCAAACCGAGGCAACATATAGCTCACTTGGCCATATTGCAACGTGGCAAATATGCTTTACTTTAGACTCTTTATCGAGCTAGCGGTATCACTTTTGATTGGTATGTCAACGCCAACAATTCAAGAAAGACATTTTGAGTTAAAACTCTTCATCAAGAGATTTTTCAAGCTGAAAGGGTTACTAGATAATCGTTGTTGCAACAACACTCGAGTCACTTGTTGATTATATTCTTTGATGGTATAACCCGAGTATGAAGTGTGAACTGTCTGAACAACATACCATTGAGATTCTCTTGAAGAATATCCATGGCTTCCTTTCATGCTTAAGGGCTTCGTCAAAGACATTTGAGAAGCTAATCAACAAGGCTAGTTTATAAGGAGAGGCCAAGCTTGCCTTTTCAAGATCAATTGCCCAAGCAAAAAATACAAAAAGGTCTGAGAAGAAATAGTAGTAGTGGGTTGACAAGGGGAAGACAGCCAGAGAGATCAGTCGGACCACCATCAACAACCTCCACCTCCTTTGCACCATGAGGTATGCTCCACCTCCTTTGCACCATGAGCTACCTCCACCTCACCTCCATGGCCAAGATAGCCATCGCTCAACCATACCACCAAGTAGCTATGCATATCCCGCGTGTAGCTATGGCCCACCTTCTCTATTAGATAAGTTAAACAAACCTTATTCTTTTAAGAGAGAGGTAATAAAGAGAATAATTAAGAATCTCTTAAAGAAACTTGATTTTTCAGCTACCTGAGCCTAGGAGACCATAGGAAGTAGGCTAAAGTCATGATCCAAATTTATGCCCACTATGCTAGCATGGAGGATTGTTTTATATTCAAGGATTGAACACGCTTTCAAGATCTGTGGTAGTTATCCCAAAGGAATATATTGTGGAACAACCTTCTAGTTCCATTAGGGTAATCTTTGGGGATACAAGTGATCTTACCGAAACCAAAGAAGGTTGGGACATTTCCTTGTCTAAAACCTCTAAGAAAATAATTTAGAAGATCAAGAAGCTTTCCTTGTAGGTTCCTGAGTCAGCTCAAACCTCCAACACCAAGGAAGGTTTGCAAGTTTCCAATGCCAACTCTAGGAAAGTGGGAGCTTAGAAGAAGATGTGTCGCCGATAACCCCTAGCCAATCATGTCAGACTCTAGCCTTCAATAACTTCCACGATGACTTCTTCCATTTCATAGCTCTTCTATTTCTTCTACTAGTAGACTCTGTATCTGGATAAGGGCATCAAATCCCTTACTCCACTTACTCTACTTGAATTCTACTTACACCCAAATAATTTCAAGAAATTGAAGAATAAAGGATTTGAATTACATCTGTCTTCCTTATGAGTTATCTTCTTCTATTCCTAACGATAACTCTTCAAGTCTAATTAACTATAACAATTTTGATTTTCCTCTGTTTGATTCAGAGTTGGACTTTTTAATTTTGAATACTACGGGTTCACCTCTTAAGATAGACTTGGAATCATTGAGTGTCCCATAGGAGAAGTCAGGTGAGCCTGTGTAGAACCTTCCACCACTTGCCTCAAGATTACCAAGTCAACCTCCAGAAGTGGCAAGGTTCTACCTCTAGGCAACACCTCAAGATGAGCAAGTCATTGGTACTGAAGATCAAGAAGCCCTTCCATAAGATGCTCCACTCTTAGATATGCTTGTGGAAGACTAGCCGAAGGTGGACTACAATGTCCTTTCTCATATAAGAAAGTTTCCATCTAAGCTAAGCATATATGATGTCATTGTCTTATCCAAAGAGATGAGAATCACTAATCAAGGCTCCTTGATCCCAAATATGTTTAGCTCACCACCGCTATTGAGAAAGCACATTAAAAAAGAAGCCCAAGGGATCACCTTCATACAAAGACCTTCGGGGACTTGGAGCACAACCGCCATACATTACAGGACATGGATGTTGACTCATGTGGTTCTCATGGATTGTGTGCATCAAGAAACATTATGAGTCTAAAGACCCTTGCCTTTTGAATAGAAGATCTCTACTCTAGGAGATAGGGATGATGTTGAGAAGATTCAATGATCAAGGTGAGCGGGCTTTAGGTTCTATAGCATTACCATTGGAGATCGATGATTATCAAACTAAAGCCAAGTTCTACATCATTAATTTGAATACTTTGTTGGTAGGCTTTGGATACATCAGAACAAGATCGTTCCATCCTCTCTTCATCAGTGCATTATGTTCAGAAAAGATGGAATTATGTACCGTGTCAACGGGGATGAAAAGCCATTTTTAGTTAGAGTGGTTGAGATTTATGAGGATGCGACCTATTATCTTGTTCAAAACACCCTTTCTCTTGAACTTGGACAAAATTCAAATGAAGTGCAAAAGAAAAGAAAATGAAGAAATTATTTCTAAAATGAACAACAAACCCAAGGAATTTCTCAAGTGACAAATGCACACTTTAGGGGTTTCATCTTGAGGTTATATTATCTTAAGAAAAAACTACTCAAGTTAAATATATGGTCTTCTTTAAATTTTTGACTACTAGATCATCAACATAGCACTCAACCTAATGATGGATGAGTTCATTGAAGATCTGAGTCATGGTCGCGGTATAGCACTAATTTTAAGGGGAGAGACCCTATAATGAAGATTCGGGGTTCAAAAGTAATGTTCTTTCATCTTTAGGAGACATCTTGATTTGGTTATAGCCAAATGACCCATCCATGAAAGAGAAGATCGCATGAGATGAGGTAAATGTCCACCATTAACTCGTATAGGAAGAGGAAACTCATCCTGGACATGCCTTGTTAAGTCCTAAAATTGCAAATATGAATTTGGCCATTCTTCTTCTTAACTATGATGACACTAGCTAACCAGTAGGATATTTTTCTTCCCCGATGAAACAAAGATCGATCTTTGACTTGAAATGACTTGTTCAATTTGTAATCGCATGCCTAACTTGCTATAGTATTAGATCTATTGTTAGCTTGTGGACCGCTATGTCGTGAGATATGGGCATTTCTTCATAACTCCATACAAGTCTTTAAACTCTCAATAGCTAACTAAGTCATTGGTTTCTTCATTCAAGAATGAACGATGTATGTCGAGGATTTTCTTCTATCCAGGTTGATTTCTTTAAGCTTGTTGATTATTGAATGAATCTCCTCTTCAAATTGGCGGCCTCTTTGACTTGAGATCATCCGATCTTAAGTTTCTAAACACATTCTTATAAGAGTTGGTGATGTGAGAAGAACTATCGACTCCAAATGGTTGGTAACAACCAGTAATAATCTTCATCGATCAATTATGAATCCGCCCGCTCTTGATTGCTTCCCACCTGATTGTTCCATAGCTTTTCAAAATATTCAACTAGCTTGGACCATATGTAAGGAACTAAACCTTTCTGTATAAATTTTGAACACAAGAGTAAAAGTCAAAAGGTAATTCATTAATTCTTTAAAAGTATATTCAAGTTCTACATCAAGCTGGACTTGAGGATGATCCCAAAAGAACCTATGTCACTGGAAGACTTAGGGACTTTTAACTACCATACCTTCAACTTTCTGAGATGTAAGTGAGGTAAGAGCTAAGGTTCCCAATCACCTAATAGTTTCACATAAACCATTCAATACTTTGCTTTGCTTGGAGGCTGGTCTTTGTCTGGATCAAAAGTCACCTCCAATGGAACCCAGAGGGGGTTGGCTGTATACAATCACATTAGACTCATCCAATGGATTCCAAGTCTATGTGAATAGTAGGGTACTCATGAACTGAACATGACCTTTGAAGGCCAACTGGGGTCTCACCTCTGAACTCTCTTTTACCTCTCTACTGTGGAGGTTGAGCCATCTACCCACATGTCCATATGATGGAATGAACTATGGGTGGAATGTGAATGGATCCACTTCTTCTTCAATTCCCCTTTTGCACTTGGACTTTTTTTTCTTTTCATTTTCTTTTATCTTTTTTTTGCTTCATTTTCTTTGGTTTTTGCACATTTGAATTTGTCCATTGTTCATGAGAAAGGGTGTTTGAGGAAGATAGTAGGTCACATCCTCATAAATCTCAACCTCTAACTAAAATGGCTTTTCATCTCATTGACATGCATCAATTCCATCTTTTCTGAACTTGATGCACGATGAAGGAGGATGGACCAATCTTGTTCGATGTATCCAAGGCCTACCAAGCAAAGTAGTGAATGAAGTATTCAAATCAATGATGTAGAAACCTTCAGCCACCAATCTCCAAGGTAACACTATAGAACCTAAAGCCCACTCACCTTGATCATTGAATCCTCAACATCATCATCTCCTCGAGTATAGATGAGATCTTCAAATAGGCAAGGGTCTTTAGACTCATAATATTACCGATGCACCAATCCATGAGAACCTACAGTCTGAACTCCATGTCACCGTGATGTAGAGGTTGTGCTCCAAGTCCCTAGTAGAAGGTCTTCATCTGAAGGTGATCCCTTCGAGCAATGTCCTCATATAGGGTGTACTGAGCTAAGCATATCGATCAAGGAGGGCCTTGATTAGTGATTCCCATCTCTTTGGATAAGACAATGGAATCATATATACTTAGCTTAGATGGCAACTTTCTTAGATGAGAAAGGATGTTGTAGTCCACTTTCGATTGGTCTTCCATAAACATATCCAAGGGTGAAGCATCTTGTGGAAGGGCTTGATCTTGCATCAAATGACTTGTTTCCCTCTATCTTGATGCCCCAGGAGGTAGAACCTTGCCACCATGAGGTTGACTGATCTGAGGCAAGGTGGTGGAAGTTCTACACACTTCAGCTCACCTACTTCTCCTATGGGACTCTCAAAATGATGATTCCAAGTCTATCTCAAGAGGTGAACTAGTATGTGAGTTGGAAAGTCCAACTCTAATCAAGAGGAAGATCAAAATTTTTATAGTTATTAGACTTGAAGAGTTATCGGAATAGAAGAAGATAACCCATCAAGAGACATGATGTAATTCAAACGCTTTATTCTTCAATTTCTGAATTATTTGGAGGTATAAAGTAGAAGTCAAGAAAGTAAAGTGGAGTAAGAGGATGCCCTTATCCATCGATACAAGAGTTCTACTAGTAGAAAAAAATAGAAGAGCTAGCTAAATGGAAGAAGTCATGTGGAAGCTACAATCAATGGAGTTTAGACATGGTGTATTGTGCTAAAGGCTATCCCCACAATGCTGCTACCGCTTTTGAGCTTACTTTCTAGAGTTAGACGGAACTTGCAAACCTTCCTTGGTGTTGAGGTTTGTGACCTGCACTGCAAGGAAAGTTTTGATCTTCTAAATTATTTTCTTAGAGTTTTAGATAAAGAAATGTCCCAACCTTCTTAGTTTTGGTAGATCACGTATAATGGATTACCCTAATGGAACAAGGTTGTTCCACAAGATTCCTTTGGGATAACTACAACACCGTCTTGAAACTGTGCCGCCTTGAATGTGAAGCAATCCTCCAAAACATGGCCTAGCATATGGTAAGGGCAAAAGTTTGGATCATGACTTTGCCTACTCTATTCTTAGGCTTGGGTAGTTGAGGTTTCTTTAAGAGATTCTTAAAGATTTTTCGATTCCTCCTCTTAAAAGAATAAGGTTTGTTTAACTTATCTAAAAGAGTGGTGGACCATAGCTACCTAGATATGCATGGTGGTATGGTATGAGCTGGTATTGTGGAGGCTAAGGTGGAGGCCGATGGTGGGAAAGGAAGGAGGTGAGGTCCTGGGTCACTTAATGATCTATAGTGGCCCTTATCAACGCTACTACCCCAGATTTCTTTCTCATAAACCTTTGGGATTTCTAACCGATAAAAGGCAACTTTGGCCTCCTAGATTATGCCTTGTTGATTAGCTTTCAAATGTCTTGATGGTGAAGCCCTTAAGCATGAAGGTGACAGCCATGGATATTCTTCAAGAGAATCTCAATGGCATGTTATTCAGTTCACACTTCATACTAGGTTATGCCATCAAGAATATAATCAACAAGTGACTCACTTGTTTTATAATGAGATCACCTACAAGAACCCTTTGAGCTCCACAAATCTCTTGATGAAGAGTTGCTCTAACTCAAATGTCTTTACCGAACCATTGGTAGTTCAACATACCAATCAAAAGTGCACCCACTAGGCTACAAAGAGTCTAAAGAGTGTGCGTCACGCCACGTGTTGCAAATAACTGTGAGCTATGTGCTCATTCTCACCCATCAAATCTTTTAAAGGAAGGAGGCATGAAACCCTTGGGATATTGGATAGCATCAAATTCCTCGGTAGGTCTACCCTTTGAAGATGATCCCTCCCGCTTGAGCCAAAGCTTCCTTCACTGTGCTCAACCATGGATTTTATCTTTTTTTATGTATGGAGGTACTTTCCACTACCTTCCTATACAGACTAGTGCTACCTTGCTCAACGGGTAGAGTCTTAATGGGTCTAAGACATGCACTAAATTAGATGACATCGACTATAGATGAACAGAGGCTTGCTTAAAACACCGACACTACTCTAACAAGTCCTAATATGCCATCCTATATTTGCTCATCTTTTCTTAACTATCAGAGGTGATTTAATTCTCATCTCTTGATCAACCTCATCACCTTCCATGGCTTGTCTAAGAAGAGAACCTCTAGTAATCATACTCCATTTGAATCCCCATCAAGTCATCTTCATTGGGATCAAGCTAATTTTTTTCATTCATCGTACTAAGATCTCCTTCTTCTCCATAAAATAGTGTGCAACTATCTCATCTAAGGATCAATCTAACTCAGTACAAAATTAGCTAACCGATCGCTATTATGCATGAGAGACTCAAATTGGGGAGTTAATCTAAAATGTGTCACAAGAATGACTCACTATATCTTAATAGGGGTAACAATCCTAGGATGATCCTCTACTACATGAACTCATCAGAATATATGATAACACCATCTCGCATCCATCTATATGGGAGGAGTTAGTGAAGGAATGACCACTATGCTTCGGGGTCGCCACTCCTTCTGCACCACCATTGGGCAAAAGGTCGAGCAAGACCATAATGGGTGGAGGAGGGGTAGGATCCTTTGACTATAGCTAGATCACCAATGGGGTATGTTTTTCCCTGGATGTGGCCTTCATGGACTTTGATGGAATGGGAGCAAACTGATGGCGATGAGTGGTGGGGTGGAGACACCACCGACTCTCTGTGTGAACTGCCTCCTATGGTGGCTGGTCCCCGTGAGGAGAATACTATCAATATGGTGTGGTAGCACGAATGGAAAATCAACCAAAGATGGTCAATGGTTGAACCTCCATCGCCTCTCTAGTAATGTGATGTATGGGCCTCACGCCCTCTCATGGATCCTCCCTAGGGATAGATAAGATCAATCAAACCGGACTCAAGCTCAGATGCCACCTACTTGGCATAGAATAGAGCGAGGCCGTATGACCTCCTACTCCTAGAAATTTTGGCTAGAAAACACTAGAGGAGGTGATGAACGGATCCTCCGCATCCTCTAGAGAGGATGAAACTTTTCTATAACTGGTGAAGTGATCATGGAGACTCATCCATGGTTGAGCTACCCCTCTAGCTATCCAGTATGGAACCGCTTGACCATACGGTTCTTCGTGGTAGTGGATGGGAGGAGGAGCAACTAGACTCAAATGTGGGGAGGCAAGCCAAACTAGGGGAGCCTTACCCTTGAGGGTACAGATGGTGGGTGCTAGCTCACGGGCAAGGGCAACTGGGATGAAGCAACCACCTGCTACCGCTTGAACTATATCAAGAAGTCTATGCCACGCTTTCCTCTGAGGATACATCAATCAAAGGGTAAGTCTACGATGACCCTCGCCTGGTCACCTTCTTCCTCGATGAGGAGGAATGCCCCTTAATGATCCCCCCTCAAATCCCTCACCAAAATGGATCAAGTGGGTATGGTCCAAATGTGGGAAGTCAGCCTGATCTAGAGCTAGATCCATACTTTGGGGGAATGTAAAGACAAATTTCAAAACCGCCATTTCAATAGTAAACGACCAATTGCATTGAATCGAAAGAGAATGCAATGAGAAATGAACTTGTATCGCTTTCTATCTGATTTTGAATTTTGAAAATTTGAACCCACATCCAACAACTTGGAAGTGTTAAGTGGGTTCAAATGAAAAAGATTGATTGAAAGAGGAATTTGAATATGAATCCAAACTTCAACAAATTTAGTATGTTAAAATATGGATTCTTTTGATAGGATGCTTCCATAGGTTCATTATTTTTTGAATTTGAATTTGATTTGAGGACCCTTTCCTTTAACAAATTTGGGTATGTTAAAGTAAGATCAAATAATTTTGTTTTGTTTGATTTTTGGAATTTCACTTAGCAAATTTAGGTATGCTAAGTAAGTAAAAGTGATTATTTCTTTTGAAAATTTTTGATTTTGGAAAAATTTTAATTAATAAATTTAGGTATGCTAAGTAAAGAATCCAAATGTGTTTTGTTTGATTTTTGAAAATAGGATTCTTACCAAATCTAGGTATGTTAAAGAAATCCTAAGTGTTTCATTCATTTAGAAAGTTTTGATTTTTGAAAAGAGTAGGATCCTTAGCAAATTTGGTATGCTAAGGGAATCTTAAGTATTTTGTTTTGTTTTTAAAATGATTGAAAGTGGACTTTAGCAAATTTGGTATGCTAAATGAACCCACTTGGTTTTGAAATGGAAATTTTACTTAGAAATTTGAGTATGCTAAATGAAATTCCAAATGGTGTGTAAAATTTTGATTTTATTTTTTTTTTGAAAATGGAAACTTCTCCTTAGCAAATTTGGTATGCTAAAAGAAGTTCAAGTGTTTGAAATTTTGTTTTGAGTTTGGAAACTTTGCTTAGCAAATTTGAGCTAGAAAAGTTCCAAAATATGTTTTGAAAAGTTTTGAATTTTGATTTGGAAACTTTACTTAACAAATTTAGGTATGTTAAATGAAGTTCCAAATGTTTTTGAAAATTTTGAAATATGATTTTGATTTTGATTTGGATTTGGAAATACTTGCAAATTTGATTATGCTAAATGATTTCCAAATTTATGTTTAAAATTTTTTGGATTTTGAATTTGAGAACACTTAACAAATTTGGGTATGTTAAATGAAGTTCCAAATGTTGAAAATTTTGATTTTGATTTGGAAATTACTTAATAAATTTGAAGTTCCAAATATGTTTAGAAAATTTTGAAATGTGATTGTTGATTTTGATTTTTTTGAAACTTCACTAACAAATTTGAGTATACTAAATGAAGTTCCAAAATGTGTTTTGAAAATTTTGATTTTGATTTGGAGACTTCACTTAACAAATTTGGTATGTTAAATGAAGTTCCAAATGTGTTTAGAAAATTTTAAATTGATTGTTGATGATTTTGAATTTGGAAACTTCACTTAAAAAATTTGATTATTAAATGAAATTCCAAATGAAAAAATTTTGAATTTTGAGATTTGGAGACTTCACTTAACAAATTTGGTATGTTAAATGAAGTTCCAAATGTTTTGAAAATTTTGGATTTGATTTTGATTTGAAAACTTCACTTAACAAATTTGGTATGTTAAATGAAGTTCAAATGTGTTTGAAATTTTGAAATATGATTGTTGATTTTTTTAATTTTTTAAGAGAGGACCTCCATTCAACAAATTTAGGTATGTAAATGGAGATCAATCTTATTTTTTGAAATATAAATTTTTGTGTGTGATTGTTGCTTTTGAAAGAGAGGAATTCCAACTTAAACATATGTGATATGTTAAGTGGGATTTCCTAAATGATATTTATTTTATTGGGAATGAAATCTTCATTTAATAAATTTAAGTATATTAAATGAAGATGTTCATGTGTGCTTTTGAAAATTTTAATTTTGTTTACAAATGAACTTTCCATTCAATAAGTGTGAGTGTATTGAAATAAGATTCATGTGTTTTTGAAAATTTTATTGTTCATTTTATTTTGAAAATGAAATCTTCATCAAAGTGAATTGAAAGAAGATGTTCATTTATGCTTTTGGAAAAATTTTATTATTTTTGAAAATCCCTACATGTAACAATTATGGAATTGTTAAATGAAGGTGATAAAAATTTGTGAAAAATATTTTATTAAGTGCATTTTTGAAAAGGTGCTTTTGAAAAAGATGGAAGATTTTATTTATTTTTAGGTTGAACCTTTTCTTATCATGAAAATGATAAGGAGGAAGTCTTTAAAAATGTTTCTTTTTATTTTAAATCTTTTCATTTTACCTATTGGAGAACTTAAAGGGGGTTTTAAGACCAACAAGGAATGTGGTCCTAAAACCTAAAGATTTAACTAACTCAAGAATGAAATGAGCTAAGTGCCAATGGAAAGAAGGATAGTCTTGGATTCATAAAAGTACAACCAATCGATACTCAAAGACAATGATCATTTACCAAAGATGGAGAGAGAACCATCCTGGAGTAAAAAATCTATGGTGAATAAATTCCTATTAGGGAGTCACCTTTCAAATCTGTGGTGAGAAAACAAAAAGGACACCATATAGAAATTCATCTTTTTAAGATGCCATGCAGATCTGGAGATGTACTTATTCAGGTGATCAGATACGTCATCAAGGAAATAGTGTACTATCTAGAGAGATAGAAATCACTACTCTTTAATGGAACCAATCACCTCACTAAGGACTCCTAAGGATGATGGGTCTCATGTACTAGATTCTTCCCTACTTTACATGGAAAAGTAAAGGTGGTTTATTTTAAACTGGTTCATTAAGTTCAGGCAAGCCCCATAGTTAATTACATCCTGGACGATCCTTAGAAAACTCGATTAAGGTAAATGATCATTCTAAAAGATTTCAATAGGAAGGACTATCAATCGATTGGTTTGTTTGAAGATCAAATGAGATTGATCAAAAGAGAGAGTTATTATCAAGCCAAAATGGAAGATAAGTAGAGATGCCCATGATGCTAGGAAACCTAAGCATCTCAAACTATCCTTTGGGGCTTTACATTTTAAAATTGATTTAGTTTGTTGAGTATATTTTTCATTAGAATTTTAGGACTTAAGATTCTTAACACAAGATTAAGGAAATGCCTAAGAGGTGAGGAATTATGCTTATAGCCCATAAAATGGAGAAGCAACCTTAAAACCTAAATCTAGGGAGCTTGGCAAGGCCAAGCATAACCTAAATCTAAGGCAAAATGGTAATTGGTTTGCCTCCACAAGAGAGACAAACCACCCGCCTTGGACTTACAACCGCTGGGGGTGTCGCCAACTAACTCCTCCTATGATTTTAAATACATGTAGGCAAGTCTTTATGCTTATGCAAGATAGCTAGGCTATTTTTTATTTAGAAAGAGACTAAGTCCTTAAACTCACTCTAAAGAGACTAGATCATGTAAAGGACATGCTTCAAATGACCTAAATCTAATGTAATTTCAAATTTCATTTTATTTTTATTTTGGATAATTATTTTGACTCGCTAATAGATTTTATGACTAATGCATGAGAAATCAAATTATTGGCCAAAATGAGAAGGAGAGGTGAGTTTCCACCATCCTCAAAGGTCAAGCCAAGTTCCGAAAAGGTGGAAGCCCTCCAATCAAGAGTGAAATAAGATGCATTTGTGCATGATATTATAAAGAAATGCTCATCCAACTAAGGGTTGCTAATTTTTTTATCTTGATTTTAAACCTAAGCTTTAGTGAGGTTATGAGTTCTTTAATTTTAATTTGAATTGTTAAGTTGGGTAAAAGATTTATTTTTTCTAAAGAGCCTAATCCACATCCAGCCATACATAAAGCAAGGAAGAAACTAGAAAATCATGCCACTTAATGCAAAAGCTAAACAAATCATCAATCAATTTATAAAGCTAATCAAAAAGAATAAATGGCCATTGTGGTGCACAAACCCAAAATATCAAATTGGGTACCAAGCTCTACCCTTATACAACCCGATTACAAATGAATTAAATTACAATTAAGAAAGGAATTCATTATTATGGGGTCTTCAAGCTTTATTCTTCTTTCTTTCTTTCTTCTTCTTTCTTCTTCTTTCTTCCTTTGGATGGTTGGATGGCGATGATCCAAAGGCTTCACATGGTGCATAAGATGGGATCTTATGACCAATGCTCATCCTAATCCCCATAACAAATCATTCCAAAATCCTAGTTATACAAATTTTTACATGAGAAGGAAAAGTGGAAATCTAACTAACACTTGTAAAATAAAGGTTAGCAAAAACACACCACACAAATTCTAAGCATGTATATTAGACTTATCACCCCACACATGGGTGACTAAGTCCACCTGGCCTATGGATTATGCTAGGGTATAAGCACCTGCAAGCAAGAAGCATTTATATTTTTATTTATGATAGCGCCCCTTAAGCACAATCCCCTACAGAAAAGAATAGTTAGACTAAGAATGTCCTACCATTCATTCTATGAGCATACACCCTAACATCCAGTCTAAAATATATATCACAAAATAAAAATAATATCAAATCATGCACCGACCTAACCTAAGCTAGAAGTGGTGACTTAGCTAATGTGTGTGCTTTGAAGGTTGTGTGGTATGCTTAGCTATGGCTTTAGGTTCAAATTTTTTAAGTGTGAAAAACTTGTTCAATTTAGAGGAGGGTTTCATTTAAGTTGTTTAAGTATTTTGGGTTATTTTATTTCATGTTTTGTTTTGGTTCAAGTGAAACCTACAATTAATTACTAAGTTATGAAGAGAGAAAGAGAAGAGAACTTCTTTCCTTCCTAACTTAAGTAATTTCTAAAGTAGATTCATATTTTAGTTTCATTTAGGTGAATGTTTGATTACATCTTTTAATTAATCCTAAGTTTAGATAAACTCTAAACAAACCTATTCAAAAGAAAGACATTTTAAGATTAAATAAAATGAATCAAAATTCACATAACATACACATTACTTCATTTCTTTCCCAACATATATAACATGCATATGGATGGACCCTAAGCATATCTATATACAAATGAGAGTAGTTAACACACTTTATGATGCATGCTAAGTAATCCATTTAAGAAAATTTAGAAGTTGAATATGCATGCTTTTTCTTAAGTAGAAAGGTTTTCTTATCCAAATTTCACATACATACATGAAAGTAAGAAAGGCATAAGTGAGTACAATCCATTGTTAACCGAGGTGTAAGGTACAAGACCTACTTAGTAAAAGCCTCACAACCTGGGGTTGTCCCTAATATACCACTTTCTTAGAAAAATATATAAATATGTATAAAAAAAAAAATGAAATGTGAAAAGAAATATGCAAAATTGTTTAATAATTCATTTTATTTTATGCAATTTATTCATGCAAGTATAGTAACCCTTTTTAAGTGATAGCATAGGGATGAATAGGGTATGGAATTAAGTGTTGTTCTTTTCAAATGAACCCTACATCTTACCAACCTATTCAAAACTATGCCAACATAAGAAAAGAAAGGAAACCTATGCTAAACATGCTTTATAATCCATCACATGCAAGCTTATAATTAAATATAAGTAGAACATTTTCAGATTTGATATTTGATTTATATTTTTGAAAATAATTTGGATTTAGTAGTGATAATAGCCACTCATATTTACTTTAGCCAGCACATGCACATTTGACATAAAGTAAACAATTTCATTTTAAAATTTAAAACATGAAATTATGAATGCATGAAATCACATGGCATACAATTTAACATGTTGGGAAAGATCAAAGCAATGAAAGCATGTAAACAAACTCACTTTACTTAAATCCTAAAGACATTCTTATAGAATAAGAAAATTTAGAATAAATCAAAGTGAATTTCAAAATGATTTTTGTTTAGTTTGAAGTTTGATTTAATTTTGAAAAGGTGAGATGAGTTTGTTGTTCCTAACCCATTCCCACATGTGTATTTTTGTTTAATTTTAGATAATTAGATCCATTTTTATATGTTGATTAGGTTAAGGTATGAATTAAGTAACTTAATTAACCCTTACCTACACCATCTTTAAAGAATTAACTAAATAACTATGAGCCAATGAGATGACATAAAACCCACAAGGAATTTAAATTTGCAATGCACCTAATAATGAAAAGGCCTAATGCAATTTGGCTCACAATTAAAAGTTAATTAAGCTAAGGGGGTTTAGCTTAAGTAATTTCAAAACACCCTTTCACACATGTGAATTGGGCTTTGATTCCTTAATTAAACTTAGGCTATTAAACACCTAAGCATCTACCCAAGGTAGATTAATTAAGTTCTAAAACTTTTTAGAATTTTTGAAATTATTAAGGGGATAATTAATGAATTAACCCTTAATTAAGAGGAGATTAAGGAGAGAAAAGGGGGTTTAGGGAATAGCTAGGAAATGCCCCAAAATTATTTCATAAACCTCCTACTGGATCGACCTTAATCAACCCTAATCATAGGTAAAACCACTAATCATACCCTAATTATGCTTAATTACATGAAAGGGTAATTAGGAAACCATATGCAATTCCTAATCAAGCCTCAATAAATCCCAAGAAAATTAGGAGGATGAGGTCATCCCCAAAACTTACCCAAAAATTTGAGATTAAGAGGCCTAATTAAAGAGTAATTATAAAAATACATTCCAAAAAACCCAAAATTAAAAAAATATAATTCAAAATCATCAAAATTAATTTTAAAATATTCTAGGTTTAATTATCTATCCATATTTTATTTCATATTTTTGATTTTCGAAGAGTTATGATTTTGAAGTTCTTAATTAAGAATTAATTAACCTAACTAATCCTTAATCTCATCATGGCATGCGCGGTGCGCCGCACTTTACACATCGCTGTCAGCTTTAAGTTGTCACCACAAAGAAGGTGGACACGCTTAAATTCTCACCATCCATCAAAGATCGGATGCAAGGATTCCCCACATTTTAAAAAGGATAAATGAGATCTAAATGTGAAATAATCTCACCGTCCATCCAAAATGTGGATGGATGACTAAGATGAGCCAAGTTCTTCCCTTGATCAACAAAGAGTCCATGATGGGAAGATCCAAGCATCTAGCATAATCAACCAAAATTTAACCCACACATCTAGAGATATAAATCAAATCCAATATCAAAATTGATGAAAATTTCTTTCACAAACTCCACACCACATTGAGTTTAGTGATAAAAAAATCATACCCTGAGGAGTGATCAAGCTCGAGATAGTAGCTCCTGTGGAGACTAAGCTTGAAATTCCTAGGTTTGGGTAGACCAACTCCTCTTGCTCCTTGCTTTGATCCAGAGCCTTCCTCTTAGAACTTGAGAGAGCTTGCAAATTTGACTTGACCCTCCCATGGAGTGCAAGAGAATTGATTCAAATGGAGTGGAAGAAAAGACAATTAACTCTCTCCCTATTTTGCACTTGCAAAATTGAGAAAGAAATTTAACCCTCTAAGAGCTTGGGATGCTCTCATGATTGCTCCCAATCGAGGTTTCAATGAATTAGGGGAGTATATCTCCCCATGGCATCGATGGCCGACATTCTTTTGCCATTTTGATCCAATTGCTCAAATTGGAGAGGTTGTTTGATTTGAGCATGGTGAGGGAGTGGATTGCCAACCTCCCATGTGCATCAAATTGAGCTGAGGGAGTTTGAAAATTCAATTTGAGCTAGGTCGTTTGGTCTAGGGGCCAAATGGGTCACCCAAACCCATTGGGTTGGGTGCACCACTCATTACTAAGTCCCCTTGAGCTTTTAGGAAAGCCTCAAGTGATTGTGAAGAGGGTATGATTAAAATACCCATGGGGAGCCAAAATTTGTTCTATGGCCTAGGGTAGAATGGTCATTTTGCTATTTTTCTTTTTGGATATGTATGGGGAGAAACTAGGTTTGGCCAAGTTTCATTGGATTTGGAATCCATTTGATGGGTTTGCTCATGTTGACCCATTTAGGTCAAAATGGGTCAACTTGGGTCAAGTTGACCAAGGTCAAATTGGGTCAAACCAAGGGTTGGGTCAAGTTCATATGACCATTTGAAATATTTTGGGTTTTTGGTTGATCAATTTGGTTAATATGACATTTATGGGATGGGTCAAGTTGACCTATTTGACCCATTTGACCTATTTGAGGTAGGTCAAGGGTAGGTTTTAGGTTAGTCATATGGAGTGGATTGGTATCTTTGTTTCCAATCAATTTGGGTTAAGTTCAATTTGGCTCAACATGACCCCTTGGGGTTTAAGGTCAATTGGGCTAGGTTAGGTCTAGTTGGCCAATTGAGGCTTCAAGTTCAAAGTGATTTGGAATGGACTTGACCCATTGGTTTCAATCAATTTGGCTTAGATCAAGTTTTGACACATTTTGGCCCTTTAGGTCAAAATGGGTCAACTTGGGTCAAGTGGGCCAATTGAGGTTAGGCTCAAATGTTGTGTTGGTCAAGTTCAAACATAGGTCATGAGTGAACTTAGATCAATGGTTTCAATCAATTTGGCCTATGGTGATTTGGCTATGTAAGTTTCATTTTAGTTATGTTGACTTGGTCAACCCTTAGGTTTGACTTGGTTTGACCCAATTTGATTGATTGATCATCCCATGATGATTGTTGATCATGATGAGAGGGATATATGAGTTTGGTTCAATCCAATTTGGTTAGATCAAAGTTGGCTCATAAGGGTCACTTTGGGTCAAGTGAGCCTAAGTAATCAAATGGCTTGGTCAAAGCTTGATTTGAAGTTGATTGATCTTGTATATGGACTTATGATTGAAATATAAATCCATTTACAAGTGGTTTGAAGTCAAATGGATTTTGATCCATTTGAAAATTTCATATTCAAAGGAAGAATATGAAAGGATTTTTTGGGTTTGATTTTGATTTGGGTTTTTTTTGAGGATTGAGTTTGGATTTATATATGAGCTCATGATTATAGGATTGATTGAACCATGAGAGAAAATCAAGAGTTTGGCTTGATTTGAATTGATTTGGCTAAGTTCAAGATTTTGACTTGAAAGGTTTAGATTTGATTTTGACTTGATTTGAGTTTGATTTTGGGTTTTGATTGTTTGATTTATATTTTCATTTATATATGTGAATATAAATGAGAATATAAATGATCATGAAAAAATTTCAAGAATTTGAAGAGTTTAATCATGATTTTTAAATCCATTAAAGGGAATTTAAAGGATTTAAGAAATTTTAATTTAAAATTTAATTTTTGAATTGATTTGATTGATTTATATTTATATTTCATTTATATGAATATATAAATGAGAATACAAATAAGTTTGAGAAAATCCATGAGTTTGAATAGGTTTGATCATGATTTAGGTTAAAACCATTAATGAAAAATTAATAGATTTAAGGGATTTTCAAGGATTTTAAATTAGGAATTTAATATTTGCCTTTGATTTGATTGATTTATATTTATATTTCATTTATATATGAGAATATAAATGAGAATATAAATAAGTTTTGAGAAAATCCCAAGGGTTTGAATAGTTTTGATCATGATTTAGATTTGATTTTGGCTAAGTCATTGAATGGAAAATTAAAGGGACTTAAGAAAATTTTCATGAATTGATTTGGAATTTTGAGTTTGATTTGATGGTTTGAATTTATATTTCATTTATATATGTGAATATAAATGAGAATATAAATGGATTATGAGAAAATCTCAAGGATTTGAATTGGTTTAGGTCATGATTTTGGCTAAGTCCTTAAGGCTTAGGACTTAAAATTTGGACTTAGGAATTTTGATGGATTTTGATCGTAGGTTTCAATCATAGATTTCAATCATGGATTTCAATAATATGGAGTTTATTTGGATTTGGAGAATATCAAATAGAATTGATTTGGAGTTTGACTTGAAAGAAGGAAAGTGAGGAAAGGTTTAAGCTAAGGGTGAAATTTTCCTAACACCCCTAAGGCATGACCTATTCCTATGGCTAACTCTAAGTCTTTGGCTAGGTTGAGTGTCCACCTAATCACTAGATGTGTCTTAAGACTAAGAAACTCTAAAGTCTAAGAGAATCCCAAGATGGAGGTTAAGAGCTCATTCTAAAAATGAGGTCAACACACCTTCATCAAAGAAGAGAAATATAAATAAAGATAAAGACAAACAAATTGAAGTCAACGAAGATAACATTCCTAGAAATCCTAAAATGAAGCCTAAATCAAGCAAAAAGATAGATTATATTATTCTATCACATCTGAGAAATATCCCTACACAATTGAGTGTGTATGAGACTCTCTTAATGTCAAAAGACCTCCTAGAAACTTTCATTACTCCTCAAGGATCTAGAGAGTTATGATTTACTTTCAATAAAAAATGTATGATCAAGATTGCAAACTCAAGATCTTTCAATAATCACATTTTAGGAAGATCTTATGTTGGGGACAATGTGATCACAACATCCTCTTTTATGTTCGCAGAATGATGGTATCTCGTCAATATTGATTGATTTCTTCTATCAATCTTATGAGTCTAAGGTATTAAGAGGATTATCTTTGATATCCAACATCTTAGAGTGATAAGTTGATGGTTCATGGTTTCAATGAAAAGGGTAAAAGATTCTTTATTCTCCAAGTTCGGGGATTTATATATAGAAGCGGTTTCATGTAATCGATGTTGATACATCATTTAGAGCTCTTGGGCGGCCATGGTCGCATGAGTATGGCATGGTCCCATCAACTATGTATACTATGAAGTATCTAAAGATGGAGAAGAATTAGAATTTGTAACCTACAACCATTCTCCTTCAATGAAGCAAAGATTTATGAAGATACAAAGTACTTCATCCTCAAAGAGCCTAAGCCAACAGAGCCACTTGAAGTAGTAGCATCCACTTCAGGAATTAAAAAGAAATTTCACAAAATGAAAGAGCAGAAGCAAAGAAGAAAAAGAAGAAGACAATGTCGACTCTCCCTAAAGCACTTGACTTTACACATAAGTCAAGAAGATGCCCTCATTTGAAGTGACATCAAGAAGAAGAAGATCTTCCTATTAAACCCAAGAGAACTTTTAAACTCTCAAGAAAGGAAAATTATGAAATAAGTGATTTTGATTATTATGACTTTGAATCTATATAAAATACAGAGTGCATCAAGAAGGATAACTCACCAGAATGAGACTCCTTCAAAAAATTATACCCATCTGAGGCTACCAAAATTATGCCAAATATTTGAGTTAGAAAAATTGGAGAACAAATGAACCATTAGAATATTACAAAGGAAACATAGCTAAATTCAAATTAAAACAACAAACACTAAATCAAAAGAAATGCTTAAAGAAACTTTGAAAGAATAAAACACTTACATGGAATGTAATCAGATTCTTCTCCTTCAAAAAAGCACCTTAAGCAAACTATATGAAATGGAAGGCTCCATTAATCTATTTATAGAAACAAAGAAGCAATGGGACTCATCTTGTTTAAATTAAATATGATGATGAGATTAGATGGGTAATTATCACAAGTAAAAATTGTATAAGACAATACTTTTCCTAGTGAGTATAACTTTTCATGGCTTAAATTGAAGCAGAACAATAAGTGTAAATTCCCTGATAAAGTGAGTTCATAGTCTTGTAAATTCCTCAAAGTTAAATAAGCTATATTTAAAATTTGGGGAGACTAATCCTAAACTCATAACAGATTTGCAATAAACTTAAAGTCTAATTTTTCAAATAAACATAGAGCTTGATGTGGAGTTAAGGATGAATCTAAATTAGGTTTAGTAACTCTTATATAAATATGGAGATGATTACATGCTACTAATAAGCATGAGTAAAAGTAATAAACATAAATTGATATAACTTATTAAGAGTGATTTGAATTGAACATAATCAAGCAAGAAGAATTGAAAAATTCAACAAGTAAACTAAGTGCAAGTAATATTTTAAACTGCAATCTAAATAAAAATACCTTCTATGTCACTGAATTCGTAATGCATCACACAAGCAAACATAAGGCATTAGTTAAGGATTCTGATACACCGATTCATACTATGTCAATGCTTAAATTCAAGTGTCTAAGTGCTACCAGTTTAGTCTTAGTCCAAGTTAACAAACCTAAACATCTATTATAAAAAAATTTTAACTCGAAAATATCTGAATCTAATTCATTATGTGATAGTAGATCGATCCTATTAGAGCTAAATAGATGAGTGATCTAAAGTTCTTAAATATATTCAAGTCAATCAATTAACTATCCGATGATTTGTTGAATGGTGATTTCAACTAGGATATTTTATCAAAATGTGATTCTATTTTCAAATCAAATTAACTCAAATTAAATATCAATCTAAAGCTATTTAAATGAAACTCTATCATTAAAAGCTTAAATTAAAACTCAATCTATCCACCTTCTGTAATTGTTTATTGGGGGTGACAAATTAAGAAAACTCTAGCTTACAAAGGAGCCAATGTCAAATCAAGTGTTCTATTATATTCACCCTCAACCAATCTCATGCCAGTAAGGACATGACTGTCCTCGACATTTCATAGGCTCCATGATGATGCGATTACCAAAGTCCTCGACGGTGATTTGGTTAGTAAGGCTCCATTATATTACGATCATGATCGTACAATGCTCCCAATGGCTCGCCTTTGAGTTGTGAATCATAGGTCTTGATAGGAAAATGACCCTCTGTCAGCTAAGGTAGACTTAAGCTTGTCTCTTTAAGACAAACACCACCCCAAGTCTACAAGGATTTCTTGATAAACTCATGTGGGATACATCGAGGTTGGGATATCTCCTCGACTAAGTAGATTAGGGACCTGACGGATGATGGAACCATGGGATCTAGATCGCACATCATCATTCCCCCAACTTTGTTTAAATGATGAATTTCATAATCTTAAATTCTAAAACTGCATATGCTGTTACTATACACTACACATTTAACAATCTAATGACTAGCCTTAATCAAAAGTTCTCTCTCACTTGTTGAGAGGTAAACTATAGGATTTGCGCCTATAGAAACTTGGAACTAGATCTAAAGTCCCAAAATGACGGTGAAATCTCGGATATTGTCTTTATCTATTCCATCTGCTTCTAAAATTACAGACATTATTAAAACCATACTCTCTTCAATCAATATTATCGAGAGGTTGGTGGTAAATTTTTGGAGCCCATATATTTCTAGTGACTCCGTTGGGGACATGATTCTCTTTCCCTCTTTGGCTAGTCATATATGTGTTATAGTAGTAATGAAATATTTTGAGAATTCAAAATAATAAATGGTGATTTATAAATTCAATATGAGGTTCTATGTAGAATGAATCATTCTGTAGAGTATATCTTGATTACACTATTATTTGTTCTGTAGTACCTCTGCAACTTGAAAGTATGGGGTGAAATAATAATAATTAATTACTAATCCCATCTTTCACTTTACGAATGGATCTAAACCACTTTCACCATCGAGGGCGGTGTGAACATCCGCTAGCCATCATCAACATGTGAGATGTTGGAGTTACATTCAATTTGGTAGCTTGAGTTTCCCGCCATCAAGAAAACTCAAGTACCCACCCTGTGGTACATTCTGAGGCCGCCGGAAGGCCTCAAGCATCAAGCTCCTACTAGCCATGTTCTCCAATCAGTGAACCAATCACAAGTATGAGTTCTCGACAGAGAACTTCACTTTAAATGGCTAGTGAGCAATATGTAACTGAACGAAGTAATAATGGGAAAATTATGTCTTTAATTCCTTGTGGTACGATTGCTTCATCGATTAAACCTTTCGTACCTGGAAAGCATGATCATGAAGCTTCCTCATCAGGAAGAAAATTAACAAGAAGGTAGAGAATAAGAAGAAATGTTGAGTTGAGGGCTCAGCAGATTCCCTTCAAACAACCTAGTGAATAAGCGATACTATCACCAGAAGCGAGTATTCCTACCCACAATAACTTTGATAATCGAAAGTGGGTAAAAAGGTATAACAATGCACCTAGGAAAGAAAGGGGCCTAATGCAATTAACTCATAATTAGTAATTAATTAAGCTAATGGGTTTAATTTAAGTACTTTCATAATCCTTCCCACACATGTGAGTTGGATTTTGATTTCCTTAAGCTACTTAGGTTATTGAATACCTAAGCACCTACATAAGATGAATTGGTTAAGTTTTAGATAATTTTAATAATTTTATCAAGTTAATTAAGTAGGTGATTAGTGGATTAGCCTTTAATTAAGTTTGGATTAAGGAAGGAAAGGAGTTTAGGGAATGGCTTAGGGAAGATTCCTCAAATCCATTTTATAAACCTCTCCTTCACTTAAGCAAGGCTTAATTGACTCAATAAATGGATTAGGCCACTATTCACATCATTAATTAAGCTTAATACATAAAGAGAGTGATTAAAGATCCATTAATTGATTTTCTAATTAACTCAACAATAAATTGAGGTGAGGTCATCCCACCAAATGCATCTAAGAAATTTGAAATCAATTGATGAAATAATTAGGGAGTAATTAAGGTTATTAAGTTTTCACTAAAACCTTAATTAAGGAAAATGCACTGCTTAAAATCTATTAGAAATAATTTTAGATTATTCTTCTCTAAATTATCTGCACAACGCTTTTTATTTTATATTTTTTTTGATTTTTTGCATTTAGTTATGTTATTTTGAAGTTTCCATGTTTATCGGTTAATTAAACCCTTAATTATATGACTAATCTCGTCGGCTCCACGTGGACCACTGATGTGGCATGCTCTTTCCATGTGACACGGTGTGATTCTCCACTTAAGTTATCACATTGCAATGCTACGTCAGTAGTGGTGCTACACTCTCCTCACAGATCAAGATACGGTTGAGATCGAGTGGTTCTTAAGGGGTGAATAAGGAGATCATATGCGGCTTGATCATGGCCGTCCATCCAAAATGCACAGATGGATGACCCATGATCTATCACTGAGCTCGCTTGCAGGAGAGGGGAACCATCCACTCTCTAGGGAAAGATCCAAGCTCGATTGAGCTCGGATTGAGATCAAACTCAACCCACACCATCAAGAAGTAAGGGGATGATGATCTAATGGTCAAATTCTCATGGGGTGAAACTTCCCTTCGAAAAGGACCAAGAAAAATGCAAACTATGCTTGGTTTTGAATAGTACCTCACTGAAGGCTATCACCAATGCTCCCAACTGTTGAGGTAACTTCGTCTAGTGGAGACAAATCCCTGTTGAAGGTTTGAGGGGTTGAGGTTGAGTGGATCTTCCAATTGACCAAAGTCACCTTCAAATGGATTCAACCTTGGTTTAGCTCCCACCTCCCTTGCCTTTAAAGCTTAGAAGAAGGTTTGGATCAACTCGATTGACTCCTTTGAAGATGCTTGTAAGAGGAATTGAGTAATAAGCAAAAAGGAATTTCCCTTAGCCTCCTCTATTTTTGATTTTGAGAAGAGGAGAATTGGAGATGGCTCTGGGAAACTTGGGGATACTTGCCAATGCTTGCTCTGAGTTCCCTAGCTTCAATTGAATGTGAGTGTGTGAAAATGAAATGAAATTAGGGGGAGTATATCTCCCCCTAGGTGGATCAGACCACCTTGCTTCCTTTTTCTATTTTGATCTAATTCACCTCATTGAATTGGCTATTTTGGCTGTTTGAACTTGCACATAGTTTGTTTTGGCCAAAGGGAGGTAATGGGGAAGTTACCATGTGCAAAAATAGGTGTGGGAGTGATTCCCATGTGGAGTGGTGGTTTTGACCTTGGGTTGGGTTTTTTAAACCCATTTGGTCAAGTGCTCTTGTCCACTAAGAGTGCCAAGATGGAAGATATGATAGTTTGAAGTGGAATTGATAGGTTATCTAGACTGGGTAAAATGATTATTTGGCTTGGATTTCAGTTTGAGTATGTTCGATATGATTGAAAAATGAGTTGGGCCAAGTTTCAATAAATTTAGAATTGATTTGATGTGATTTGACTCATGTTGACCCATTTAGTTCAAAATGGGTGGGGTCAAGTTAAACCCAAGGGGGTCAGTTCACTATTTAAAATATTTTAGCATCATTAGTTTAATTCAATTTGATTTATATTTGGATTTGGTTCATTTGATTTCATTTAGGCCAAATGGGTCAAGTTGACCAAGTTGACCTATTTGGCCTATTTGGGTTAGGTCATGGGTTGATTTAGGTTTCATTGGTCATATGAAATGTAATGGTATCTTTATTTTAAATCAATTTTTTTGGCTCAATTTGACCTTTTAGGTCAAGTTGGGTTCATTGAGTCTAGGCCAGTTGAGATTTCAAGTTCAACAAGTGAGTTGGAATGAACTTGACCTGTGGTTTCAATCAATTTGGCTTAGATCAAGTCATTACTCATTTAGACTTTTTCAAGTCGGGTCAACTTGGGTCAAATGGATAATTTAGGCTAGCTCAAATGACTTGGTCAGTTCAAGTTCAACATTGATCATGAATGAGTTTTGATCAATGATTTCAATTAATTTGGCTTATGGTGGATTTTGGCTAGTTTAGGTTTCAATTTGGCTAGTGTGACTTGGTCAATGACTTGGTTTGACAATTTGAGTGATTGATCATCTCATGATGATTGTTGCTCACAATGTGAGGCTTAGGTGGGCTTAGTTAAATCCAATTTGAGTAGGATTAAAATTTGGCTCTAAAGGGGTACTTTAGGCCACTTTGGGTGAAGTGAGCCTAAGTGGGTCAATTGACTTGATCAAGGCTTGAATCAGGTTTGGTTGAATTCACATATGGACTTATGATTGAAATATAAATCCATTTGCAAGTTATTTGGAGTCAAATAAGTTTTGATTCATTTGACAATTTCATGTTCAAAAGGGTGAACATGAGTTTGACTTGGGTTTGATTTTTGGATTTAGTTTTGATTTGATGATTGAAGTTTATGCTTATATTTGGATTCATGATTGAAGGATTGATTGAATCATGAAGAAAATTAAGAGTTTGGCTTGATTTGAATTTGATTTGGTTAAGTTCAAGAATTTAACTTGAAAGGCTTGGGTTGGATTTGGATTGAATTTGGATTTGAATTTTGAATTTAGTTTTGGATATTTGATGATTAAAGTTTATGTTTATACTTTGATTCATGATTGAAGGATTGATTGAATCATGAAGAAAAATCAAGAGTTTGGTTTGATTTGAATTTGATTTGGCTAAGTTCAAGAATTTGACTTGAAAGACTTAGGTTGGATTTGGATTGAATTTGGATTTGAATTTCGAATTTATTTTTAGATATTTGAATTTATTTCTTATTTATATTTGTGAATATAAATAAGAATATAAATAATTATGAAATTGAATTTAGCTTTGATTTAAGCTAAGTCCATAAGATAGAATCAAAGTGACTTAGGAAAGATTTGTGAACTTGGAATTTCAATCATAAGCTTCAATCATTTGAAATTGATTTGAGTTTGAGAAAATCAATTAAGTTGGAGTTGATTTAAGTTTTGATGTTGATTTGATTTGGAGTTTGGAGTTGGTTTAGACTTGATTTGGAATTTGACTTGAAGGAAAGAAGTGAGGAGTTTGTTTAAGCTATAGATAAATTTTCCCCCTAAGGCATGACCTATTGCATGGCTAACTCTTCTAAGTCTCTAGAGTTAGGTTGAGTGTCCACCTAATCACTAGAAGTGTCTTAAGACTAAGGAGACTCTTAGTGTCTAAGAGAAGTCATGTCTAAGATGGAGGGGTTGAGCTCATCTAAAATGAGGTCAAACAAAGGGCAATAGGTGTGGTGTGGCGGTACACGTGTGGTGTTGACCAAAATGATCAAAAATAATGAATGATCACAAGCACTAACAGAAATGATCTACTCCTAACCCAAGGTGTATAAGGAATCTAAAGCTTAGTGCAATGTGACTTTACTCATGTCGCGAACATAAGAGAGTGAAAGAGGAATACACTAGGGATAGAGTATATGAACCTTCCACTGGGGAAGCATGTTCAAGTCATCCTCAAGGGGATGAGAGGTTTGATTTGATTAGAGTCTTACTAAGGAGAGAAATTGATTTGATTTGTTTGATTGTTTAGTTTTGATTTGTTTAGCTTGTTGCTTTTGTTTTGACTCCACTAGGGGAGAATTGATTGGATTTATTTTGTTCATTTAATTTGTTTGAATCTACTGAGGGAGGATGGTTGAATTTATTTTAGATTCTTAGGATTTTTGATTTTAAGATGAACCCTGTTGGTTTGCGATGGATCGTACTGAGCAGGAGCCATAGAGGCATAGACCTAACTCAGATTTACCAATCCAAAAGGGTAGTCTACCAAACTCATAGTAGGACCCAAAGGGAATGCCTTTTGCGATTGTCTTAGAAGAAAGCATAATAGACTTACATCCTCCAAAGTAGGGACCAGTTGCTGGGGTGATCCATTGGCAAGGAAATGGATCGAACCCAACATAGGGCTGACTATTGAGTGAATGTCATTGAGGGACTTAGATCAACTCAAAGATAGTCAAGAATAATTTCATTTTTAACTATTTTGATTGATCCCATCAGTTTGCAATGGACTGCACTGAGTAGGGGCCATGGGGGCCTTGGGCTAACTCAGATTTACCAATCCAAAGGGGATAGTCTACCAACCACAAGGTAGGACTAACCAACCAGAGGGATGCCTTTTGATGTGCAATGGTCAAGTTATGAAGAAAGCGCAGGGACTCATATCTTCCAAAATAAGGACCCACTGGGGTGATCGGTTAGCAAGGCAACAAATCAAACCCGACCTAGGGCTGACTATTGAGTGAATCCCGCTAGGGGCGTTAAATCAGCTCAAAAATAGTCAAGATTAGTTTGTTTTTTTTAATTTATTTGTCTTGATGGATTTCTTTAGTTTGTGATGGATCATATTGAGTAAGAGCTTATATCAGCCTAGACCTATCTCAGATTTATTGAACCAAAGGGAGTAGCTTCGGAGGGAGAATTATCAACAAAGGTGCCTTTTGGTTTTGATGATCAATGGAAGAAAGCAGGGGACTCACATCTTCCACTAAGACCACTAGGGTGATCGATTGCTTTGGGAAACAAATTAAACCCGACCTAGGGCTTCCCATCGGTTTGTGATGCTAGAAAGAATGCATATGTCTTACATCTTTCAAAGCGGAATGGTGGGTAACACCTTGTGGAAAAATAGATTGAACCGACTGGGGTGACTACTGAGTGTGACAGGGGACTTATCTCAACTCAGTAGTAGCAATTCTTATAGGGAGTTCTGGCGACCGCCTAAAGATAGGATTCTGCGGGAAAAGGGCCCTTTGGGGCTTGAATTCCTAATCCACAAGCAAATAAATTTTGTTTGTTTATTTAGTTAATCATGGACCCTGCTAATTTGCGAGGGATCATATTAAGAAGGAGCTTATATCGACTCATCTGATTGAACCAAGGGGAAAATCTGCATCCATTGAAAATTCTCCAACCACGGGGCTACTAGGAAAGGGGAGTCTAATCCCAAAAGTAACAGGTTTCTAAATGGGGTGCAAAGGCGTGATCCAAAGAATGCCCAGAGGAGAGGGGCCCAGGGGTTTGATCCAAAATTCCAGGAGATGACATGGCTAATCATATATCAAAGGTATTGGTGGCCAACTCAAGGAGAAAGCGTGGGGACTCATATGCGAGTGGTGTACCCATGGGTGAGTCATTATCGGCATAGAACATCAAATAACCTGGGTGCCCATCAATTTGCAATAATCTAGGAAGAAAGCTCGGGACTCATTTCCTTTAGTGGGGATTCTGGGATAATCTGTCTTCAGCTTGATAGGTGTTATCCAACCTAGGGCGACTACTTAGTGAATGCTATTGAAGGATTTATGTCAACTCAAATGTAGTCAAGAGGAAAGGAGCCTCTGAGGGACTTATCCTAAACCTCAAATATACTCGACCTAGTTAGATCATGATGATTAGTTCAAGAGGAAAGCTCGGGGACTCATATCTTCTTAAACAAAATCAACACGAGGTAGCTTAGTGGCTGGGCAGTCAAGTCTACCAAACTAATAAGGTGCTCATTTGTTTGTAATGATCAAGTTAGGAAGAAAGCATGGGGACTCACATCTTCCAAACAAGTGACCACTGCAGTGACATACTAGTGAGGTAGTATATAAAATTGACCTAGAGCAACTAATGAGTGAGTGCCACAAGAGGCTTGGTCTCACATCAAAATAGCCTCAGACAAAAGATATGTGTTTATTTTTGTGCTTATTTTAAAGGGAATAGGATGCCACTTTCTCTCACACCTACCCTAAACACACTTGAGGAATTGGATGAAATGGTGCCATAGATGGCAACCAGAACTCCCACTAAGAAAAGATGTCGCTTGGGTTCTCTTACACCTAACTTAGTTTTGCTAATCAAAATAGGATGCCTCTTGGGTTCTCTTATGCCTATTCTAATAACACTGGGAGATTATGTTTGATTGTGTCTATGTTGTGAAAGAGGGATATGATGCCTCTTGGGTTCTCTTACACCTATCCTAAACATGCCATGGCAGATTCATAAGACAAGAAAATAACGCTTCGAAAGAAGAGAATATTTTGATGAAATGGAATCAAATTTTTGTTCTTTTATTGATAATTATTTTCAAAAATAGTTTATGGATAATATTTATCTAAATAGAGCCCATTAATTGGAAGCATCGGGTGTTCCCCTTTACAATCAATGAGTTGATATGATCCTCCTTGGTAGGCCTTCTCTATAGGAGCCTTCCCAAGTGGGTTCAAACTTTCCTCCCATCTTTGATGGGCAACAATTGGTCTCCTTAGGACTAACACAAGTTCTCTACTTGGAAAGACCTGGGCGGACCCGACTTGTTGTGAGCTTGAATCATTTTGGCTTTGTACAACTCGAGGTTACGGCATGCAGTGGCAACTCTCCTCAAACCTTGAGCTCTTCTAGCGCAACTTTGCATTCTATTCTGTAGTGATCTTGCTATAAAATGCTATCCTTAGTGATGGGAGTTAAACTTCTGAAGGTAGAATGGTTTCAGACCATACACTAAGAAAAATAGGGTAGATTGAGTTGGGGTTCGGTATGTGGTGTGGTACGCCCAAAAGGCTTCAACTAATTGCTCATTCCACTATCACTTATTATCATCAAGAGTTTTCTTTAATACTTGGATGAGAGTTTTGTTGAATGCTTCTTCTAAGCCATTTACTATGGAGTAGTAGATGGAGTATCTCAATCTATGTCTTACGGTGAAATTGATCTTGGTGCTTTTGAATGCAGTACCATTATCGGATATAAATTGTTGAGGCACCCGGAACCTATATATGATATGGTTTGAAAAAGCGAAGCACATCTTTGTGTGACTCTGAGTGGGATTGCCTACCCACTTGGAAAAGTAGTGTGGCACTAAGATGAACGATGACCCTTGGAAGAAGGAGGATTGATAGGACCCACAATGTGGTACCCCAACACTCAAATGGCCATGAAGCCAATGTAGGGTGTAGAATGTTGGGTGGTTGATGTAACCAGTGTACGATGGCATCTCCTAGCTACATCCATATAGTTTGTGATCATCGAAGGCCAGTAGTATCCTAGTCTCTTGATCTTCATCTTCATCTTCGAACTGGATTGATGCACTCTGCATAGACCTGAATGTACCTGGTGAAATGCCTTCTTTGTTTGTCCAAACAATGTATATTTGAAAGACCATGATGCAGTGCCATCAAGCGAGAGCATAGGGAGACTCTATTTCACTTGTGACTTTTTCTTGAGGTAGTTTGTTCGGTGTTCAAATAGTCTATGAGCGGTAATCCAACTCCTTGTCCTTATAGGCAGAGAACCTCCCCTTCAAGAGAAAGTCTCTCGATGAGTTCAACATCAATAAGGGATAAGATTTGTCTATTTTGGACCCTTATTGGAATGGACTCACCTTCCGGACATGCCAATTCTTTGACAAGTTTGGCCAAAGCATCTGTTACTGCGTTCTCTACTCAGGGAACCTTATAGATGGTGACTTCAAGGATTTGGGCCAACAGCTTTATGGTATACTTATGGTAATGATGAAGCTTAAGCTTGAGAACCTTATAAGACCCGGCAATCTAGTTGATGACCAACTGAGAATCCCCATAGATGTTGATGCTCTTGACACACATGGCTAATTCGGGACAATCAAAGGCTCATACTTTAATGTTTGGTTGGAGAGATATGAGAATCTCATCACATCACGGTCTAAAGTTAAAGAGAACCTACCCCTACCTTTAGAGTAGATCATGGTGCTTCCCCTTTATGAAAGGCAGCTGCACCATCAAAATACATCTCCCATCGACGGTTGTCAACCTCCCCTAAGTTCATGATTTGTTCATCAGGGAGATTGTCACTAAGCGGAGAATCAGCAGGAAGTGGGTGTGCTACTAAGAAATCCTCTAGTGCTTGACCTTTTATCATAGGGAGGGGTACGAATGTGATATCAAACTGCAAGAGAATCATGGTCCAATGTGCCAAACATCCAGATAGCATTGGCCGTGTCATGAGATACTGCAACGGATTAGTTATGGAAATCAAGTTCACCTTATGAGAAAATACATAGTGCCGTAACTTCTGAGATGCAAAGATCAAAGCTAGGCAATATTTCTCAATAGGTGGGTAATTCACTTCAACAGGAATCAGACGATGACTAAGGTAGTAGAGAGCACTCTCCTTTTCTTTATCATTGGCTTGGGCCAACAGAGCACCGAGGAGTCATCCAATGTAGTAGTGTAGAGGATGAGTGGCCTACCCGGGATAGGGGCTACTAGAATTGGCGGCTTCACCAAATACTGCTTGATATCTTTGAAGGCATGCTGGCACTTGTCATCCCACTTGAAATTGGCATCCTTTTTGACAAGTGCTAAAAATGGTTTGCATCTCCTGATAGGTTGTAGATAAAGCATCTTAGATACGCCGATCACCCTTGGAAAGATCTGAGTTGAGTTATACTTTTAGGGGGTGACATTTCTAAGATAACTTTGATCTTTTCTAGATCTATTTCTATTCCATGGTGTCGGATAACAAACCCAAAGAATTTTCCTGTAACTACTCCGAATGCACACTTCAGGGGATTTATTTTGAGGTTAAATTATCTTAACCATTTGAAAACTACTCTCAAGTCAAAGAGATGGCCTTCCTTTTCTCTACTCATGACTACCAGATCATCAACATAGCACTCAACTTGATGATGGATGATTTAGTTGAAGATCTGAGTCATGGCCTGTTGGTATGTAGCAGCAGCATTTTTAGGCTGAAAGGCATGACCTTATAACAATAGATTCTGATCGGGGTTTGAAAAGTAGTGTTTCTTTCATTGTCGGGGGCCATCTTGATTTGGTTGTAGCCAGATGGCTCATCCATGAAGAAGAATACTGCATGAGATAAGCCGATTTCTACCATTAATTCTATTATAGGAAGAGAAAACTTATTCTTAGGACATGCCTTATTTAAGTCTCTCAAATCGACGTAAATGTGAATTTGGTCATTCTTCTTATTAGCGGTATGACAATAACGGGTAGGGTATTTTCTTCCACGATGAAACCGGATCGGTTCTTGACCGAATTGACTGTTGTTCAATTTCTAATCACATGCATCTAGGAGCTTGCTTGATAGGGTTAGCTCTAGGATCTATTACTAGTTTGTGGACTATTACGTGAGGAGATAATTCGAACATTTCTTCATAACTCCATGCAAAGCAATCTTTAAACATAGTCAATAGTTTAAGTAAGTCATTGGTTTCTTCTTCATTCAGCAATAAACTGATGTATATCGGGCATGGATTTTCTTCTATTATAAGGTTGATTTCTTTAATATTGTTAATTATTGAATGGATCTCATATTCAAATTCTGGTGGTGCATCTTTGATTTGGAGATCATCTGGATCATTTGAAGTTTCTAAACTCACATCCTCATAATAGTTGGTTTGGTGTGAAAAGAACCTATCAGACTCCAAATGGTTGGTGACAACTAAGCAATAATCATCGTCATCGATTGGACTCACTGTACTGAATCCTAGTCTTGATCTTGATTATACATCCCTGCCTTTATTATTCCACAACTTTTTGAAGTACTCTGACCTATGCTTAGACCATGAATAAGGAATCACACCCTTCTTTGCAAGATTCAGAACACTAGATGAATACTAATTAAAAGGAAATTCCATTAATTCTTTATATGAATCATCCTCAAGTTCTACATCAACTTTAGGACTTGAGGATGATGATCCCAAAAAGAATCTCTTTGGCTTGACATCCTTGGAAGGGGCTACTTCCTTCAAGCTGAGGTTAGAGCTAAGGTTCCTAACTACTTCTTGATAGTTTCACATAGATTTGATTTGAATACTTTGCTTGTCTAGAGGCCCATTCTTCCTCATTGTCTGACTCGAGTGTCACCTCCAATAAAACCTGCTGAGAGGGGTTGGCTGGTATGTTAATCACAATAGACTCATTTTTTGAGTTAGATTCCAAGTCTATGTGAATAGTAGGGGTACTCCTATGAATTGGAATATAACCCCTGTTGGATGATGGCCAACTAGGGGGTCTTCCACCTCTGGAACTACCTCTATTTCTACCTCTGCCTCTGCGTGGTGGAGGTCAAGTCATCCTACCCACATATCCATGTGATGGAAGGAACTGTGGGTGAAATGTGATATGTGGCTTCTTTTCTTCTTCAATTTCCCTTTCTTGTTCACTTGGATTTTCATTTTTCTTTTCTTTTTCTTTTGCTTTTTTTTCTTCATTTTCTTTTGCTTTTGCATTTTAATTTTGACCAAGTTCATGAGAAAGGGTGTTTTGAGGAAGACAGTAGGTTGCATCTTCACATATCTCAACCTCTCTGACTGAAAATGACTTTTCATCAACTTTGACATAGTACTCAATCCCATCCTTCCTGAACTTGATGCACTGATGGAGGGAGGATGAAATCATCTTATTATGATGTATACAAGGCCTACCGAGCAAAGTGGTGAACAAAGTATTCAAATCAATGATATAGAACTTGGCTTCAATTTTCCAGTCACCTATCTCCAAAGGTAACACTATGGAAGCCCCTAAGCCCTTAAATCCTCTCGACATCATCCAATCTCCTTGGAGTGTGGAGATGTAGATCCTCAAATAAGCAAGGGTCTTTAGACTCATAACCGTGCTCACGGATCAATGAGAACTCTACTCTAAATGCGCTGCTTGCTGTAATGTAGGGGCGGTTGTGCTCCATGTCCCCTAAAAGAAGGTCTTCATCTGTGAAAGTGATCCCTTAGGTTTCTCTAGAATAATGTGCCTCATCTCCAATAGCGATCAGCTGAGCTAAGCATATCTCAAGATCAAGGAGAGCCTTGATTATGGATTCTCTCATCTCTTTGGATAAGATAAGGGCATCATATATGCTTAGCTTAGATGTTAACTTTCTTAGGTGAGAGAGGACATTGTAGTACATCTTAGGCTGATCCTCCACAAGCATATCCAAAGGTGGAGCATCATGTAGAGGGGCTTCTTGATCCTCTGAACCAATGACTTGTTTCCTTCTATCTTGAGGTGCTACCCGAGGTAAAACCCACTATGGATGGTTGACTCTCTTGTGGGGTAATGGAAGATTCTACCTACACAAGCTCACCTACACTTCTCCTATGGGACCCTGAGGGATGATTCCAAGTCTATCTCAAAAGGTGAAATTTTGAGAAGGAAAGTCCAACTCAGATTAAAGATGAGTTGTTATAATTATTATTTAGACTTAAAGAGTTATCATTCAGAATAAATTTAGGCAACCCATCACAAGTTACATAGATATAATTCAAGCTAGCTTTATTCTTCAATTTCTTGGATTTTGAAGGAGGTACATAGTAGAAATCAAGTAAAGTAAGAGGGGTGAGAGATTTGATGCCCTCATCCATCAATATAAGATGTATACTAGAGGAAGAACTAGTTGATGTAGAGGTTGTTGAAACAGTAGTAGGTCCAACTATGGACTAGAGGTTGGACTTGATCGATGGTTGCATTACTTGGCTATCAGTATCATGCTGCACTCTTGAACTCCTCCTTTCTCTGAGTTGGCTCTGGCAACTTGCAAACCTTCCTTGATGTTGGAGGTTTGAGTTATCTCAGGCACCTGCAAGGAAAGTTTCTTGATTTTTAAGATAATTTTCTTAGAATTATGAGATAAGGAGATATCCCAACCTTCTTTGAATTTGGAAGGATCATAAGTATCCTAAAGGATTATCCTAATGGAGCTAAATGTTTGTTCCATAAGGTATTCCTTCAGGATAACTATAACACCGGTCTTGAAGCTATGTTCAAGCTAGTCCTTGAATGTGATGTAATCTTCCAAAACATGACCTAGCATACGGTGGTAGGGACAAAAGTTAGGATCATTGCTTTTTCCCACTTCCTCCGGTCTCCTAGGTTTGGGTTACTAAAAATCAGGCTTCTTTAAGAGATTCTTTAAGAGATTCTTAAAGATCTTCCTGATTACATCCCTCTTAAATGAAAAAGGCTTGTTAAGTTTATCCAAAAGAGTAGGTGGACCATAGCTACCTAGCATCGGGTGTGTGTACTACTTGTGATGATGTTTGAGGAGGGTCTGAACTGGCTGGTCGCCTTTTAGTAGGAGGTGGAAGTGATGGTTGTGGAGCATGAGGTCTCTCAAACAGCTCTCTGGCTGACTATTTCCCCTTGTCTACTGCTATCATTACCTCAGGCTTCTTCTTAAAAGCTTTCTATGGATTTTGCTTTGTTGATTGGTTTAGAAAAGGTGACTGTTTGGCTTCTCCTTATAAGCTAGCTGCCTTGTCGATTAATTGCTCAAAATTTTTGATGGTGAAACCTTTGAGAATGAAGGCGACCGAGACATCAATGTTCTTAAGTAGAATCTTGATGGCATGCTATTCAGACAGTCATGGTTTTCATTTCATACTCAAATTATGAATATCATATGAGGGACTCACGGTTTTATTGAGAGCGAGATTTTCTGGTCACCTTTTGTTGAGCTTCAACAAACATCTTGATGAAGAGTTGCTCCAATTTTGCAAAAGTCTTCACTAAACTATTAGGAAGTTTAACGTATCAATTAAAGGCTATGCCTGCTAAGCTACTGACAAAGAGAAGGAAGAGTAAAGCAACTGCCACCAGCGCAATGTGCTACCTCGGATTCCCACTGTCATAGAAGCTCTTGAAAGAAGGTGGAACGAAACCCTTAGGATATTGGATGGCATCAAATTCCTCCTGGGTAGGGTCTACCATTTGGGTGATGATCCTCCTCGGGATTGAGCCAATGCTTCTCTCTCTCTATGTCTTGATATCTTTTTCCTATATGGAGGTACTATCCACTACCTTCTTATACAGACTAGTGCTACCCTACTTTATTAGAGGTAAGGTCTTGGCTAGATCCAAGACATGCACCAACTGACTAGTCTTGGTATAGTAGGATGGTGTGCTTGTTTCTGAAGTGCTAAGACTGCTGCTAACAAGTCCTCGAGCTACTTCCCCATTTTATCTATTCGATCATCTTTCTATTTTATTTGATGAAGGAGATGTTGGGACAAGTAGGCTGTGTCTTCCTACTTGGCCTCAGCACCTTCCATAGTCTGCTACTCATGGAGGAGAAAACCTCGAGTATCTACCATTTGTACTTCCACTAATTCTCTAACAGATCATCTTCATTCGAATCAAAGCTGACCGTTTTTATCCTCTAAATCAGACCAGGCATATCTTAAGATTTTCTTCTTTTCCACTAGATAGTGGGCTACTATGCCATCTAGGATCGGTCCAACGGGCATGAAAGATGGTCGAGGTAGGGTCCTTGTCATGAGCAGATAAGCACTAACCTCACGGTGAGCTAATCTTGTGAGGACTATGCTCACTAGGAAAGATACTCTATCAAGTGACTCCTAAGGGATCTAATGGCCAGGTGTGACTGTCTCCTCCTCCCTCAGCTTCTTTCTATCGCGCTTGGTGGTGGTGGTGATGGGATGATTATGTCATTCCTTCTTCTTCACCATTGAGCGAGAGAGCTCGGTCTCACCTCCCACGGTAAGTGTAGATGGGATGGGATCTCGTAGTATTATCACCAACAGGGCTCTCTTCTCCTCCGATGCGACCTTCCTGGCCTTGGCTGGAATAGTAAATGCTGAAACATATACGGGAGACGGCGGACGGGGAGGTGTGATGGAGGCTACCACCGACTCTCTTGGGATAGGAGCTCCTCTCCTATGATGTATTGTCCCTGTGAGTATGATACTATCTATATGGTCGGTGCGGGTAGCGCGCCAATCTAGAAAATTCACAAGTCGGGGAGGTGTTTGTACCTTCGATCGTCATAGTAACATAAAGCGAGTGTAGCCTCTAGCCCTCTCTTGCCTAAGTTGCCTACCAACGCTATTTGGAATGATAGATCTCAAATCAAATTGAGCCCCAGACTCAGATCGTCCGTAGGCTCTGCCTATTCGGCATAAAACTGATTGGAGGCTGGCGTATGACCTCCTCTCACTAACAGGTGCCTGAAGCTAAATCGATGGCGGAGGTGAAGCAAAAATCCTCCTAGCATCCTCTCTATCAGGTCTAGATAGAGGGTGAAGCTGGTTCTCTATAACCAATGGGGAAACCATCCTGGGCAGATCCTCTACAATAGACTGAGTAACTGCCTCTAACTTCCTAGCAATGCGAGTGTGATAGCACTTTATCATGCAGTTCTTGTTTCTTCGCTGGGTCCTAGTAGGGCGAGCAGAGTAGGAGCTTGACCCAACCTGGCGGGGAGACAATCCACTGGGATCGGAGCCTTCCCTGGAGGTGCTAGTGAGTGGGTGATAGCCTGCTGGGCAGCAAGGAACAACCAGGCACGACACCTGATCTTCTTCTTTGGGAATGCGCCCTTGCCTTCTCTTCTTGAGGGAGGAATATCCATGGGATGGCATGTCACTGGATGACCACGCGGTCACCATGCTCTAACTATGGTGAGGGGTTCCCTCACATGTAATCTGGCCCCTCAAAGCCTCGACCAAAGTGGATGAGGTGGGCATAATCAGTCGTGGAATGGCGATCAAAATAAAGTCCATGAGGAAACATGAAAACATACTTTTGTGCTGCCATTGCAATCAACTGAAATGGAAATTGAGACTAAAACTGATGCTGACTGAAAGTCTGTAATGTTGAAAACAAACCTGACTCAGATTCCTATTTTTTGTTGATTTTTGAATTTGAATTTTAGACACTCAAGATGTTGATTGGAAAGAGGGATTTTTGAATGTAGAATCCACTTTCAACAAGTTTGGGTATGTTAAAAATGGGTTCAAATATTTTTGGATAGATGCTTCCATAGGTTCATGTTTGAATTTTGATTTTTGATTTTGAGGATGCTTTATTTAACAAATTTGGGTATGTTAAAGTAAACGGTCAATTGATTTTATTTTTTATTTGAGATTTTTGGAATTTACTCACTTAGCAAATTTGGGTATGCTAAGTGAGGTGTTTGAAAATAATTTCCTCTTTTTCTTTGTTTGCTTTGTTTTATGAATTATTTATGATTTGAAAATGGAATCTCCATTTAGCAAATTTGGATATGTTAAATGAAGAATCCAAGTGTGTTTTGTTATTTTTTTAAATTTTTTTGGAAAATAGGATTCTTAGCAAATTTGAGTATGCTAAGAAAATCCTAATGTGTTACTTTTGTTTTGGGATTTGATTTTGAAGATAGGATTCTTAGCAAATTTGGTTATGCTAAGTAAATCCTAATGTGTTTCTTTTGTTTTGGATTTTGTTTTGAAAATGGAGACTTCACGTTAGAAAATGTGGTATGCTAAAATGAAGTTTCAATGTATTTTGAATTTTGTGAAATGGAGATTTCACTTAGTAAATTTGAGTATGCTAAATGAAATTCCAAAAATGTGTTATAAATTTTGTTTTGAAAATGGAGACTTCACTTTAGCAAATGGGGTATGCTAAAATGAAGTTCCAAATGTGTTTTAAAAATTTTTGTGTTTTGTTGATTTTGAAAAGAGAGATTTCCCTTTAACAAATTTTGGTATGTGAGATGGAAATCAATTTTTGAAAGAGGAAATCCCAACCAAATCATATATGAAATATGTTAAGTGGGACTTCAAAATACTGTCATTTTATTTGGAAATGAAATCTCCATTCAATAAATTTGGGTATATTGAATGGAGATGTTCATATATGCTTTTTGAAAGTTTATTTTTGATTTTGATTTGAAATGAAACTCCCATTCAATAAATGTGGGTATATTGAATAAAAAGGTTTCATATGACCTTTTTGAAAATTAATTTTTGATTTTGATTGAAAATGAAACCTCCATTCAATAAATGAGGGTATATTGAATGGAGAGGTTCAATATGTGCTTTTAAAAAAATGAAAATTCCAATTATATGTGGAATGTGTTGAGTGGAATTTCAAATTTATGATTTTTTGAGATAAATCCATTCAATGTGGGTATTATGGAATGATCTTCAAATTTTATGCTTTGAAAAATGATTTTGATTTTATTTTTGAAAAGATGATTATCTTTTATTTTGAAAATGAAAATCCATTCAATAAATTTAATGGGAAGTTCATTTGTGCTTTTGAAAATGTGATTTTTTTGATTTTTGAAAAATTTTTTTTCTTTTGAAAAGATGATTGTTTATTTTTGTTTTGAAGATGAAATCTTCATTCAATAATTGGATGAAGATTCATTTGTGCTTTTGGAAAATATGATTGTTGGTTTTATTTTTGAAATGTTCTACATATATTATGAAAATTGTTAGATGTAGTGCAAATATTTTATTAAGTGTATTTTGAAAAAGTGCTTTTGAAAAAGACTTTTATGAAGGATTTATTTTTTTATTTTGGAATGAACCTTTCCTTACCATAAAAATGGTAAGGAGGAAGTCTTTAATTAATTCTTTTTTATTAAACTTTTATTTTCACCCATTGGGGAACCCAACGGGGGTTTTAAGACCAACACAGGGTGAGGTCCTAAAACCTAAAGATGTTGGCTAGCTTAACTTAAGGATGAAATAAGCTAAGTGCCAACAAAAAGAAAGATAGTCTTGGATTCATACAAAGTACAAACCCACTATCGATACTTGACAATGATCATTCCAAATGGAGAGAGAGGAACCATCCCCAATGTCAAGAAAATTTGTGGAAAATTATATATTATATTATGCCTTCATTCCCCTTTTGGAAAGAGGATAAATGAAAATAAATATATAACACCTTGTTGGGACACCATGTAGATCCATAGATGTTCTTATTAGGGTGATCGGTATGACATTGAGAGGTGTACTATCTCAAAAGATAGAAGTCACCACCCTACAATGGACCTAATCCTAATAAGGACTCCTAAGGACTATGGGTCTTGATGTACCGAGATTCTTCCCTTTACATGAAAAAAGTAAAGCGTTTATTTTAAATGGGTTCATTAAGTTCCTACAGGGAAGCCCCATAGTTAATTATATTATAAGGAACATGATTCCTTAGGAATACTCTCGATTAAGGTAAATGATCATTATCTCCAAAGATTTTGAAAGGTAGGACTATCAATTGATTGGTTTATTTTTAGAAAAGTCAAGTGGGATCGATCAAGAGGAGGAGTTCTTATCGAAGCCAAATGAAGATAAGTAGGGGATGCTTAGGATACTAGGAAGCCTAGTAAGCATCCCAAAACCTATGGTTGGGCTTTATATTTTTGAAATTGAATTGATTTATTTGAGTTGAATTTTTTTATTAGAAATCTAGGGCTTACAATTCCATGATACAAGGTCATGGAAATGCCTAAGAGGTGAGGATTTATGCTTATATCCTATAAACGAAAGTAGCAACCTCAGAACCTAAATCTAGGGAGCTTTGGCGAGGGCCAAAATGACCTAAATCTAAGGAAAATGGGTATTTGGTTTACCTCCACAGAGGATAAACCACTGGACTTACAATGCGGGTGGTCAACTAACTCCTCTGATTTTAAAACATGTAGGCAAATCATATGCTTTTGCAATATAACTAGACTGTTATTTATTTAGAAAGAGACTAAGTCCTTAAACACACTCCTAAGAGACTAGATCATGTAGGGCATGATTTAATGACTTAACTCTAATAAAAATTTTGTTACATTTTATTTTTATGTTGGACAATCAATTTGACACATAGGCTTTAGGATTCATATATACTAATGCATGAGAAATTAGATTATGGGCCAAAATCGACAAGATAAGGAGGTGTTTCCACCATGGCTCTCAAAGGTCAAGCCAAGTTCTCGGCAAGGTGGAAGCCCTCCAATCAAGTGAAATAATATACTTTTATGCATGATGTGAGAAAAAGTAATACAACATCAAATAAACATCAATCAATTTATAAAATTAGCACAAAAGAATAAGAGGCAATTTGTGGTCAGGCTCCACCGTACAAACCCAAAAATAAATTGGGTAGCTGAGCTTTACCCTTATACAGCCTAGATTACAAATAAATTAAATACAATCAAGAAGGAATTCATTGTTGTGGGGGGTCTTCATTCTTCATTCTTCATTCTTCATTCTTCACTCTTCATTTTTCTTTTTTCTTTGGGTTGGTTGGAACGTGGTTGCTCCAAAGGCTTCACATGGCACATAAGGCATAGCCTTATAACCAATGTTCATCCTAATACCCCATAATAATCATTCTAAAATCCTAATTGCAAAATTACATGATAATGGGAAAAAGAAAAATCTAAACGTAAAATAGATATTAACAAACAAACCCATACAATCCCAAGCATGTATATATTTAAATTGGACTTAACACCCCCACACATGGGTAACCAAGTTTGTCTGGCCTATTTTGGATTATACTTAGGGGTGTAAGCACCTCCCATAAAAATATATTTTTTTTATTAAGCATAATTCCCTACAGAAGATAATAGTTAGACTAAGATCACCCTACCATTCAGTCTACTCACATACACCCAAACATCTAGGCTAAAATAAAATATTTTAAAACAAAAGCAAACATCAAACCATACACCACCATAACCTAATGCTAGAAATGGTGACTTAGCCTAATGTGTGTGTCATTTAAGGTTTGTATGGTATACTTAGTTAGGCTTTAAGGTTGAAGTTTTCTAAGTATGAAAATGTTTAACTTAGAGGGCTTGTTTCATGTAAGTGATTTAGTTGCTTTGGTTGATTTTATTTTGTATTTTGATTTGGTTTGAATGATTCTTACAATTAATTACTAAGTTGTAAATAGAGAAAAAGTGAAGAGAACTTCTCTTTCTTCCATACCTTAAGTAATTTTTAAGGTAGATTCATATTTGTGTTTTGTTCTGTGAATATTTTATTATGTGTTTTAATTAATCCTAAGTTTAGTTTTTCCCTAAACAAACCTATTCAAAAAGAAAGGCATTTTAAGATTAAGTAAGTGAAATACTATCACAAAATACACATCACTTAATTTATTTCCCAACATGTGTAGCATGCATATGGATGAATCCTAAGCATATCCATACATGAAAATGAAAATGTTTTGCATAGCTTAATGATGAATCCTAAGAGAGTTACTTAAGAAAACTTGGATGCTTCATGATGCATGATTTTGTTAAGTAGAAAAAGAGTGATTATTTTATCCATTTTTCATATGCACATTTATAAGTATAAAAGACATGAATGAGTACAGCGCCATTGTTAGCACCAAGGGTTTAAGGTACAAGACCTACTTAGGGCTACTCAAAGCCTCACAACTCTAGGATTTTCCAGACTAATATACCACTTTTTTTAAATACATGTGCATGCACAAAAATAAATGCATCGAAAGAGAATCACGTAAAAAGTTTATGTTTGTTTGATTTTGGTTTGATTGTTTAGTTTATATATGTGATGTTGAATTCCTTCTTAAGTCATGACATAGGAGTTTATAGGAATGGATTTAAGGAAGTGTTATGTCCTTTTCAAATGGACTATACACTTTTCCAAATCCTATACAATTCTATGTTAAGAAAGAGAGGAAGAATCACATAACACATTTTATACTCACATGCAAGCTTATAAATAATTATAAGTATCATATCTTTCAATTATGATATTTGATTTATAATCTTTGAAAAATAATTTTGGATTTAATAGTGATAATAGCCATTCATATTTTTACGTTAGCCAAAACATAAAATTTGACATAAAAGAAATATTTCAATTTAATTTGATTTTTCAAATGGCATGAATGCATGATTTTCATATGACATACACATTTAGATATTAGGAAAGAAATAAAGTGATGAAAACATGTAAATTATTTCATCCTAATTAATTCCTAAACACAATCTTATGAAATAGGATTATTTAAAGTAAACCAAATTTGTTTTAAAGAGATTTTTGTTTTGTTTTGAGTTTGATTTGAATTTAGGAAATGTGAGATGAGTTTACTGATCTTAACCCATTCCCAAATGTGTATGATGTTTTAGTTTAATTTTAGCTGATTAGTTCAATTTTATGCTTTGGTTAGGTTAAGGTGTACATTAACTTCATTAATTACCCCTTACCTATACCATTTTAACATATTTAATCAAATAATTATTAGCCAATGTATGACATAAAATCACACAAGGAATTTAAGATAGCAATGCACCTAGGAATGAAGGGGGCCAAATGCAATTGGCTCATAATTAGTAATTAATTAAGCTAAAGGGTTTAATTTAAGTACTTTCATAATCCTTCTCATACATATGAGTTGGATTTTGATTTTCTTAGGCTACTTAGGTTATTGAACACCTAAGCACCTACCCATGATGAATTAGTTAAGTTCTAGAATGTTTTTAAAATTTTATCAAGTTAATTAAGTAGGTGATTAGTGGATTAGCCCTTAATTAAGTTTGGATTAAGGATGAAAAGGGGTTTAGGGAATGGATTAGAGACGAATCCACAAATCCATTCCATAAACCTCTCCCTCACTTAAGTGAGGATTAATTGACTTAATAAAGGGATTAGGCCACTATTCACATGCTTAATTAAGCTTAATTACATAAAGAGAGTAATTAAAGATTCATTAATTGATTTCCCTAATTAACTCAACAATAAATTCCAAGAAAATTAGGGGAGGCAAAAGTCATCCCACCAAATACATCTAAGAAATATGAAATGAATTGATGAAGTAATTAGGGAGTAATTAGGGTTATTAAGTTTTCACTAAAATCCTAATTAAAGAAAATGCATTATTCAAAATCCATTATAAATAATTTTAGATTATTCTTCTCTGAATTATCTTTCACAATGCTTTTTATTTTCTATTTTTTGATTTTTCTACATTTAGTTATGTTATTTTGAAGTTTCTATGTTTATCTATTAATTAAATCCTTAATTATATGACTAATCTCGTCGGTGTCATGTGGACTGCTAATGCAGCATATGCTTTCCACATGGTGTGGCAGGATTCGTCACTTAAGTTGTCACATCATAATGCCACATCAACGGCAGCGCTACGCTTTCTCACTTCACTGCGATCAAAGATCGGGCTCGAGCCTATGGTTCTTAAGAGGTGAATAAGGGGATACTACGTGGCTTGACCATGGTCATCCATCCAAAATGCGTGTATGGATGGCCCATGATCCGTCACTGAGCTCGCCTGTGGGAGAGGGGAACCGTCCACTTTCTAGGAAAAGATCTGAGCTCGATTGAGCTCAGATTGAGCTCAAACTCAACCCACACCATCAAAAAGTAACGGGAAGAAGATCTAACTGTCAAATTCTCATGGGATGAAATTTCCCTTCGAAAAGGACCAAGAAAAATTCAAACTATGCTCAATTTTGAATAGTACCTCACCAGAGGCTATCACCTGCACTCCCAACCATCGAGATAGCTTCATCTAGTAGAGACGAAGCCCTGTTGAAAGTTTGAGGGGTTGAGGTTGAGTGGATCTACCAATTGGCCAAAGTCACCTTAAAATGGATTCAACCTTGGTTTAGCTCCCACCTCCCTTGGCTTTGAAGCTTGGAAGAAGGTTTGGATCAACTCGATTGACTCCTCTGAAGATTCTTGTAAGAGGAATTGAGCTGATATTGAGTAATGAGCAAAATGGAATTTCCCTTAGCCTCTCCTATTTTTGATTTTAAGAAATCGAGAAGAGGAGAATTGGAGATGGCTCTAAGAAGCTTGGGGAGACTTGCCAATGCTTGTTCTTAGTTCCCTAGCTTCAATCGAATGTGAGTGTGTGAAAATAAAATGAAATTAGGGGGAGTATATCTCCCCCTGAGTGGATCGGATGATCGTTCTTCCCTTTGCCATTTTGATCCAATTCACCACATTCAATGGGTTGTTTTGGTTGTTTGAACTTGCACATGGTTTGTTTTGTCCAGAGGGAGGTAGTGGGGAAATTTCCATGTGCAAAACAAGTTGTGGGAGTGATTCCCATATGCTTGAAATGAAGGGAGTGGTCGGTTTTGACCTTGGCTTGGGTTTGGCTGACCCAACCCAATGGGTCAAGTGCACCATGCTCACTAGTGTCCACTTGGTCCACTAAGAGGGCGCCAAGTGGCCACGAGAAGGATATGAACAAATTCCAAGTGGAATTGGCTAGAAGTTACCCCTTGACCTAGGGGTAAAAAGGTCATTTAGCATGGATTTTAGTTTGAGTATGTTTGGTATGATTGAAAAATGGGTTGGGCCAAGTTTCAATAAATTTGGAATTGATTTGATGTGATTTGGCTCATGTTGACCCATTTAGGTCAAAATGGGTCAACTTGGGTAAAGTTGACGGTTGGTTGGTCATTAACCAAGGTTGGGTCTAGTTCATATGACTATTTGAAATGTTTTGGCATTATTGGTTTGGTTCAATTTGATTTATATTTGGATTTGGTTCATTTGATTTCATTTAGTTCAAATGGGTTAAGTTGACCAATTTGACCTATTTTAGGTCATGGGTTGGTTTAGGTTTCATTGGTCATATGAAATGTATTGGTATCTTTATTTCCAATCAATTTTGGTTTAATTTTATTTTGGCTCAATTTGACCTTTTAGGTCAAGTTGGGTTCAAGGTCAATTGGGCTAGGTTGGGTCTAGTTGGCCAATTGAGGCTTTGGTCAAGTTCAACAAGTGATTTGGAATGAAAATTGGTTTTAATCAATTTGACTTAGATCAAGTTTTGACACATTTTGACTTTTAAGTCAAGTTGGGTCAACAGGTCAAGAATGGGCTAGGTTAGGCTCAAATGATGACTTGGTCAAGTTCAAACATTGATCATGAATGAGTTTTGATCAATGGTTTCAATTAATTTGGCCTATGGTGGATTTTGGCTAGTTTTGGTTTCATTTTGGCTAAGTGTTGACTTGGTCAACCCTTAGGTTTGACTTGGTTTGACCTAATTTGAGTGATTTATCATCTCATGCTGATTGTTGCTCACAATGTGAGGCTTAGGTGGGCTTAGTTCAATCTAATTTGTGTAGGATTAGACTTTGGCTCAAAAGGGCTACTTTAGGTCACTTTGGGTCAAGTGAGCCTAAGTGGGTCAATTGACTTGATCAAGGCTTGAATCAAGTTTGGTTGAACTCACATATGAACTTATGATTGAAATATAAATCCATTTGCAAGTGATTTGGAGTAAAATGAGTTTTGATTCATTTGATAATTTCAAGTTCAAAAGGGTGAGCACAAGTTTGACTTGGGTTTGATTTTTGGATTTAGTTTTGATTCGATGATTGAATTTTATGGTTATATTTGGATTCATGCTTGAAGGATTGATTGAATCATGAAGAAAAATCAAGAGTTTGGTTTGATTGAATTTGATTTGGCTAAGTTCAAGAATTTGACTTGAAAGGCTTAGGTTGGATTTGAATTTTGAATTTATTTTTAAATATTTGATGATTGAAGTTTATGTTTATACTTGGATTCATGATTGAAGGATTGATTGAATCATGAAGAAAAATCAAGAGTTTGGCTTGATTTGAATTTGATTTGACTAAGTTCAAGAATTTGACTTGGAAGGCTTAGGTTGGATTTGGATTGAATTTGGATTTGCATTTATTTTTGGATATTTGAATTTATATTTCTTTTATATTTACAAATATAAATGAGAATATAAATGGGTTATGAGAAAATTTCTTGAATTTGAATTGATTTATATTTGATTTAGGCTAAGTCCATAAGATAGAATCAAAGTGACTTAAGAAAGATTTTTGAACTTGGAATTTCAATCATAAGCTTCAATCATTTAGAATTGATTTGTGTTTGAGAAAATCAATTAAGTTGTGATTGATCTAGGTTTTGATGTTGATTTGATTTGGAGTTTGGAGTTGGTTTAGACTTGATTTTAAATTTGACTTGAAGGAAGGAAGTGAGGAGTTGGTTCAAGCCATAGGGTCGACAAATTTTCTTAACACCCTTAAGACATGACCTATTCTTATGGCTAACTCTTCTAAGTCTCTAGGATTAGGTTGAGTGCTCACTTAATCACTATAAGTGTCTTAAGACTATGAAGACTCTTAGTGTCTAAGAGAAGTCCTATATCTAAGATGGAGGGGTTGAGGGCTCATACTAAAAATGAGGTCAACATTCTCCTTTATTTTTAAACCCATGCATCATCCTCAGACACCTGAATCTAAACATTCAACACTATGTCGGGGCCCATGTGGGTATTTGATAATTCAGATTATTTTATTTTTTGGTTATGAGATTAATTTCATATTTATTTAATCTCAACTTAGTCTGTGCAGCCTTTTCAGACATTAAAATTTACACTTTAAGTCTCTATGTCCGAGCACATGTAGGTATCTATGACTTAGACAATTTCACATAATTAATGAAATCATTGGTTTTAAAGTCATAATTAGAATAAAATTTATTTTATTTTTGGATTGAAGGAAGCTCCTTCATTCATGCATATAAATAGAATGTATCCCCTTCTTCTAAATTCATTATTTTCATTTGCCTTAATTTTCCCGTGGAGATTCTACAAGTTCAATTACATTTCAGGTAAGATTTAACATTTTTATTTATCACTTATAGTTCAATTTACTTTTGAGTTTTGATTCAAGCTTGTTTATGTAAGTCATGGTATTTTAAATGACTTTCATTTAAATTTGTTTAACTCCTGAATTTCAGACAAAAATTTAGGAACATTTCGGCAGTATTCCAGCGTCATCCCTATGTAGGTGGGTGTAGTGAAAATATATCTTAGCATTCATCTATCCCTTTTTTGAATTGGATAAATAAAAATAAAAATATACACCTTTAATGAGATGCCACATAGATCCGCATATGTTATTATTAGGGTGAGCGGGTATGACATTGAGGAGAGGTATACTATCTCGGGTAGAAGCTACCACCATACAATGGATCTAACCATCTTAATAAGGACTCCTAAGGACTATGGGTCTTCAAAATGTACCAGAGATTCTTCCATTACTTTACATGAAAAAGTAAAGCAGGGTTTATTATAAACTGGGTTTGTTAAGTTCCCTATAAGGGCGAGTCCCCATAGTTAATTACATCATAAGGAAGAGGATTCCTTAGGAATGCGCTCGATTAAGGTAAATGATAGTTGTCTCAAAAGATTTTGAAAAGGCATGACTATCAATCAATTGGTTTATTTTTAGAGAGTCAAATAGGATCTATCAAGAGGAGGGAGTTCTCATCAAAGCCAAATGAAAACATGCAGGGGATGCTTAAGATACTAAGAAGCTTAGTAAGCATCCCAAACAACCCTATGGTTGGTCTTTATATTTTTGAAATTAAATTAATTTATTTGAGTTGATTTTTTATTAGAATGCTAGGGCTTATAATTCCATGATGCAAGGTCACGAAAATGCCTAAGGGGTGAGGATTTATGCTCGAGCCCGTAAAGGGAAGTAGCAACCTCAAAACTTAAATCTAGGGAGATTTGGCGAGGTAGAAAAGCATGACCTAAATCTAAAGCGAAAATGGGTATTTGGTTTACCTCCATAAGAAAGGATAAACCCATTGGACTTACAAACTGGGGTGGCCCAACTAACTCCTCCTATTTAAAATATGTAGGCAAGTTAAATGCTTTTGTTAGCTAAGATAGTTATTTATTTAGAAAGAGACTAAGTCCTTAAACACACTCCCTAAGAGACTAGATCAGGTAGGGCATGCTTTAATGACTTAAATCTAATGCAAATTTTGTTACATTTTATTTTTTTATTTTGGACAATCAATTTATCACAGACTTTAGGATTCATAGGCCTAATGCATGAGAATTATACTATGGGCTGAAATCAACAAGATAAGGAGGTGTGTTTTTACCATGGCTCTCATAGGTCAAGCCAAGTTCTCTAGAAAAGGTGGAAGACCTCCAATCAAGAGTGAAACAATATGCTCCTTTATCCATGATATTAGAAAAGTAAGACAACATCTAGCTAAAGAGTTGCTAATTCTTTTATCTTGTTTTATAACCTAAGCTTTAGGTGAGGTTATGAGTTACTTATTTTTAATTTGAGTTGTTTAATTGGATAAAAAATTTATTTTTCTAACAGCCTAATCTTCATCTAGGCCATACATCAAATCAAGAAAGAAACTAGAAAAAGATGTCATCTTAATACGCTAGTTAAATAAAGATCAATCAATATATAAAACTAGCGTAAAAGAATAAAAGGTCATTAATGGTCAGGATCCAAATTGGGTAGTCGAGCTTTACCCTTATACAACCTAGATTACAAATAAATTAATTACAATTAAGCAAGGAACTCAAGTTATGTGGGTCTTCATTCTTCATTTCTTCTTTCTCTTTTCTTCTTTTCTTCTTTCTTCTTTTGGATGGTTGGGATGTGGTTGCTCCAAAGGTTTCACATGGTATATAAGACATGATCTTATGAACAATGTTCATCCTAATCCCCCATAACAATCATTCCAAAATCTTAATTATAAAATTACATGAAAATGGGAAAAATGAAATCTAACTAAAACCTGCAAAATAGAGATTAGCCAAACAAATCATACAATCCCAAGCATGTATATATATAAATTAGACTTAGCACCCCATACATGGGTAACCAAGTCCACCTAGCATATTTTGGATTATGCTTAGGGGTATAAGCACCAACACAAAAAAAATAATTTTATATTTTTATTACGACACCCCTTAAGCATAATCCTCTGTAGAAGATAATAATTAGACTAAATCGTCCTACCATTCAGTCTACACACATGCACCCTAACATCCATACTAAAACATTATATCACAAAATAAAAGCAAAGCATCAAACCATGCACAACCCTAATCTAAAGATAAAAATTGTGACTTAGTCTAATATGTGTGCTTTAAAAGGTTTGTGTGGTATGCCTAGCTAGACTTTAAGGTTTAAATTTCCTAAGTATTAAAAGTTTAACTTAGAGGGTGGTTTCATTTAAGTTTTTTAATTGATTTAGTTGATTTTTATTTGATGATTTATGTACATTTGAATGGACCTACAATTAATTACTAAGTTGTAAAGAGAGGGAAAAGAGAAAAGAACTTCTGTTTCCTTCCTTACCTTAAGTAATTTCTAAAGTAGATTCGTATTTGATTTTTGTTTAGTGATTATTTTATTATGTGTTTTAATTAATCCTAAATTTTCTCTAAACAAACCTATCCAAAAAGAAAGACATTTTAAGATTAAGTAAAGTGAATTAATATCACAAAACACACAACACTTTATTTCTTTCCTAACATGTATAATAGGCATATGGATGAATCATAACCATATCTATACATACAAATGAGGTTGTTTAACACACTTTCATAATGAATGCTAAGTGATATTACTTAAGAAAATTTTGATGCTTCATGATGCATGATTTTCATATGGTAGAAAATAGGAATTTTTTTATCCATTTTTCAAATGCACATTTATATGTATGAAAGACATTAGTGAGTACAACGCCATTGTTAGTAGCAGGGGTGTAAGGTACAAGACCTACTTAGGGCTACTTAAAGCATCGCAACCCCGGGGTTGTCCAGACTAATATTCCACTTTCCTTAAATAGATGTGCATATACAAAAGAAATGAATGGAAAAAAAAAGATGCAAAAGTTTGTGTTTGCTTGTTTGATTTGTCTATGCAATTTACATGTGTAAGTGTGGATTTTCTTTTTAAGTAATAACATAGGAATGAATAGGGATGGATTCAAGCATGTGTTGTGTTCTTTTCAAATAAATTATACACTTTACCAAATCTTATTCAAAACTATGTTAAAAGAAAAGGGAAGGAAAGCCACACTATGCACATCTTTACATTTATACTCACGTGCAAGCATATAAATAATTATAAGTAGCACATCTTTCAGTTTTGATATTTGATTTATAAATAGTAAAAATAATTTTGGATTTAATAGTGATACTAACCATTCATATTATTACTTTAGCGAGAACATGCAATTAGACATAAAAGTAATACTTTATTTTTAATTTGATTTTTAAAAGGTATGAATACATGATTTTCACATGGCATGCATATTTAGCATGGTAGAAAATAAATAAAGTGATGAAAGCGTCCAAATTCGTTTACCCTAATTAATTCCTAAAGACAATCCTATGAAATAGAATTATTTAAAGCAAATCAAATTTATTTTAAAGAGATTTTGAGTTTTTTGTTTGAGTTTAATTTCAATTTGAAAAATGTGAGATGAGTTTGCTAGTCCTAACCCATTCCCCTACCTACACCACTTTAATATATTTAATCACATAATTATGAGATAATGTATGATAAAAATCACAAGTAATTTAAATCAGCAGTGCATCTTAGGAAAGAGTGGTACTTAATGCAATTGGCTTACAATTAGTGATTAATTAAGTTAAAGAGTTTAATTTAAGTACTTTCATAACTCTTCTCACACATATGGGTTGGATTTTGATTTCCTTAAGCTACTTAGGTTATTGAACACCTAAGCACCTACCTAAGATGAATTGATTAAGTTCTAAAATGCTTTGAAAATTTTATCAAAGTAATTAAGCAAGGGATTAGCCCTTAATTAAATTTAGAAGGAAGGAAAGGGGTTTAGGGAATGGCTTAGGAAAAATTTCCAAAATCCATTCCATAAATCTCTTTTCTACTTAAGCAAGATTTAATTAACTTAATAAAGGGATTAAAATAGTGTTCATATTCTTAATTACCCTTAATTACATAAAGAGAGTAATTAAGGATTTATTAATTGATCTCCCTAATTAACCCATCAATAAATCCCATGAAAATTAAGGGAGGCATAAGTCATCCCCCTAAATGCACATGAGAAGTTTGGTATTAATCAGTGGGGTAATTAGGGAGTAATTAAGGTTATTAAGTTTTCATTAAAATCCTAATTGAGGAAAATACACTATTCAAAATCCATTGGAAATAATTTTAGAATACTCTCCTCTGAATTATCTTTATAGTGCATTTTACTTTATATTTTTATGATATTTCTAGAATTAGTTATGTAATTATGAAAATTTAGCCATTAAGGATAATTAATTAATTCTCTAATTAAATAGCTAATCTCGTTGCCCATTGACTGGCGTGGCCTTTCCACATGGCATGGCCGGGAGAGGCTACTTTGTCACCTCATAGCATCGTGTCCGGCTCTGCTTTCTCCCATTCGTCCGATCAAAGATTGAAGATTGAAGTATTAAGGGATTAATCAGATATTCTTACGTGCCTTGATCATGGATGTCCAACCAAAATGCACGGATGGGCGGCCCATGATCCGTTCCTGAGCTTCTCTACGGGAAAGGGGAACCGTCCAGCTTCCATGGCATGATCCGAGCTCAATTGAGCTTGGATTGAGCTCAAATTCAATCCACACCATCATCATGTAAGGGAGAAGACATCCAACACCTAATTTTACATGAAGTGAAAATTCCTTTCACAAAAGACCACACACTCTCTAGTTTAAGCTCGATTTTGATCCATACCTCATTGGAGGCTATCACCGGTGCTCAAATCCATTGAGGTAGCTTCGTCTAGTGGAGATGCAGCCCTGTTGAAGATTTAAGGTGATTTGGTTGAGTGGATCTTCCTATGGACCAAACTCTCATTCAATTGGGCTCGGCCTTGATTAAAGTCCCACCTCCCTAGCCTTTAAAGCTTGGAAGAAGATTGGGATGAATTCGACTAGGCCCTCTGAGGGTGCTCGAAGGAGGAATTGGACCTTATTTTAGGTATTGGTTAAGTTGGAAAGAAGGAGGAGCTCCCCTATTTTCAATCTAAGAAAAAACGAAAATGTAGAATTCCAATTCACTCTAGGAAGCTTGGGGAGACTTGCAAATGCTAGCTCTGAGTTCTCTAAGCTCAATCGAGTGTGGCTCTATTGAATTCAAGTGGAATTTGGGGGAGTATATCTCCCCTTAGGTGAATCAGACGGCTGTGAAGAGCTTTGCCATTTTGATCCAATACACCCTATTCAATGGGTTGTTTTGGCCGTTTAGAGTGGCATGGAATTCGGTTTTGGCCAAATAAGGTAGTTGGGAAGTTTGCCATGTGCAAAACAAGGTGGAGGATGGATTCTCACGTGCTCATGTCCATGGGGGTAGTCAGTTTTAGCCTTAGGTTAGGTTGGGCTGACCCAAACCCATTGGGTCATGTGCACCATGTCTATTAGTGACCATTTGGTCCACTAAGAGGATGTCAAGTGTCCATGAAAAGGAATTGATCAAATTCCAAGTGATTTTGATTTTAGGTTTCCCTATGGCCTAGGGTTAAAATGGTCATTTGGATTGGATTTCATTTTGAATATCTTTGGTATGATTGAAAAATGGGTTAGGCCAAGTTTTATTGACTTTGGAGTTGGTTTGATATGATTTGACTCATGATGACCCATTTAGGTCAAAATGGGTCAACTTTGGTCATGCTGACCAATTGGTCAAACTAAGGGTTGGGTTAAGTTTATATGACCATTTGAAATATTTTGGCATCATTGGTTTGATTTAATTTGATTTATATTTGAATTTGATTCATTTGATTGCATTTAGGTCAAATGGGTCAAGTTGACCAATTTAACCCATTTGACCTATTTGGATTAAGTCATGGGTTTGTTTATGTTTGGTTGATCATTTGAAATAGATTTGTATCTTTTTTTTCCAATCAATTTGGTTTATGTTTGGATTTGACTCAATTTGACCTTTAGGTCAAGTTGGGTTCAAGGTCAATTGAGCTAGGTTAGGTCTAGTTGGCCAATTAGGGCTTTGGTCAAGTTCAACAAATGATTTAGAATGATCTTGACCCATTAATTTCAATCAATTTGGTTTAGATTATGTTTTGATACATTTTGATTTTTTTAGGTCAGGTTGGGTCAACTTGGGTCAAGTGGCCAATTGGGCTAGGTTAGGCTCAAATGATGACTTGGTCAAATTCAATATTGATCATGAATGAGTTTTGATTAATGGTTTCAACCCATTTGGCATATGGTTGATTTTGGCTAGTTTAAGTTTCATTTTGGCTAAGTGTTGACTTGGTCAACCCTTAGGTTTGACTTGGTTTGACCCAATTTGAGTGATTGATCATCTCATGATTATTGTTGCTCACAATGTGAGGCTTAGCTAGGCTTAGTTCAGTCCAATTTAGGTAGGAGTAGAATTTGGCTCATAAGAGGTACTTTAGGTCATTTTGGTTCAAGTGAGCCTAAGTGGGTCAAATGGCTTGGTCAAAGCTTGATTTGAGTTTGACTGATATGGCCTTATGATTGGAATATAAATCCATTTGCAAGTGGTTTGAAGTCAAATGGGTTTTGATTCATTTGATAATTTCAAATTCAAAGGGTGAACATGAGTTTGACTTGGGTTTGATTTTTGAATATAGTTTTGGTTTGGTGATTGAAGTTTATGTTTATATTTAAATTCATGACTGAAGGATTGATTGAATCATGAAGAAAAATCAAGGGATTGGCTTGATTTGAAATTGATTTGGCTAAGTTCAAGATTTTGACTTGAAAGGCTTAGGTTGAATTTTGATTGAACTTGAGTTTGAGTTTTGAATTTTTTTTTTGGATACTTGAATTTATATTTCATTTATATTTGTGAATATAAATGAGAATATAAATGGGTTATGAGAAAATTTCTTGAATTTGATTTGATTTGGATTTGATTTGGGCTAAGTCATAAGATGGGAATCAAAGTGACTTAGGGAAGATTTTTGATTTGGATTTGAATTTTGAATTTGGTTTGATTTATTTGATTTGGAGTTCGGAGTTGATTTGAATTTAACTTGAAGGGAGGAAGTGAGGAGTTGGTTCAAGCTATAGCATAGGCAAATTTTCCTAACACTCCTAAGGCATGACCTTTTCCTATGCCTAACTCTTCTAAGTCTCTAGGGTTAGGTTAAGTGTCCACCTAGTCACTACATGTGTCTTAAGACTAAGGAACTCTTAAAGTCTAAGAGAAGTCCTATGTCTAAGATGGAGGGGTTGAGAGCTCATTCCAAAAATAAGGTCAACAAAGGGTGCCCAATAGGTGTGGTGTGACAAGGTACATCTTTGCACATATTAAGTGTTGACCAAAATGATCAACAACAGGTGATCACTTGCGAGAAACTCTAAACCAAGGTGTAGGAATCGAGCTTAGTGTAATGTGACTCTACTCATGTCAAGGACATAAGAGAGGGAAGGAGGAATCCACTAGGGATGGAGTATGTGAACCTTCAACTAGGAAAACAGGTTCAAATCATCCACAAGGAGATGAGAGGTTTAATTTGAGTCTCACTAGGGAGAGATTGATTTGATTTATATAATTTATTTTAATTATTTTGATTTGATTTACTCCATTAGGGGAGGTTGATTGAATTTGTTTTATTTGATGTTGGACTCCACTGAGGGAGGAGGGTTGGATTTATTTCAGATTTTTAGAATTTGGATTTTTGAGATGAGCCCTATTGCTTTGCGATGGATCGATGAGTAGGAGCTTGACAACTTCAATTTACCAATTCATAGTGGTAGTCTACCAAACACATAGTAGGACTAACCAAACAAATGGATGCCTTTTGATTTGCAATGGTCAAGTTAGGAAAAAAGAGCAGGGACTCACATCCTCCAAAATAAGGAACCACTGGGCTGATCAGTTGCTTTGGGCAACAAATCAAACTCGACGTAGGGCTGATTATTGAGTGAATGCCGCTAGGGGAATTGAATCAGCTTAAAGATAGTCAAGATTAATTTCATTCTTTAATTTGTTTTGATCAATTTCATTAGTTTGCGATGGACTACACTGAGTAGGGGCCATGGAGGCCTAGACCTAACTCAGACTTACCAATCCAAAGGGCATAGCTTCCCGGCCGATGGGAGAACTATTCGATCAAAGGAGTGCCTTTCGATTTGCAATTATCAATTCAAGTGAGGAAAGCTTGGGGACTCACATCTTCCACTACAAAAGACCACTGGGGTGATCGGTTTCTTTATGCAACAAATCAAACATGACCTAGGCGCAGGCGATTTGCGGTCATCTTGAGAAAAGTCATAGTCTTTACATCTTCCAAAGTAATGACTAGTTAACCTGCTTTTGGAAAAATAGATTGAACGGGCCAAGCTTCAGGTGAGTAGACCGGGATTTATCTCAACTCAAATAGTCAGGAAATTTCTATAAGGAGTTCTCCTGACATTGCCCTAAAGATAGGATGCCTGCTTGGGAAAAGGGGCCCTTTGGGGGCTTGAATTCCTAATTCACAAGCGAATATTTTGTTTGTTTGTTTGTTTAGTTTATTTATCATGGATCCTGTTGGTTTGCAAGGGATCAAATTGAGAAGGAGCTGATATCAACCTAGACCTATCTCAAATTTACTGAACCAAGGGAGAATATGCGCATTCGTTGAACAAATTCTCCAACCACGACGGTCGCTACTAGGACAGGGGGACTGTCCAATCTAATAGTAACCAGAGTAGTGTCTAAATGGGGTCACTAAGGATGTGATCCAAATAGAATTCCCACAGGGAGAGGGGCTGCTAAGGGCTTAATCCAAAACTCTAGATGACATGGAAGATGACATATATCAAACATTGATGGATAAATCAAGGAGAAAGCAGGACTCATATAAAGAGTGGTGTATCCACCGGGTGAGTTGTTGTCTACATAGAGAACATCAACTAATCTAAGGTGCCCGTCAGTTTGCAACAATTAGCCTATGAAGAGAGCTCGGGGACTCACATCCTTCTGTAGCAGAACTAATTATTTGGATAGTCTGTCTTCGACTCGATAGGTGTATCCAACCTAGAGCGACTACTGAGTGAATGCCACTGCGGGACTTACATCAACTCAAATGTAGTCAAGAGGAAAGGAGCCTCTGGGGGACTTACCCTAAACCTCAAATATACTCGACCTAGTTAGATCATGATGATTAGTTCAAGAAGAAAGCACCGAGACTCACATCTTCTTAAATAGAATCAACATGAGATAGCTTACTAGCTGGGCAGTGAAGTCTATCAAACTAACAAGGTGCTCGTTGGTTTATAATGGTCAAGTTAGGAAGAAAGCGCGTGGACTCACATCTTCCAAATAAGACCACCAGGGTGACATAGTGGGGTAGCATGTATGAGGCAACTAATGAGTGCATTCCATGGGGGCTTGCTCTCACATCAAAATAGCCCAAGACAAAAGATATGTGCTTATTTTTGTGCTTGTGTTAAAGAAAATAAGATGCCTCTCGCGTTCTCTTACACCTACCTTAAACACGCTGGGGATTTTGATGAAATGGTGTGTTGACCTCATTTTTAGAATGAGCTCTCAGCCCCTCCATCTTAGACATAAGACCTCTCTTAGACTTTAAGAGTTCCTTAGTCTTAAGACACATCTAGTGATTAGGTGGACACTCAACTTAGCCCTAGAGACTTAGAAGAGTTAGCCATAGGAATAGGTCATGCCTTAGGGGTGTTAGGAAAATTTGCATACCCTTTGACTGAACCATTCCTCACCATCCTTCATTCAAGTCAAACTCCAAATCAATCTCATTTGATTTTCTCCAAACTCAAATCAATTCCATGTGATTGAAATCCATGACTCAAACCCATGAATGAAATTCCTAAGTCCAAATCTTTCCTAAGTCCTTAATCTTCTCTTAAGGACTTAGCCTAAATCATGATCAAATCAATTCAAATTCATGGGATTTTCTCATAACACATTTATATTCTCATTTATATTCACATATATAAATAAAATTTAAATATAAATCAATCAAACTAAATCCAAAATCCAAGCTCCAAACTCCAAAAATCTCTTATGTCCTTTAAGTCACACCTAATGGACTTAGCCTAAATCATGATCAAATCAATTCAAATTCATGGGATTTTTTCATTACTCATTTATATTCTCATTATATTCACATATATAAATGAAATATAGATATAAATCAATCAAACTAAATCCTAAATTCAAGCTTCAAACTCCAAAATTTCGTAAGTCCTATAAATCCCTCTTAAAAGACTTAGCTTAGATCATGATCAAATCACTTCAAATCCTTGGAATTTTGTCATGATCAATTTATATTCTCATTTATATTCATATATAAATTATGTCAGAATCAAAACCAATTCCAAAATCAAACTCAAATCCACTCAAAATCAAGCCTTTCAATTCAAAATCTTGAACTTAGCCAAAACAACTTCAAATCAAGCCAAACTCTTGATTTTCCTTCATGATTCAATCAAGCCTACAATCATGGATCCAAATATAAATGCAAACTTCAATCACCAAATCAAAACCCAAGTCAAAATCAAACAAATCCATTCATATTCTTCCTTTGAATGAAATTATCAAATGAATCAAAACTCATTTGACTTCAAACCACTTGCAAATGGATTTATATTTCAATCATAAGTCCATATCTCAAATCAAGCTTTGACCAAGCCATTTGACCCACTTAGGCTCACTTGACCTAAAGTACCCTTATGAGCCAAATTCTAATCCTAATCAAATTGGATTGAATCAAACTCACCTATGCCTCTCATCATGATCACAATCATGGGATGATCAATCAATCAAATTGGGCAAACCAAGTCAAACTAAGGGTTGACCAAGTCAACTTAGCCAAATGAAACCTAACATAGCTAAAATCACCATAGGACAATTGATTGAAACCAATGATCTAAGTTCATTCATGAACTATGTTTTGACAAGTCAACATTTGAGCCTAACTAGCCAATTGGCCACTTGACCCAAGTTGACCTAAAAAGTCAAAATATGTCAAAACTTGATCTAAGACAAATTGATTGAAACCAATGGGTCAAATTCATTTCAAATCACTTGTTGAACTTGACCAAAACCTCAATTGGCCAACTAGACCTATCCTAACCCAATTGACCGTCAACTTAACTTGACCTGAAGGGGTCATGTTGAGCCAAATTCAAACTTAACCAAAATTGATTAGAAACAAAGATACCAATCAACTTCATATGACTAACCAAACCTAAACCTACCCATGAACTAGCTCAAATAGGTCAAATGGATCAAATTGGTCAACTTGACCCATTTGACCTAAATGAAGTCATATGAGCCAAATTCAAAACTAAACCAAATTGAATCAAACCAAGACCACCAAAATATTTCAAATGGTCATATGAACTTGACCCTTGGTTTGACCCAATTTGACCAATTGGTCAACTCGACCCAAGTTGACCCATTTTGACTTAAATGGGTCAACATGAGCCAAACCATATCAAATGAACTCTAAATCCATTGAAACTTGGCCAAACCTATTCTCTCCATATACCCAACATATTCAAATTCAAACATCAGCCAAATGACCATTCTACCCTTAGTCCATAAAATAATTTTTTGTCAAATCCATAGGGAATTTGTTCAAGCCCTCTTCATATCAACTTGATACCTTTCTAATAGGTCAAGTGGATCTTATGGAGGGTGGTGCACCCAACCCAATGAGTTTGGGTTAGTCCAAGTTGCCCCAAGGCCAAAACTGACCCATAGCTTAAATTGGAAAATTTGAAAACCTCCCTCCACTCAATTTGAAGCACATGGGAGGTTACTAATCCACTCCTAAGCTCAAACCGATCATATGCCAATTTCAAATAGCCCAAACAACCCTTTCCATATGGACAATTGGATCAAAATGGTAAGCCATGCTTCGGTCGTCCGATTGCCATAGAGGGAGATATACTCCCCTAATTCAATTCAATTTGCACATGCTCATTGTCGATTGAGTGCTAGAGAGTGTTAAGATCCATCAGAGAGAAATCCTAAGCTTTCTAAGAGGGATTTGAAAAGAGCATTTCTCAGTTTTCTTCCTTTGAAAATAGGGGAGCTTTACTCATTTAAAAACTTCTTCCATACTCCAATTCACTTCAATTTCCTTTGCACACTCCCTCAGGGGACCAAATCGAGCTTGCTTAAGCTCTCCCTCAAGTTCCCAAGGAAAGGAGAAGTTCAATTCAATCAAAGCCGCAAAGGAGAGGAGGAGGTGTTGGTCTATAGAGCAATTCACATAACCTCATGAGCTAATTCTTTCATCACAGCTTCGTCTCAACTAGACGAAGCTCCTCTAAGGGAATCGAGTGCCGGTGATCACCTTCGATGAGATATGCCATTTTTTAACCACTAGACTTGAGGAGTGTTAGTCTTCTGTGAAAGAAAGTGTCATGGCATGAAAATTTTACCGTTGGATAGATAGGATTGCCATTAGTGTATGATGGTGTGTGCAAAATTTTATCCTAATCCAAGCTCAATCGAGCTCAGATCAAGGCTTAGATCATGGATGGTCTCCATTAATCCTCAGCGAAGAACAGGGATAATCTCGGCTATCCATCCGTGCACTTTGGATGGATGCCCGAGATTAAACACACGTTTTATAAAATCTTGTATCCTTTTAAAACCATGTGATTCCGGCGATCCTTGATCGCGGCGTATCAAGCATCCCACCGCACCACGGTGTGACATTTAAGTGGCCCCTATGCGTGTAAAGTGCACCGCGCCAGCGCATGGGCTAAGGGATTAATTAGGTTTTAATTAATTCTAATTAATCCTCTAAGCTTTAAAAATTCACATCTCCCTAAATAAAAATCAGAAAAATATGAGGTAAATTTCTACTGAAAGATAATTCAATCTAAAATATTCTAAAATTAGTTTTAATTAATTTTGATTTATATATTTCTCTAATTTTGGCTTTTAATGGATATTATGCTAATTACTTCTTAATTGATCCTCACATTAATCCCAAATTTCTTGGATATGTTTTGGGGATGACTTACGCCCTAATTTTCTTGGGATTTATTGAAGGAATTGGGGGAATTAAAATGCATTTCTTAATACTATAATTAAGGATAATAAAGAGTGTGATTAGTGTTTTAATCCCTTATTAAGATTGATTAAGGTTTGATCCAGTGAATAATTTTTGTGCATTTCCTCTAAGTTATTCTCTAAACTCCTATTTCTTTCCTTAATCCTCTCTTAATTAAGGGCTATTTCATTAATTGCCCCCTTAATTAATTTCTAAAAATTTTAAAATCTTCGAGAACTTAATTAATCTACTTTGGTAGATGCTTGGGTGTTCAAGAGCTCAATTAAAAGAAATCAAAACCCAACTCATATGTGTGAGGTGTTTTGAAGTTACTTAAGTTAAACCCCAAATTAACTTAATCATGAGCCAAATTTGCATTAGGCCCTTTTCTTCTAGGTGCATTGCAAATTTAAATTCCATGTGAGATTTTATGTCATCTCATTGGCTCATAATTACTTGGTTAACTATGATATGACGGTATAGGTAGGGGTTAATTAACATGCTTAATTCATACCTTAACCTAATCAAAATATAAAATGAATCTAATCATCTAAAAATTAAACAAAAATGTTAAACACATGTGAGAATGGGTTAGGAATAGTAAACTCAACTCACATTTTCAAAATTAAATCAAATTCAAAATCAAATAAAAATCATATTAAATGAACTTTGGTTTAGTTTAAGCTTTCTTATTTCATATGATTATCTTTAGGATTTAATTGAAGTGAATGTGTTTACATGCTTTCATTGCTTTAGTTCTTTCTCCAACATGTTAAATATGTGTGTCATGTGGCTTCATGCATTCATACTTTTCAAAATTCAAATTTAAAATGAAAATGTTTACTTTATGTCAAATTTTCTTGTGTTGGCTAAAGTAAAAAATATGAGTGGTTATTATCACTATTAAATTCAAGTTATTTTCAAAATATATGAATCAGATATCAAAATTGAAAGTGTGTTACTTATATTTTAATTATAAGTTTGCATGTGAAGAAAATATAAGGATGTGCTTAGTATAAGTTTTCATCCTCTTCTCTTTTAGTATAGTTTTGAATAGGATTTGGTAAGATGTATGGTTCATTTGAAAAGAGCCTAACACTTGCCTAACTCCATATCTATTCCTATGCTACTTAAGAAGGATACTATGCTTACACATAAATTTCATAAATAAAATAAATCAACTAATATCAACTTTTGTATTCTTTCTTTTCCATTCATTTCTTTTGTACACATGTTTGTGTTTAAGGAAAGTGGTATATTAGTTTAGATAACCCCAAGGTTATGAGGCTTTAAGTAGCCTTAAGTAGGTCTTGTACCTTACACCTCTGGTTAACAATGGTGCGGTACTCACATATGTCTTTCTTACTTTCATGTGTGCATGTGAAAATTGGATAAGAAATCCCTTTTTTAATGAAAATCATGCATCATAAACTTTCAAATTTCCTTAAATGAATCACTTAGCATGCATCATAAAGTGTGCTAAATATTCTCATTTATGTGTATATATATGCTTAAGACTCATTCATATGCATGCTATACATGTTGGGAAAGAAATGAAGTGATGTATATTTTGTGAATTTAGTTCATTTTATTTAATCTTAAAATGCCTTTCTTTTTGAATGGGTTTGTTTAGAGTTCATCCAAACTTAGGATTAATTAAAACACTTAATCAAAATATTCACTAAACAAAACTAAAAAAAATATGAATCCACTTTAGAAATTACTTCGGTTAGGGATGGAAAGAGAAGTTCTCTTCTCTTTCCCTCTTTTTATAACTTAGTAATTAATTATAGGATTCAATTGAACCAAATCAAAATATGAAATAAAATCAATCCAAAATAACTAAATCAATTAAATGAAACCCTCTAAATTGAACATGCTTCATACTTAGAAAATTCTAACTTAAAGCCATAGCTAAGCATACCACACAAACCTCCAAAGCACACACATTAGGCTAAGTCACCACTTCTAGCTTTAGGTTAGGTGGTGCATGGTTTGATGCTTTTTGTTTTGTGATATATTTTAGATGGATGTTAGGTGTATATGTAGAATGAATGGTAGGACGTTCTTAGTCTAACCATTATTTTAGGGATTATGCTTAAGAGTTGTAATAAATAAAAATATAAATGCTTTTGCTTAGGTGCTTATACCCTAAGCATAATCCAATAGGCGGTGGACTTAGTCACCCATGTGTGGGGTGATAATTCCAATATACATGCTTGGGATATTTTTGTGGTTTGTTTAGCTAACCTTTATTTTGCAGGTGGTAGCTAGATTTATTTTTTTTTTCATGTAAATTTTATAATTAGGATTTTGGAATGATTGTTATGGTGATTAAGATGAGCATTGATCATAAAATCTTATCTTATGCACCATGTGAAGCCTTGGAGCATCCACCTTCTAACCATCCAAAAGAAGGAACCAAAGAAGAAAGAAGAAAAGAGGAATGAAGAAATGAAGCTTGAAGACCCCCATAACAATGAATTCTTTGATTAATTGTATTTAATTCATTTATAATATGGGTAGTATAAGAGTAGAGCTTCTGAATTTATTTTGAGTTTGTATGGTGGTGCAGACCACAACGATCTCTTATTCTTTTGTGATTAGCTTTATAAATTGATTGATGATTTGTTTTTTGCATTAAGTGGATATCTTTTTTAGTTTCTTCTTTTCTTTATGTATGGCTAGATGTGGATTAGGCTCTTACAAAAAAATAAATCTTTTACCAAACTTAATAACTCAAAATAAAATAAAGAACTCATAACCTCACAAAAGCTTAAGATTAAAATCAAGATAAAAGAATTAGTAAGCCCTTAGCTGGGATGAGCATTTCGTTATAATATCATGCACAAATGCATCTTACTTCACTCTTGATTGGAGGGCTTCCACCTTTGCAAGAGAACCCGACTTGAACTTTGAGGGTTGTGGTGGAAACTCACCTCATAAACTTCTCGCTATTTTTGGTCAATAATCTGATTTCTCATGCATTAGTCATATAAATCCTATTAGCTCAAGTCAAAATAATTGTCCAAAATAAAATAAAATAAAATTTGAAATGCATTAGATTTAGGACATTTGAAGCATTCCTTATACATAATCTACTCTCTTTAGGGAGTGAGTTTAAGGACTTAGTCTCTTTCTAAATAAATAATAGCCTAGCTATCTTGCATAAGCCTAAAAGACTTTCCTACATTTATTTAAAATCATAGAAGGAGTTAGTTGGCGGCCACCCCTAGGCAGTCGTAAGTCCAAGCTGTCAGATGGTTTGTCCTCTCTTATGGAGGTAAACCAATTACCCATTTTCGCCTTAGATTTAGGTTGTGCTTTCCCTCATGAAGCTCCCTAGATTTAGGTTAAGGTTGCTTCTCCCTTTGTGGGTCATAAGCATAATTCTCACCTCTTAGGCATTTCCTTAATCTTGTGTTAAGGAATCTTAAGTCTAAATTCTAATAAAAATATAACTCAAACAAACTAAATCAATCTCAAAATGTAAAGCCCAATTTTAGGATAGTTTGAGATGCTAGGTTTCTAGCATCATGAGCATCTCCTACTTATTTCCCATTTGGCTTGATAATAACTCCTTTGATCAATCCCATTTGATCTTCAAATATAAACCAATTGATTGATAGTCCTTCTATTGAAATCTTCAAAGATATGATCATTTACCTTAATCGAGAGTTTTCTAAGGGATCTCATCCCATATGTAATTAACTATGGGGCTTTCCCTGTAGAGAACTTAACAAACTGGTTTAAAATAAAACCTTTACTTTTTTATGTAAAGTAGGGAAGAATCTCTTACATATGGACCCATCATCCTTAGGAGTCCTTATTGAGGTGATTGGGTTCCATTAAAGGTAGTGACTTTCTTTGAGATAGTACACTATACCTTGATGATGTATCAATCACCTAATAAGTGCATTTGCATGGCATCTTACTAAGATGAATTTTTATAAGGTCTCTTCTTTCTTTTCTCCATAGATTTGAAAGGCGACTCCCCAATAGAGATTTATTAACCAACATATTTTTCTGGCGACTCCGTTGGGGATGGTTCCTCTCTCCATCTTTGATAAATGATCATTACCTTTGAGTATCGATAGTAGGTTTGTGCTTTGGTATGAATCCAAGACTATCCTTCTTTCGGTTGGAGCTCATTTCATTCTTGAGTTGAGTTAGCCAACATCTTTAGGTTTTAGGACCGCATTCCTTGTTGGTCTTAAAACCCTCATTGGGTTCTCCAATAGGTAAAATGAAAAAATATTTAAATAAAAAGAAACATCTTTTAAAGAATTCCTCCTTATCATTTTCATGATAAAGAAAGGTTCATCCTAAAATAAAAAAATCTTCCATAAGAACTTTGCTTTTCAAAAGCACCTTTTCCAAAAAAAAGTGCACTTAATAAAATATTTTCCACAAAATTTCTTCACCTCATTTAGCAATTTATATAATTGTTACATATAGGGATTTTCAAAAATAAAACTAATAACATTTTTCAAACGCACAAATGAAGATCTTCTTTCAATTCACTTTGATGAAGATTTCATTTTCAAAATAAAATAAACAATCATGTTTTCCAAAATCACAATCATAATCATAAAATTTTTCACATGAATTTTTCTATTCAATACACTCACATTTATTGAATAGAAAATTCATTTAAAATAAAATTTCAAAAGCACATGAATATCCTCATTTAATTTATTAAATGAAGATTTCATTCCCAACTAAAAATAAAATATCATTTAGAAATCCCACTTAATATATCCCACATATGAGTTGGAGTTCCTCTCTTTCAAAAAGCAACAATCACACAAAATAAAATTTCATTTCAAAATAAAATTGATCTCCATCCTACATACTTAAATTTGTTGAATGGTCCTCTTTTCAAAACATTAAACATCAACAATCATATTTCAAAAAAATTAAAGCATATTTTGGAACCTCACATACACCCAAATTTGTTAAGTTAATCAAAATCTAAAATTTTCTAAACACATTTTGAAACTTCATTTAACATACAAATTTTTTAAGTAAAGTTTCAAAATCCAAAATCAAATCATCATTCATAATTCAAAATATTCTAAACACATTTTGGAACTTCATTTAACATACATAAATATGTTAAGTAAAGTTTCCAAAATTCAAAATCCAAAAATAATCAAAAATTTTCTAAACACATTTTGAAACTCCATTTAACATACAAATTTGTTAAGTAAGTTTCCAAAATCAAAATCAAAAAATCAAAAAAATTTTCACACATTTGGAACTTCATTTAACATACACAAATTTGTTAAGTAAAGTTTCCAAAATCAAAATCAAAAAATTCAAAATTCAAACACATTTGGAACTTCATTTAACATACACAAATTTGTTAAGGTTTCCAAAATCAAAATCCAAACATTTTCAAAATTTTAAACACAATATTTGTAACTTCATTTAACATACCCAAATTTGTTAAGTAAAATCTCCAAATCCAAAATTCAAAACTTTTCAAAACATATTTTAGAATTTCACCTAGCACACTCAAATTTGCTAAGTAAAGTTTCTAAAGCCAAAACAAAAACATTCAAACACCCTTTGGAACTTCCTCCCTTAGCATACCAAATTTGCTAAGGAAAGTTTCCATTTTCAAAATAAAAAAATGAAATAAAATTTTAAACACACACATTTTAATTTCATTTACCTCAAATTTGCTAATTTCCATTTCACAAAACAAGTTTCATCTTTAGCATACCAAATTTGCTAAAGTTGAATCTCCACTTTCAATCATTTAAAACAAAATGAAACACTTAGGATTCCTTAGCATACCAAATTTTCTAAGGATCTACCCTTTTCAAAATCAAAATTTTCCAAACAAATGAATCACTTAGATTTTCTTAGCATACCTAAATTTGCTAAGAATCTTATTTTCAAAATTTTAAACAAAATATACCTGGAATCTTACCAAAGCATATCTAAATTTGCTAAGTAAGAATTTCAAATTTTTCCAAAAATCAAAACAAAACAAATTTTCAAAAAAGAAACAAGCACTTTTACTTCACTTACCTAAATTTGCTATGTAAGTAAAATTTTCCAAAATGATCAAACAACACAAAATCATTTTACCCTTACTTTAACATACCCAAATTTGTTAAAGGAAAGGGTCCTCAAAATCACAAATTCAAATTCAAAAGAAAAATTCAAATGAACCTATGGAAGCATCCTATCAAAATTTTGAATCCATATTTTAACATACTTAAATTTGTTGAAGTTTGAATTCATATTTAAATTCCTCTTTCAATCAATCTTCACAAATTAATTTGAACCCCACTTTACACTTCCAAGTTGTTGGATGTGGGTTCAAATTTTTAAAATTCAAAAATTCAAAATCTATGGAGACAAAAAACTGATGCAAGTTCATTTCTCATTGCAGATTCTTTTTAGTGCAAGTATAATTTCAATTTCAATTTTAGTCAGTGCAATGGCAGGTTCTCAGAAATTTGCCTTTACTTTCCCTCATGGCATGGACCTTGCCTTAGATCAGGCTGACTTCCCTCATTTGGATCATACCCATTTGATCCACTTGGTCATGGATTTGAGGGGGGATCGAGGCATTCCCCTCTCACTCGGCGAGGAAGAAGGTGGCCAGAGCGGTCATCGGGTAGACTTTCCTCGATTGATGTATCCTCGCGAAGAGGAAAGCGTGGTACCAGACTTGATGGTTTAGTAGTGCGGTAGTTCCGGTAGTTAGCCCAGTTGCATATGTTGCCCAGTGCTGCCCTATCATGTACCCTCAAGGGTAAGGCTCCCTGTTTGATTGCCTCCCCACATTTGAGTATGGGTCTAGCTCACTCCTCTCATCCTACGGTAGGAACAAGATATGGTCAAGCGGTTCCATACTGGGATAGCTAGAGGCTGGTGGTAGATCGCCATGGATGAGTCTCCCATGATCACTTCACCCAGTTATGAAAACCAATTTCATCCTCTCTCAGGATCAGATAGAGAGGATGCTAGGAGGATCATTCATCCTCCTCGGTGGTGCATCTATAGCATTTTTCGGAGAGGTATGCATCGCTCGTTCATGCCGGTAGGCGAGCTTGAGCGGTCAATTCATTTGATTTATGATATGTTATCCCCATGGTAGGAGGTAGATAGGAGAGGGCCTGAGGCTCATACATCACATCACTAGCGAGGAGTTGTTCGTAGTCAGCTTACTTTGGTTGACTTTCTTAGCTACTACCATCATCGATAGTATTCTCCTCATGGGACCATCATAGGCTCTATACACAGAAATTGTGGAGTCTCCACCCCACCACTCTACCCGTCCTCTCCATCGAGTTCATCATTCCATCAAGGCCATGAAGGCGCATCAGGGAAAAAAACCCCGGTGATCCGGCTACAACCAGGGATCTACTCCTCCACCACCCATTGTGGTAGGGCCGAGCTCTCTTGACCTTACGCCCTGGTGGTGCGAAGAAGTGGCGACCGAAGCATTGGTCATTCCTTCACCAACTCCACCCATTCGATGGGGATGGTGATAGCTATCATGATATTCAAATGATATTTTCAATGGCAGTGGTAGAACATCCTAGGATTGTTACCCCTATTACAGTAGTCGATTAGGATTATCATTCTTTTCATTCTGATCCGGATTGACTCCCAGATGAGGTGCGGTGCCTCTCGATTCCAGCGATGATAACCGTCAAAACTTTTTACCTCAGTTAGATCAATCTTAGATGAGATACTATTTTATGGAGAAGAAGGAGATCTTAGGGGTAATTGATGAAGAAGAAATTGATCCAAAGATGACTTGATGGAGATTGATTGGCATGTGCATGGTGAGAGGTTCTCTTCTTAGGAGAAAGCCATGGAAGGATGAGGTTGATCAAGAGACACTGCATAGCCCATCATTAGTTAAGAAGAAAAAGATTGATAGATGGCACAATAGTTGCATGACTTGTTGGTGTAGTGCTTGAAGAAAGCCCTTAGTTCATCCTATAGTCGATGTCGGTGTTGAGCACATGTCTTAGATCCGGTTAAGACTCTACCTCCATTGAGCAAGGTAGCACTAGCTGAAGGTAGTTACCTCCATACATGAAAAGATAAATCCATGGTTGAGTAGCAGTGAAGGAAGCCTTGGCTCAAGCCAGGAGGATCATCGGTTCCAAAGGGTAGACCTACTAGAGGAATTGATGCCATCCAATATCCCAAGGGTTTTCTCCTTCCTTCAAAAGCTTTGATGGTGGGAAGGCGAACATATATTTGAGAGTTATTGCGTAGGTGGCATGCTTTACTCTTTATACTCTTTTGTTAGCTAGTAGTATTTTCTTTGATTGGTATGTTTATCCCATTTGAAAAAAGTTCTTGAGGTTTGTTGGAGCTCACAAAGGGTTAAGGTGATCGTTGTAGCCAACAACACTCTAGTGAGTCACTATTGATTATATTCGATGGCATAACAGTATGAAGTGTGAACCATTTATCGAATACATTGAGATTCTCTTGAAGAATATCCATGGCGATCATGCTTCATGCTTAAGGGCTTCACCATAAAGACATTTGAAGCTAATCAACAAGGCCATAATAGGAGAGGCCAAATAGTTGCCTTTTCGATCGGTTGCCAAAGCAAATCCCAAGGTCTATGAGAAGAAACCAGGCGTAGCGGTTGATAAGGTGAAGTAGCCCAGAGATCAATCAGAGACCACAGCCTCCACCTCCTTTTGCCACCGCTAGGCCTCCACCTCTCGGCCTCCACGGCTACACCCACTCACCACCCCAGTGAGCATGAATACCCATCGTGCTATGGTCCACTACTCTTTTAGATAACAAACCTTATTCTTTTAAGAGGGAGGTCGAAAATCTTTAAGAATCTCTTAAAGAAACTTGATTTTCATACCCAAACTAGGAGGAAGAAGGCAAAGTCATGATCAAACTTTTACCCATACCATATGCTAGGCCACATTTTGGAGGATTGCTTTTACATTCAAGGGGCTTGAACATAATTTCAAGATGGTGTTGTAGTTATCCCAAAGGAATACCTTGTAAAACAACCTTAGTTCCATTAGGGTAATCCTTGGGGATACATATGATCTACCAAAACTAAAGAAGGTTGGGATATTTCTAAAACCTCTAAAATAATTGAAGATCAAGAAGCTTTCCTTAGGTGTGAAAAAACCTCAACACCAAGGAAGGTTTGCAAGTTGCGTGCCAACTCTAGGAAAGTGGGAGCTCCGTGACAATATTAGCATGTGTCGGGATAGCCCTTAGCATAACCACCATAGGCCTCACCTTGTTGGCTTCCACCTTGCGACTTCTTCCATTTCTAGTTCTTCTATTTCTTCCTAGTAGAACTCTTGTATCAGGATAAGGGCATCAAATCCCTTACTCCTCTACTTGACTTCTACTTTATGCCACCAAAAATTTCTAAGAAATTGAAGAATAAAGTTGATTTGAATTACATCTGTGTCTCTTCTGATTAGTTGTCTTTTTCTATTTCTAATGATAACTCTTCAAGTTTAATAAACTCTAATAATTCTAATCTTCCTCTTTATTGAGTTGGATTTTTTTAACTCACGAATACTATGGGTTCACTCTTGAGATAGACTTGGAATCATCATTTAGTCCCATAGGTGAAGCTATGGGTGAGCACGAAGTGTAGGTAGAACTTGCCACCACTTTGCCTAGAGATTACAAAGTCAACCTCCATAGTGGCAGGTTCTCCTAGGGTAGCACCTCTAGATGGGGAAACAAGTCATTAATTGAAGAAGAAGCCCTTCCACAGGATGCTCCACCCTTGGATATGCTTGTGGAAGACTAGCCGAAGGTGGACTACAACATTCTTTCTCATCTAAGAAAGTTATCATCTAAGCTAAGCATATATGATGCCCTTGTCTTATCCAAAGAGGTGAGGAAGCACACTATGCAAAAGAAGCCCAATGGATCACCTTCACAGATAAAGACCTTCTTGGGGACTTGGAGCCTGATCCCACATGGATAGTTGAGACTCATGGGTTCTCATGGATTGGTGCATGGTAAACATTATGAGACCCTTGCCTGTTGAGATCAACATCTCTCACGAGGAGAGATGATTTGAAGATTCAATGATCAAGGCGAGCAAGCTCTAGGTTCTATAATATTATCGTTGGAGATCGGTGATTGAAAGATTGAAGCCAAGTTCTACATCTTTGATTTGAATACTTCATTCACTACTTTGTACCTTGGATACATTAGAACAAGATCATTCCATCCTCCCTTCATCAGTGCATCAAGTTCAAAAAAGGTGGAATTGAGTACCGTGTCAACGAGGAAGAAAAGCCATTCTCAGTTAGAGAGGTTGAGATCTATGAGAATGCGACCTACTATCTTCCTCAAAACACCTTTCTCATGAACTTGGACAAAATTCAAATGCAAATACAAAAGCAAAAGAAAATGAAAAAAGAAAAGATAAAGAAATGAAAAGAAAAAGAAAAGTCAAGTGAGTAAGAAGGGGAATTGAAGTGGATCCGCATATCACATTCCACCAGTTCATTCCATCATATGGACATGTGGGTAGAATGGCTCAACCTCGAGGTAGAGGTAGAGAGAAATAGAGTGGTTCAGGTGGAGACCCCAGTTGGCCTCCAATAGAGATTGTGTTTGTTCATAGTACCCTACTATTCACATAGACTTGGAATCCTCGAGGATGAGTTTAATGTGATTAGTATACCGACCAACCCCTCTCGTGGGTTCCATTGGAGGTGACTTTTGATCAGATGAAGGCAGACCTCCAAGCAAAGCAAAGTATTTGAATGGTTTATGCTATTAGTGAATTGGGAACCTTAGCTCTTACACTTACATCTCAAAAGTTGAAGGTTTGATAGTTAAGGAAGTCCCAAAGTCTTCGTGACATGAAGCGAAAAGGTTCTTTTTTGGGTTCATCATCATCCTCTCAAGCTGATGTAGGACTTGAGGAAGATACTTTTAAAGAATTAATGGAATTACCTTTTGACTTTTACTCGCCTTGTGTTCAAAATCTTGTGTAGAAAGCTTTAGTTCCTCACACTTGGTCCAAGTACATGTCAAAATATTTTGAAAAATTATGTAACAATACAGGTAGGGATGCACAATCAAGAGCAGGACTAGGATTAGGCACAGTCGGTTTAGTCGATGATGAAGATTATTGCTTAGTTATTACCAACTATTTGGAATTTGATAGGTTCTTCTCACATTTCCCCAACTCTTATAAGAATGTGTGTTTAGAAACTCTTAGATGATCCAGATGATCTCCAAGTCAAAGAGGCACCTCCAGAGTTTGAAGAGGAGATTCATTCAATAATCAATAAGCTAAAAGAAATTAATCTCGGGATAAAAGAAAATCCTCGCCTGACATACATTAGTTTGTTGCTGAATGAAGAAGAAACCAATGACTTAGTTAGGCTATTGATTGAGTTTAAAGACTACTTCGCATGAAGTTATGAAGAAATGCCCAAATTATCTCCTAACATTGTAGTCCACAAGCTAGCAATAGTTCTTAACATTGCCACTATTAAGCAAGATCCTAGACGCATGCAGTTAGAAATTGAATAAGGTCATTTTAAAGTCAAGAAATTGATCGATCTTTGGTTTCATCGAGGAAGAAAAATATCCTACACTTGTTAGCTAGTGTCATCCTAGTTAAGAAGAAGAATGGCCAAATTCATTTGCATCAATTTTAGGGACTTAAACAAGGCATGTATCCTAAGGATGAGTTTCCTCTTCCTATACGAATTAATGGTGGACATTGCCTCATCTCATGATCTTCTCTTTCATGGATGGGTCATCGCTATAACCAAATCAAGATGTCTCGAAGATGAAAGCTACTTTTTGAACCCGATCAGAATCTTTTGTATAGGGTCATGCCTTTTGGCCTTAAAATGTTGATGCATACCCGGGCCATGACTTAGATCTTCAATGATCTCATCCATCATCAGGTTGAGTGTTAAGTTGATGATCTAGTAGTCAAGTTTAGAAAAGGAAGACCATCTCTTTGACTTGAGTAGTTTTGAGCAGTTAAAGATAATAACCTCAGATGAATCCCACGTGCATTTGAGTCACGAGAAATTCCTTGGGTTTGTTGTTGACCGAGGAATAGAAATAGATCTAAAGATTAGAGCTATCTTAGAAATGCCACCTCCTAAGAGTTTAACTCAACTCAGATCCTTTCAAGGATGGGTGATGTATCTAAGACACTTTATCTTAAACTTATTAAGGAGATGCAAACCCTTCTCAGCACTTATCAAAAAGGATGCCAAGTTCAAGTGGGATGACAAGTGCCGTGCATTGAAGATATCAAGAATACTTGGTGAAGGCTAGTTCTAGCCTATCCGGCGATTGATCCTTTACACTCGCATTGGATGACTCTCTTGGAACTCATTGAAAAGCTAAGGAAGAAGCACTCTCTACCTACCATCTCGATCCCTTTTGAAGCAAACTATCACCTATTGAAACCTAGCTTTGATCTTTTACATCTCGAAGCTATGGCACTACATGCTTTCTCATAAGGTGAACTTGATCTCTAGAACCAATCCACTTGACCTGACACCAATGCTTTCCGGATGTTTGGCTTTGGTTAGATACCTCACAATTTGATATTACTTTTGTACCCCTTTGTGCGGAGGAGGGCAGCGGTTCTTAGCGGCACACCCACTTCTCTTGATTAGAGTGATGATCTCCCGATGATCAAATCATGAACTTAGGGAGGCCGACAACCACTAACGATGGGATGTATTTTTTGGTGCTACTTCTTTTCTTAAAGGTGAAGTACCACCGATCTATTCTCCGTGAAAGTAGGAATAGTTCTTCTTTAAACTATGATGTGATGAGATTCTCATACTATCTTTCCAATCCCTACACCAACAACAAAGTTGAGGATGAGACTTTGATTATCGATTTGGAGTTAGGCATTACTATCAGTGTCAAGAGCATCAACATCTTTGGGGATTCTCAGTTGGTCATCAACTAGATTGTCCTACCAGTCCTCAAGCAAGCTTATTACTACTCAGTATACCATGAAGGCATTGGCCCATTTAGTCACCACTACAAGGTTCCCCATGCAAAGAACGCAGTAGCAGATGCCTTAGCTAAACTTGTCAAAGAATTAACATGTCCGGAGGATGAGTCCATTTCAATAAGGGTCCAAAATAGACAAGTCTTATCCCTTATTGATTTTGAACTCATCGAGAGACTTTCTCTTGAAGGAGAGGTTGTCATTGCCAAAATGGATAAGAAGCTGGATTGGAGGCAACCGTTCATGGATTACTTGAACACTGGCAAACTATCTCAAGAGAAATCTCAAGCCCATCAGGTGAAACAGAGAGCTCTTTCCTATGCTCTTGTTGATGGCACCCTGTACTGTAGGTCCTTTGACCAGATGTGGTTACATTATTATGTTGTTTAGACAAACATGAAGCCTGTGGCATTATAGCCGAGGTACACTCAACTTTATGTGGATCTCATCAATCAGGTCCAAAGATGAAGTTGAAGATCAAAAGACATGGATATTGTTGGCCTGATGATATTGCATGGATGTAGCTAGAGATGCCATCAATGTCGGTGCACGTGTGGTCCTCCACCCAACCACCCTACTTCATGGTCATTTGAGTGTTGGGGTACCGACATTGTTGATCCTCCTTCTTCCAAGGGGAATCGGTTCATATTAGCTGCCACCGACTACTTATCCAAGTGGGATGAAGCCATCTCACTCAGAGAGGTCACAGCTCACCATGTGCTTCAATTTTTTAGGAATCATATCGTATATAGGTTCGGGGGGCCTCGATGAACTATATCTGATAATGGTACTACATTCAAAAGCATGAAGATCATCTTTGCGAGAAGACAGATTAGAGATTCCACCATCTACTATCCCGAATAGCTAATTGTAAGCATTCAACAAAACTCTCATCCAGATCTTGAAGACTCTTGATACAATAGTGGAACAAGCAGTTGGCTGAAGCCTTATGGGCCTACCGCACCATATACCTAACTCCAACCAGTCTATCCCATTTTTCTTAGTGTATGGGTCTGAAGTTGTTCTTCCTTTAGAAGTTCAACTCCCATCATTAAGGATAGCATTGGGTAACAAGATCACTACAGAGTAGAATGCAAAGCTGTGATTAGAAAAGCTCAAAGGTTTGAAAGAAAGTCGCATACGGGCGTGCCAAAACCTCAAGTTGTACAAGGCCTAAATGATTCAAGCTCATAACAAGCTAGTCTACCCTAGGTCTTTCCAAGTGGGAGAACTTGTGTTAGTCCTAAAGAGAGACCAATTGTCGTCAAAGATGGGAGGCAAGTTTGAACCCACTTGAGAAGGCCCCATGTCATAGAAGGCTTACCAAGGAGGATCTTATCGCCTTATTAATTGTAAAGGGAACACATGCTTCCAATTAATGGGCTCTATCTAAAAAAATATTATCCATGAAACAAAACTTGTTTGAAAATAATCATTAATAAAAAGAACAAAATTTGATTCCATTCAATAAATCTTCTCTTCTTTTCAAGTGTTGTTTGTTTGTCTTGCAAATCCACCATGACCTGTTTAGGGTAGGTGTAAGAGTCCCCCAGTGGCATCCTATACGTCTTTCACAACACAAACACACTCTCGTTTTCTTTAAGATAGGTATAAGAGAACCCGAGATGCATCCTATTTTGATTAGAATAACTAAGTTAAGTGTGAGAGAACCCAAGCGACATCCTTTCTTAGTGGGAATTCTTGTTGCCACCCATGGCATCATTTCATAATTCCCCGATGTGTTTTAAGGTAGGTGTAAGAGTCCCCCAGAGGCTTCTTATTCCTTTTAGCACATGCAAAAAATAAACACAAATCTTTTGTCTCAAGCTATTTGATGTGGGAGCAAGCCCCCTGTGGCACTCACTCATTAGTTGCTCAAGGTCGGCTCTACATACTACCTCGCTAGTATGTCACCCCAGTGATCATTTGTTGGTGGATGTGAGTCCCCGTGCTTTCTTCGTAACTTGATCATTGCAATTAAAAGAGCTCTTTGTTAGTATGGAATGCTTCACTGCCCAGCCAATAAGCTATCTCATGTTGACTTCATTTAAGAAGAAGTGAGTCCTCGTGCTTTCTTCTTGAACTAGCCATCATGCTCTAACTAGGTTGACTATATTTGAAATTTAGGGTAAGTCCCCCAGAGGCTCCTTTCCTCTTGATGACTTTTGAGTTGATCTAAGTCCCCCAGTGGTATTCACTCAACAGTCGCTCTAGGTTGGATAGCACCTGTCGAGTCGAAGATAAACTATCTTAATAGTCAATTCTACTATAGGAGGATGTGAGTCCCCAAGCTTTCTTCCTATGCTGATTGTTGCAAATCAATAAGCACCTTAGGTTGGCTGATGTTCACTATGCTGGCAGTGGCTCACCCGATGAGTACACCACTCTTGCCAGATATGAGTCCCCATGCTTTCTCCTTAAGTTGGACATCAAATACCTATTGAATTTGTGATTAACCATGTCATTTTCTCCAAGGTGTTGGATTAAGCCTTTATCGACCCCATTTTTTGTGGGCACTCTATTTGGATCAAGTTCTTTGCGACCCAACTTAGACACCACCCAGGTTACTTTTGGATTGGATAGTTCCCCTTTCCTAGTAGCCACCCCTATGGTTGGAAAAACTATTCAGCGGATGCAAAGATTCTCCCTTAGTTCAATAAATCTGAGATAGGTTTAGACTGATATAAGCCCCTTCTCAGTTTGATCCCTCCCAAATTAACAGGGTCCATAATAAAACCAATAACTACAATGAACAAATAAAATTAATTCACTTGTGGATTAGGATTTAAGCCCCCAAAGGGCCCCTTCTCCCAAGCAAGCATCCTATCTTTAGGGCAATCTTAGCAGAACTCCCTATAGAATTGCATTGAGTTGAGATAAATCCTTGGGTTGGTACTCACTGTAGTGTTCAGTTCAATCTATTTTTCCACAAGCGTTACCCGACAATCATTCTTTGGAAGATATAAACTATGGTGCATTCTTTTTTGCGATTATATGGCAAAAGTAGCCTCAGGTCGGGTTCGATTTGTTGCCCAAAGTAATCGATCACCCCAATGATCTTTTCTAGTAGAAGATGTGAGTTCTCAAGCTTTCTTCCCTTCAATTGATCATTGCAAACTGAAAGGCACTCCTTTGGTTGGGTAGTTCTCCCATCGGCCGGAAAGCTACTCCCTTTGGTTGATAAATGAGATAGGTCTAAATAAGCTCCTTCTCAGTGTGATCCATCACAAACCAATGGAATCCATTCAAACAAAATTAAAAATGAAATTAATCTTGACTATCTTTGAGCTAATTTAAGTCCCCCAGTGGCATTCACTCAATAGTCAACCCTAGGCTGGGTTTGATTTATTGCTCAAGGCAACTGATCACCGTAGTGGTTCCTTATTTCTAGAAGATGTGAGTCCTCATGCTTTCTTCTTAAGACTTGATCATTGTATACCAAAAGGCATTTCTCCTTGGTTGGATAGTTCTATCTTGTGGTTGGTAGACTACGCCCTTTGAATTGGTAAATCTCAGTTAGGACTAGGATTCCATGGCCCCTACTTAGTGCAGTTCATCGCAAACCTATGAGATCCATCATAATCAAAATAAACAATCTAAAAATAAAATCAATCTTGACTATCTTTGAGTTGATCTAAGTCCCCCAGTGGCATTTACTCAATAGTCAGCCCTAGGTTGGGTTCAATATGTTTCCTTTTCAATAGATTACTCCAGCAGCTAGTCTCTACTTTGGAGGATGCAAGTCCCCGTGCTTTCTTCTTAGTACAGCTGCTGCATGCTGAAAGGCATCCCTTTGGTTGGTTAGTCCTATTATGTGTTTAGTAGACTACCACTTTAGATCGATAAATCTGAGTTATGTCTTAGCCTCTATGGCTCCTACTTAATACAACCCATTGCAAACCAATAGGTTTTATCCTAAAAATTTACCAAATAAAATTTAAAACAAATTCAACCTTCACCCTTAGTGGAGATCTCCCTAGTGAGATTCCAATCAAATCAAACCTTTCATCCCCTTGTGGATGACTTGAACCTGCTTCCCTTGTGGAAGGTTCACACTATCCCTTAGTGGATTTCTTCCTCTCTCTAATGTCTTGGACAGTAGAGCCACATTACACTCTGGATTCTTTCTTTCCCTTGGGTTAGGGATAGATAGTCTCTGTTAGTGCTTGTGATCTCTCGATATTATTGATCATTTTGGTCAACACCAATATGTGCATTGTTCCTGGTCAACCACACCACACTATTGGGTGCCCTTTGTTGACCTCATTTTTAGAATGAGCTCTCAACCCCTCCATCTTAAACATAGGACTTCTCTTATAATTTAAGAGTTTATTAGTCTTAAGACACATCTAGTGATTAGGTGGATACTCTAACCTAGCCTTAGAAGACTTAGAAGAGTTAGCCATAGGAATAGGTCATGCCTTAGGGGTGTTAGAAAAATTTCCTACCCTTAGCTGTTATGGTAGAGAAGGTGGAAGTTATGGTCGTGAGCACTCTCTCAATTCTCGTTGTTTCCCTTATCTCTATCACTTCCCCAAGCTTCTTCTCATATACCTTCTATGGCTTCAGCTTTGTTGGTAGATCTAGAGAACGTAATTATTTGGCTTCTCCTTGCAAGCTAGCCGCCTCGTTGATTAATTTCTCAAAAGTTTTGATGGCAAAACCTTTAAGCATGAAGGCATCCGGGATATGGATATTCTTAAGCAGAATCTTGATGGCATGCTAATCAAATAGTTGAGGTTTGCATTTCATACTCAAATTATGTCAGCTGAGAATGTAATCAATGAAGCACTCATCGGAATTTTGTTGAGCCACAATGAGATTACCTACAGTCACCCTTTGTTGAGTTCCAGTAAACCTCTTGATAAAGAGTTACTCCAACTCAGCAAAAGTCTTCATTGAATAGGTGGAAAGTTCAGCATACCAATCAAAGGCTATGCTCGCTAAGCTACTGACAAAGAGATGGAAAAGTAAAGCATCACTACCAGATTGTAATAAACCATGTCACGTGTTGCCTTTCCCCGCCATCAAGCTTTTAAAGAAGAAGAAACCTTAGATATTAGATGATATCAAATTGTCTGTATTTATCCTTGGTCATGGCTTGAAAGGCTTCTCTCACCTACTACTCAACCATGCTCTTGATATCCTTTTCTTGTATGGAAGTACTATCTACTACCTTCCTATACATGCTTGTGCTACCTTGCTTTCTTGGAGGTAAAGTCTTCGATCAACATGCACCAACTATAACTAGTCTCACTATAGTAGGATGTTATCAATTTTGAAGTGCTAAGACAGCTGCTAGTAGATCTTCGAGCCTCTTCTCCATCCTATCTATTTTTCCATCCTTTTGCTTTATCTGCTGAAGAAGGTGTTGGGTCAAGTAGGTTGTGTCTTCTTGCTTGGCCACAATACCTTCCATAGTCTGTCGTAATCTAAGGAAGAATCCCCTTGTGTCCACCATGCAAACTTCTATTGAATCTCTGAATAAATCATCTTGATTGGGATCAAAGCTAATCTTCTCCTCATCAGACCAATCATATCCAATGATCTCTTTCTTCTCCACAAGATAATGAGCTACTATATCATATAGAGAATGATCCCTCTGAACTATCACAAATGACTTTTTTGGTATGGTGGGATCACTATCACGTGAGGCACCCCTCCCCTCATGCAGTTAACCATTGGGGGTTATGCTCGCTAGAAGAAATATGCTCTTAACTGTCACTAAATCTGTATGGGGTGGCACTCTTAGGAAGATCTATCATCATAAGTGCAACTGAGCTATCACCTTCTCCCTTGGCAACTACTATCTCCTTCGTATGCGGTGGTGGTAGTAGTGATGGGATCACTACGATACTTTAGGGTCGCCATTCCTTCCTCACCATAACTGGGGTGGAAGGTTGAGCAGGAGAGCTCAGCCTCACCACAATAGGTGATGTAGTTGAAACAAGATCCCTTAGCCTTGGCCAATCACGGGTCCTCTTCTTAGATCTTGGATGGGGTGGAACTAGAGATGCTAAAACATGGATCAGAGATGAAGGATGGGGGGTAGAGTGGTGTTGTGCAGACACCACTGACTCTCTCTGAATAGGAGCTCCTCTCCTGTGATGAGTAATCCCCATGAGCAGAATGCTATCGGTATGATTGATGCGGGTAGTGTACCGATCAAAAAAATCAATAAGTGTAGAGTCCAAGCTGCCAAACCTCTCCTCTCGGGTAATGTGGCATATGGGCCTCCACTCTCCTATTTAATATGCTTCCTCACACTGGGGATACAGATCTCAAATTCCAGCCTTGAATCCATAGGTCCAACGTGAAGAACTCTCAGCTGCGTATGATCTCCTCCTCTTAATAATAGGAGCCTAAAAATTCACTGTTGGTGGAGGTGAAGCAAAAATCCTCCTAACATCCTCTTTGTCATAACTAGAAAGGGGGTGAAACCTATTCTCTGTAATGAGAGGAGACACTATCCTAGGTGACTCTTCCACGATAGATTGAGCAACTTCCTCAAACTCTCTTGTGATGCGAGTGTGATACCTCTTAATCATGTGATTCTTATTTCTTCTTTGGATCCTGGTAGGGCAAGCAAGGTAAGAGCTAGACCCCAACTCAAAAGCAGGGTAGACAATCCCAGGGATCAAGGGAGCCTTCCCCTTGGAGGGTGCTAGTGAGTGGGTGCTAGCCATGGGAAGCATGGGGACAAGCGATTAACACGCGAACACAGCGATCGCTATTGTGGGAACCTCCACTGCCTTCCTCTTCAGTGAGGGAATATCTGAGTCGATTTCAATCAATGATCACTTTAGTCACCATTCTCCACTAGTCATGAAGTGCCCTCACATGTAATCCTAGCCCCTCAAGCCTCAAAAGTGGGTGAGGTGGGCATGGTCGAATGGGAAGGCGATCCAGGCAAGTACTTCCCATGAGGAAAAGTTAACACATACATCAGCGCTGCCATTGAATCAAACTGTACTGAACTAAGACCAAAAAACTGACTGAAGTTGACTGAAACTGCAATGTCAAAAATAAACTTGAATTATATTTTCTTACATTGTTGACTTTGAATTTGTCTTTAGAATTTGAACCCATACTCAACATCTTGAAAGTGTTAAGTCGGGCTCAAAAGGATTTAGAAGAGATTTTGAGATTTGATTGGAAAGAGAAATTTTTGAATTTAGAATCCATTTTCAATGAATTTGGGTATGTTGAAAATGGGTTCAAATATTTTTGGAGAGACGCTTCCATAGGTTCATATTTGAATTTTGAATTTTTTTTATTTTGAGGACCCTTTATTTAACAAATTTGGGTATGTTAAAGTAAAGGTTCAATTGATTTTTATTTTGGACTTGTGATTTTTGGAATTTACTCACTTAGTAAATTTGGGTATGCTAAGTGAGATGTTTGAAAACAATCTCTTCTTTTTGTTTCTTTGCTTTATTTTGTGAATCATTTGTGATTTTGAAATTTTGAATCCTCATTTAGCAAAATTGGGTATGCTAAAATGAAGAATCCAAGTGTGTTTTATTTTTGTTTTTTAAAATTTTGAAAATAGGACTCTTAGCAAATTTGAATATGCTAAGAAAATCCTGATGTGTTTCTTTTATTTTTAGAGACTTTTAATTTTAAGAAATAGGATCCTTAGTAAATTTGGGTATGCTTAGAAAATCCTAATGTGTTTCTTTTGTTTTGGATTTTGTTTTGAAAATAGAGACTTCACTTTAGCAAATGTGGTATGCTAGAATGAAGTTCCAATGTGTTTTGAAATTTTATGAAATGGAGATTTCACTTAGCAAATTTGAGTATGCTAAATGAAATTCCAAAAATGTGTTTCAAATTTTTGTGTTTTGAAATGGAGACTTCACTTTAGCAAATGGGGTATGCTATAATGAAGTTCCAAATGTGTTTTGAATTTTGTGAAATGGACATTTCACTTAGCAATTTTGAGTATGCTATAAATTTTTAAAAATGTGTTTCAAATTTTTTATTTTTTAATTTTGTTTTGAAAATGGAGACTTCACTTTAGCAAATGTGGTATGCTAGAATGAAGAAAATTTAGTGAAATGGAGATTTCACTTAGCAAATTTGAGTATGCTGAATGAAATTCCAAAAATGTGTTTCAAATTTTTGTGTTTTGAAAAGGGAGAGACTTCACTTTAGCAAATGGGGTATGCTAGAATGATGTTCCAAATGTGTTTTGAATTTTGTGAAATGGACAATTCACTTAGCAATTTTTAGTATGCTAAATGAATTTTCAAAAATGTGTTTCAAATTTTTATGTTTTAATTTTGTTTTGAAAATGGAGACTTCAATTTAGCAAATATGGTATGCTAGAATGAAGTTCCAAAACTATTTTAAAATTTTGTGAAATGGAGATTTCACATAGTAAATTTGAGTATGCTAAATAAAATTCCAAAAATGTGTTTCAAATTTTTATGTTTATATTTTTTTTTTTTTTTGAAAATTGAGACTTCACATTAGAAAATGTGGTATGCTAGAATGAGGTTCCAAAAGTGTCCTGAAATTTTGTGAAATGGAGATTTCACTAAGCAAATTTGAGTAAGCTAAATGAAATTCCAAAAATGTGTTTCAAATTTTTGTGTTTTGAAAATGGAAACTTCACTTCAGCAAATGGGGTATAATAGAATGAAGTTCTAAATGTGTTTTGAATTTTGTGAAATGGACATTTCGCTTAGCAATTTTGAGTATGTTAAATGAATTTTTAAAAATGTGTTTCAAATTCTTATGTTTTGATTTTGTTTTGAAAATGGAAACTTCACTTTAGGAAATGTGGTATGCTAGAATGAACTTCCAAAAGTATTTTGAAATTTTGTGAAATGGAGATTTCACTTAGCAAATTTGAGTATGCTAAATGAAATTCCAAAAATGTGTTTAAATTTGTATGTTTTGATTTTATTTTGAAAATGGAGACTTCACTTTAGCAAATGTGGAATGCTAGAATGAATTTCTAAAAGTGTTTTAAAATTTTGTGAAATGGAGAGTTCACTTAACAAATTTGAGTATGCTAAATGAAATTCCAAAAATGTGTTTCAAATTTTTGTGTTTTGAAGAGGGAAACTTCACTTTAGCAAATGGGGTATGCTAGAATGACGTTCCAAATGTATTTTGAAAATTTTTGTTTTTGTTGATTTTGAACAGAGAGATTTCCATTTAACAGATTTGGGTATGTAAGATGGAAATCAATTATGTTTCATTTTTCAAAGATGTATTTTCATGTGTGATTATTTCTTTTTGAAAGAGAAAATTTCAACCTAATCATATATGGAATATGTTAAGTGGCATTTCAAAATAATATAATTTTATTTGGAAATGAAATATTCATTCAATAAATTTGGGTATATTTAATGGAGATGTTCATATGTGCTATTTTTTGAAAGTTTATTTTTGATTTTGATTAAAAATGAAAACTCCATTCAATAGATGTGGGTATATTGAATGGAGAGGTTTCATATGTGCTTTAGGAGAATTTATTTTTGATTTTGAATGGAAATGAAACCACCATTCAATAAATATAGGTATATTGAATGAGGAGGTTTCATATGTGCTTTTTAAAAAGGTGAGAATTCTATTCTTAACACATGTGGAATGTGTTAAGTGGAATTTCAAAGTTGTGGTTATGCTTGAAGATGTAACATCCACCCAACACATTTGGATGTGTTGAGTAGAAAGGCCTGATCTTCAAATTTTGTGCTTTTTTGAAAGATTAGGATTGTTGGAATTTTATTTTTGAAAATGAAGTTTTCATCAAAATGAATTGAGTGAAGAAGCTCATTTGTGCTTTTGGAAATTATGATTGTTGATTTTATTTTTGAAATATTTCTACATGTAACAATTATAAAAATTATTAGATGTAGTGCGAATATTTTATTAAGTGTATTTTCAAAAAGTGCTTTTGGAAATTGAGACTTTTCATAAAAGATTTATTTTTCTTTATTTTTAGAATGAACCTTTCCTTACCATAAAAAATGGTAAGGAGGAAGTCTTTAATCATTTTTCTTTTTATTAAATTTTTATTTTCACCCATTGGGGAACCCAACGGGGTTTTTAAGACCAACACGGGGTGAGATCCTAAAACCTAAAGATGTTGGCTAGCTTAACTTAAGGATGAAATAAGTTAAGTGCCAACGGAAAGAAAAATAGTCTTTGACTCATATAAAAGTACAAACTCACTATCGATACTTAGAGACAATGATCATTTACCAAAGATGGAGAGAGGAACCCTACCCAGTGGCATTGCTAGAAAAATCTCTGGTAATTGAGAGTATCCCTAAGGAATGTACCAGAGAGAGGGTTTTAAATCTCGGAATGTACCAGAGATACTTAATTGAGAGTATCCCTAAGGAATCCTCTTTGACTCATTGTTTTAAATTGAGTTCGTTAAGTTCCCTAGAGGGGCAAGCCCCCATAGTTAATTACATCCTAAGGAAGAGGATTCCTTAGGGATACTCTCAATTAAAATAAATGATCATTGTCTCCAAAGATTTCAAAAAGGTAGGACTATCAATCGATTGGTTTATTTTTATAGAGTCAAATGGGATTGATCCAAGAGGAGGGAGTTCTTATCGAAGTCAAATGAAAATAAGTAGGGGATGCTTAAGATACTAGGAAGCCTAGTAAGCATCTCAAACTACCCTATGGTTGGGCTTTACATTTTTGAAATTGAATTAATTTGTTTGAGTTGAGTTTTTATTAGAATGCTAGGGCTTATAATTTAATGATGCAAGGTCACGAAAATACCTAAGGGTGAGGATTTATGCTCATAGCCCATAAAGGGAAGTAGCAACCTCTGAATCTAAATCTAGGGAGCTTTGGAGAAAGCCAAAAGCATGACCTTAATCTAAGATAAAAATGGGTATTTGATTTACCTCCATAAGAGGGGATAAACCACCCGACTGTTGGACTTACAACCACCTAAAGGTGGCCGTCAACTAACTCCTCCTATGATTTTAAAATATATAGGCAAGTCAAATACTTTTACAAGATAGCTAAGTTATTATTTATTTAGAAAGAGACTAAGTCCTTAAACACACTCTCTGAGAGACTAGATCATGTAGGACATGCTCTACTGACTTAAATCTAATGCAAATTTTGTTGCATTTTATTTTTTTTATTTTAGACAATCAATTTAACACATGCTTTAGGATTCATATGCCTAATGCATGAGAAATTAAATTATGGGCCAAAATCAGCAAGATAAGGAGGTGTGTTTCCACCATTGCTCTCACAGGTCAAACCAAGTTCTTTGGCAAAGGCGAAAGCCCTCCAATCAAGAGTGAAATAATATGTTTTTTATACATAATATTAGAAAAGTAAGACAACATTCAGTTAAGAGGTTGCCAATTCTTTTATCTCATTTTATAACCTAAGCTTTAGGTGAGATTATGAGTTATTTAATTGGATAAAAAAAATTTATTTTTTAAAGAGCCTAGTCATCATCCAGGCCATACATCAAAGCAAGGAAGAAACTACGAAAAGATTCCATCTTAATACGTAAGTTAAACAAACATGAATCAATTTATAAAATTAGCACAAAAGAATAAAATGTCATTTGTGATCGGGCTCCATCGTACAAACCCAAAAGAGAAATTGGGTAGCCGAGCTCTACTCTTATATAACCCAGATTATAAATTAATTAATTACAATTAAGCAAGGAACTCATGTTGTGGGGGTTTTCATTCTTCATTTCTTCTTTCTCCTTTCTTATTTTCATCTTTCTTCTTTTTTCTTTTGGTTCCTTCTTTTGGATTGTTGGGATGTGGTTGCTCCAAAGGCTTCACATGGTACATAAGACATGATTTTATGACCAATGTTCATTCTAATCCCCCATAACAATCATTCCAAAATTCTAATTGCAAAATTACATGAAAATGGGTAAAAAGAAATCTAACTAAAACCTGCAAAACAGAGATTATCCAAACAAACCATACAATCCCATGCACGTATATGTACAAATTGGACTTAGCACCCCACACATGGGTAAAGTCCACTTTATTTTGGATTATGCTTAGGGGTATAAGCACCTGCACAGCAAAAGCAATTTTATATTTTTATTACAATGCCCCTTAAGCACAATCCCCTGCAGGAGAAAATGATTAGAATAAATCATCCTACCATTCAGTCTACGCACATGCACCCTAACATCTAGACTAAAATATTACATCACAAAATAAAAGCAAAGCATCAAACCATGCACCTTCCTATTCTAAAGCTAGAAATGATGTCTTAGTCTAATGTGAGTGCTTTAAAAGATTTGTGTGGTATGCCTAGCTAGGCTTTAAGGTTTAAATTTCCTAAGTGTGAAAAGTTCAAGTTAGAGGTTGGTTTCATTTAAATTATTTAATTGGTTTATTTGATTTTTATTTGATGATTTGTTTAGGTTAGAATGGACCTACAATTAATTACTAAGTTGTAAAGAGAGGAAAAAGAGAAAAGAACTTCTCTTTCCTTCCCTGCCTTTCAATTAATTACTAAGTACTTTCATAACACTTCTCACACATATGGGTTGGATTTTGATTTCCTTAAGCTACTTAGGTTATTGAACACCTAAGCACCTACCCAAGATGAATTGATTAAGTTCTGGAATGCTTCAAAAATTTTATCAAAGTAATTAAGCAAGTGCTTAGGGGATTGGACCTTAATTAAGTTTAGAATAAGGATGGAAAGGGGTTCAGGAAATGGCTTAGTGAAAATTCCCTAAATCCATTCCATAAACCTCTTCTCTACTTAAGCAAGGTTTAATTAACTTAATAAAGGGATTAAACTACTATTCATATGCTTAATTACCCTTAATTACATAAAGAGAGTAATTAAAGATTCATTAATTGATCTTCCTAATTAACCCATCAATAAATCCCAAGAAAATTAGGGGAGGTAGAAGTCATCCCCCTAAATGCACATGAAAAGTTTGAAATTAATTAGTGGGTAATCAGGGAGTAATTAGGGTTATTAAGTTTTCATTAAAACCCTAATTAAGGAAAATACAATATTCAAAATCCATTGAAAATAATTTTAGAATATTCTCCTCTGAATTATCTTTGCAGTGCATTTTAATTTGAATTTTTATGATTTTTCTAGAATTAGTTATGCAATTATGAAGATTCAGCCACTAAGGATAATTAATTAAATCCCTAATTAAATAGCTAATCCCGTTGGCGCCACGTGGAGGCTGATGCGGTGTGCTCTTTCCACATGGCATGATGGGAGAGGCCACTTAAGTTATCACATCATAGCACCATGTTAGTGACCATGCTATGCGCTTACTCCCAATCCGTTCGATCAAAGATCAGATAGTTGAGATAATGCCTGTGGTATTAAGGGATTAATTAGATATTCCTACACATCTTGATCATGGCCGTCCATCCAAAATGCACAGATGGATGGCCCATTATCTATCCCTGAGCTTCTCTGTGGGAAAAGGGAACTGTCCACCTTCCATGGCATGATCCAAGCTCAATCCGAGCTCAAACTCAACCCATTCCATCATCATGTAAGGGAGAAGATATCCAACGGCTAGTTTTACATGAAGTGAAAATTCCTTTCACAAAGGACCACACACTCTCTAGTTTAAGCTTGGTTTTAATCCATACCTCATCGGAGGCTATCACCGGTGCTCGAATCCATTGAGGAAGCTTTGTCTAGTGGAGACAAAGCCCTGTTGAAGATTTTAGGTGATTTGGTTGAGTGGATCTTCCTATGGACCAAGCTCTCCTTCAATTAGGCTCAGCCTTGATCAAATTCCCACCTCGCTTGCTGTTAGAGCTTGGAATAAGCTTGGGATGAGTTTGACTAGGCCCTCTAAGGGTGCTCGAAGGAGGAATTGGATTGATTTTAAGTATTAGCCAAGTTGGAAAAATGGAGGAGCTCCCTTATTTTTAGTCTATGAAAAACCAAAAATGGAGAATCCCAATTCACTCTAGGAAGCTTTGGGAGACTTGTAAATGCTAGCTCTGAGTTCCCTTAGCTCAATTGAGTATGGCTTTATTGAATTCAAGTGGAATTAGGGGGAGTATATCTCCCCCAAGGTGAATCGGAAGGCCATGAAGAGCTTTGCCATTTTGATCCAATACACCCTACTCAATGGGTTGTTTTGGCCGTTTAGAGTGGCATGGCATTCGATTTTGGCCAGAAAAGGTAGTGGGGAAATTTTCCATGTGCAAAACAAGGTGGAGAAATGATTCTCATGTGCTCATGTCCATGGGGGTGGTCGGTTTTAGCCTTAGGTTGGGTTGGGCTGATCCAAACCCATTGGGTCATGTGCATCATGTCCATTAGTGACCATTTGTTCTACTAAGAGGATGCCAAGTGTCCATAAAATGGAATTAACCAAATTCTAAGTTGTTTTAATTTTAGGTTACCCTATGGCTTAGGGGTAAAATGGTCATTTGGCATGGATTTCAATGTTAATATGTTTGGTATGATTGAAAAATGGGTTAGGCCAAGTTTCATCGAATTTAGAGTTGGTTTGATATGATTTGCCTCATGTTGACCCATTTAGGTCAAAATGGGTCAACTTAGTCAAGTTGACCAATTAGTTTGGGTCAAGTTCATATGACCATTTGAAATATTTTGGCATCATTGGTTTGGTTCAATTTGATTAATATTTGGATTTGATTCAGTTGATTTCATTTAAGTCAAATGGGTCAAGTTGACCAATTTAACTCATTTGACCTATTTGGGTTAGGTCATGGGCTGATTTATGTTTGGTTGATCATTTGAAATGGATTGGTATCTTTGTTTCCAATCAATTTGATTTATGTTTGGATTTGGCTCAATTTGACATTTTAGGTCAAGTTGGGTTCAAGGTCAATTGGGCTAGGTTAGGTCTAGTTAGCCAATTAAGGCTTTGGTCAAGTTCAACAAATGATTTGGAATGATCTTGACCTATTAGTTTCAATCAATTTAGTTTAGATCAAGTTTTGACACATTTTGACTTTTTAGGTTAAGTTGGGTCAACTTGGGTCAAGTGGCCAATTGGGCTAGGTTAGGCTCAAATGATGACTTGGTCAAGTTCAAACATTGATCATGAATGAGTTTTGATCAATGGTTTCAATCAATTTGGCCTATGGTAGATTTTGGCTAGTTTAGGTTTCATTTTGGCTAAGTGTTGACTTGGCCAACCTTTAAGTTTGACTTGGTTTGACCGAATTTGAGTGATTGATCATCTCATGATGATTGTTGCTCATAATGTGAGGCTTAGTTGGGCTTAGTTCAATCCAATTTTGGTAGGATTAGATTTTGGCTCATAAGGGGTACTTTAGGTCACTTTGGGTCAAGTGAGCCTAAGTGGGTCAAATGGCTTGGTCAAAGCTTGATTTGAGTTTGATTGAACTCACATATAGACTTATGATTGAAATATAAATCCATTTGCAAGTGGTTTGAAGTCAAATGGGTTTTGATTCATTTGACAATTTCAAGTTCAAAGGGTGAAAATGAGTTTGACATGGGTTTGGTTTTTCAATTTAGTTTTGGTTTGGTGATTGAAGTTTATGTTTATATTTAGATTTATGATTGAAGGATTGATTGAATCATGAAGAGAAATCAAGGGTTTGGCTTGATTTGAAATTGATTTGACTAAGTTCAAGATTTTGACTTGAAAGGCTTAGGCTGAATTTTGATTGAATTTGAGTTTGAGTTTTGAATTTATTTTTGGATACTTAAATTTATATTTCATTTATATTTGTGAATATAAATGAGAATATAAATGGGTTATGAGAAAATTTTTTGAATTTGATTTGATTTGGATTTGATTTGGGCTAAGTCATAAGATGGGAATCAAAGTGACTTAGGGATGATTTTTTATTTAAATTTGAATTTTGAATTTGGGTTGATTGATTTGATTTGGAGTTTGGAGTTGATTTGAATTTTACTTGAAGGAAGGAAGTGAGGAGTTGGTTCAAGCTATAGGGTAGGCAAGTTTTCCTAACACCCCTAAGGCATTCCTATGGCTAACTCTTCTAAGTCTCTAGGGTTAGTTAAGTGTCCACCTAATCAGATGTGTCTTAAGACTAAGGAACTCTTAAAGTCTAAGAGAAGTTTTATGTCTAAGATGGAGGGGTTGAGAGCTCATTCCAAAAATGAGGTCAACAGGGGGCTACTTCAGAACTATTTTGGCTTACTGACGTCTAATGAGAATGCTTCACATGACACCACTGTCTTCATTCATACTAAGTCTTATTGAGCATTAGTGGGGTCTTTGATCACCTACATAAAGAAGCACAAGCATATATGCAATTTCAAATCATTCAAATTTTATTTTAGGTTATTTATTTTTGATGTGCTTGATTTCTTTTTTAAAATCTTGATTCTTCCCTGCTTTTTTTAAGTCCAAAATTTAATCAAAATTTCGGTAGCATTTTGACAGTATTCTGCCTTCATCTCTATGTAGGGGGCTACATCGAAACTATTTTGGCTTACTCTGTATACCATAATGAGTGTAGTAAGTGATATCTTGCGACACCATAGCTGTGTGTTCATACCCACTAAGCCCTATTGAGCATTAGTGGGGTCTTCGATCACCTACATAAAAAAGCACAAGCATATATGCAATTTTAAATCATTCAAATTTCATTTAAGATGATTTATTTTCAATGTGCTTGATTTCTTTTTAAATGAATATTGATTCACCCCCCCCCTTTTTAAGTCCAAAATTTAATCAAAATTTTGGCGATTTTCAAGATTCTCAAGGCGTCATCCCCTTGTAGGGGGCTACATCGAAACTATTTTGGCTTACTCATTACGCCTTAATAAGCATAGAGAGGGGTGTCTTGCAACACCACGATCTTCTTCCACTATGCCCCTAATGGGAATTAGAGGTCTTGAAACTGATAAAGAAGCACAAGCACAAATATACAATATCTTTTACAATACCAAGCACCTCCTACCTTTCACCAAGACAATAATAATTTTGCATGAGTTCGTCTAGCATGGATTGATTAGGAGATATTAGAGTGTTGATTATTTGGATTGAATTGGTGGAGGAAATGCTGGAAACCTAAAGAAGAATCCACCTGATGTTGGTGTTCTTTCTCAGCTTTCATCATTTGCAAGAAAGAAAAAAGGGGTTGTTTTGCTGCAAGAATAATGGAAATACCAGAAATCTAGAGAAGAACTCACCTAATGATGGTGTTGCTTCTCGGTTTTTGTCATTTGCAATGAAAGAAAGAGGGGCTATTTTGCTGCAGGAATAATGGAAACACTAGAAACCTAGAGGAGAACCTGCTTAATGATGGTGTTTCTTGCTCGATTCATCATTTGCTAAGAACACTTAGTGTCCATTTTGAAATTAACTTCTAGACATATATGTAGTAGCTTTGTGCTTGGGCCAAGGTGGTGGGACATGTTCACTTGTTCCATTTTGTTGAACATTTAAAAGTATTTCTCTGCATGGCTCCTAATATGGATAATTGTCTTTGTCCCAACAAATGCTTCTATCTTCTTCCAATAATAATCAAAGACCTGGAGAGCCTCTAGGAACTTATCGTGCTCTTGCTATGTCTAGCTCTCCCTCACTAAACACTAATGGAATTCAAGTCAGATCAACAAGACTCCTCGAATATTATCTTTATTAAGAGATAGGTTTTTTTTTCTCTGCTTGACACAATCAAATATGGATATCTAGGATCTGTACAGGGTGCTTTCCATGCATTCAAAAATGCATTGGTGTCATATGTCTTGACATCTCCTTTCTCTCCATAACTCAACACATTATAAATTGGAAAAACCTCCAACAAAAGCAACAAAAGTCAAATACAAAAATATTATTCCAACCAACACCATATCTTGTCGAAGAGCTGGATTCGGTGGCTGCGGGCTTAGCGATGTGAGTGCATGCACTGACGAGGGATTGTGCGTCATGAGAAGGGGAAGAGAGCGATAGGTTTTGGGATAGGAAAATGCATTCGGCTGGTACAGGTCGGTGATAAGGAGAGTGGGAATAGAGAAAGAGAGAGGGAAGATCAGAGATTTACCTATACAGTCGAAGGAAGAACGAACAGGGAGCTATCGCGGCTTGAAGCTTGAAGAAGGCTGTGGTAGAGGGGGTGAGTGTGGGCAGGGTTCTTTCTATTTTTGCCAAAAATCCTTGCCGTCCCTTTGTCTTGGGAGGGGGAAAAATAAAGGATTATGACTCTTAATTGCATATTAGTTACTTTCCTTATGATCTTAAGTGGGATTTTTTTTTCAAGAATATTTGAATAAGATTGGATCTATTTTGGAAATAAATAATACCCATTTTTTTTTAATTGATTCTGAAATAATTCGGATGTTAAGAAATCATATTCGATCAAAATTAAAGTAAATATCTGAATTTAGTTGTTTTTACGATCATATTTATGCGAAAAATTCACCGAAATTATTCTTATGCAATATGGGTATTTTTCTAGAAAAATTTGATGTTCTGACTTCAGTGGCATAATATATTTCGTGATCGGACGCAATTCGATTAAAGTCGGCGTCGAATCGAGCCATTTTTGGTTCAAAGTTGTTAGTTGTCGCTTCTGACCGCTCGATATTCATGCAGACTCATCCGAATTGACCATGAATAGTCTCATTTGGTAGGTTTTGACGTTTCTATGCTAATGGCACAATCAATTTTGTGAATGGAATTCATTTGGGCATCATCGCGGCTTCTCGACCTTGGTATGTGCGTAGGCACATTGATGGATTTCCTTCTTGATCGGTTGGTTGTCGAATTGCGCAATATGTATATTCTGATCAATTTCAATATTCTGAATGTGATGGTGAAGTTTGTTCATCGATCAGAGATCATTTCGATTAATTTTAATAACATCGTGTATTTCGATTTTACCCATCGCATCAAGTCCATCAATTCTCGTGAGCTTGACTTGATTTATGGAGCATACATGTAGGTCAACAAATGCCCTCCAATAAATATGGCATGCGTATGAAGCAGACCATGTTTGTTGCAAACTAGTTGACCATACAAGATTTGACCTGATTTGTCTTTATTGAATGATCAGGTAGAAAGAGAGATACCTTTGGCCTTATGCTTAATGCTTTGATAGGCTTGAATAAGGTCTCATCTTAGTGGTTTATGTCTTTAATCCTCCTTTTGCCTTAGCTTTTTGCTTAGTAGGCTTGGTGAAGGAAGATTTTTATTTATTTTATGATTTAGGTTCCTTTTGTCCTAGCTTCAAGCTTGACAGACTTGATGAAGGATTGACGTGATTTGTCAAACTTGACTTGTCAAGAGAATGTGCATAACTTCAATCCTTTGCTATTTTCTTTAGTGGACTTGTTCAAGGATTCACCTGATTTATCTAGATTGACTTGTAAGAAAGATGTGCATACCTTCAGTCCTTTGCTTATTGCTTTGGTGGACCTGTTGAAGGATTAACCTGATTTATCTAGATTGACTTGTTAGGAGAATGTGCATACCTTTGGTCCTTTGATTATTGCTTTGGTGGACTTATTGAAGGATTAACCTAATTTGTCTAGATTGACTTGTCAGGAAGATGTGCATATCTTCAGTCCTTTGCTTATTGCTTTGGTGGAATTATTGAAGGATTAACCTTCAGTCCTTTGCTTGTTGCTTTTGATAGACTTGTTGAAGGATACGAGCTGGTGACCTAGTCTTCAAGATGAGTGTTAGGTCTATGGCAAGGAGTTGTCAGTCCAACACTTAGTGTTTTAGTGGACTAGTTGACTACAAAAATCTCTTAGTTCAGCTGTGAGCTTTTTACGAACTCCAAGATAGCTTCTTTGGCCCTGTGCTTGCAGCTTTTTCAGACTTGTTGAAGAAGTTATATAGATTTATGCTTTGTGGTTACTTAGACCTCTCCTCAGATCCTCTCTTGATTCATTGATCAATTGGAAAAATTCTCCATATCTGGATCCCTTAAATTTATTGTGTTGGATCAGCATTGGAGGATAGATAACTCAAGCCTTTGAAGTTGTCATCTACATGCTCTGAGTGAAAGTGATCTTTTCTATTATTCGCATAGCCACCTGCGACCTAAATAAATATCATTGTAAGTGTTATTTGGGAATTTCAATACGAGTCGTGAAGTCAACCCAAAATAGACATAAGTGCTTTTCTAATATAAAAATTTAAAAAATGTCATCTGTCTGATAGGGGGATTTTTGAGTTAAGATGAAGAGGTACTTTTATCTCTTTTTATATCAATTATAAGAGTAGATGAGACTTATTGTCAATCACCACGTATGTATACTTTCATCTTGGGATATTGGTAGAATGCATGATATCAACCAAAATAAATATATAAAAATGCCCCTATCTTGCAGGGGAAATTTCATCGCAACTCGAAAATGCATTCTCGCAAAGCAAGAGAATTTTTTGGTTATTTCATATATATATATATATATATATATATATATATATATATATATATATATATATATATATATATATATATAATATGAGGTGTCATGAATCTAATGTTTATCTGATCATGCAATCATGTGCACTCAAACATGATACTTATTGAGATAGCGACCATTGATGGGTGGCATAGCCTGTCGACCACTCGAATCAACAAGCTAGTAGGCTTCTCCTTTGTATACTTTCTATATAATGTAAGGGTCTTCCTAATTAGCTTCAAATTTATCACTAATTCTTTTATGAGGGATTCTCGGTCTCCTCAGCACTAAGACCAACTCTCCTCTTTGAAAAGTTCAAGGATGCACTATTCCATCGACGGCTTTAGACATTCTTGCTCGATAGATTTCTAGGCTTTGTTGGGCTTGAAGTTTAATTTCGTCGAGCGTGTCAAGCTCTTCCATCCATAAACATGTGTTCTCCTCATGAGTGAGATTATATTGGAGGGCTACTTGAAGTAATGGTAGTTTGACTTCTAATGGAAAAACTACTTCGACTCCAAAAGTTAAAGCATAAAGAGTGGCTTTGGTTGGCATCTTGTAAGTAGTTCTATATGCCCATAATGCCTTGAGCATTTTAATGTGCCACTCTCTTCTATTCCTCGTGAGGATCTTCTTGAGTATCTTGATCGGTGTTTTATTAAAAGCTTCTGACAAACCATTGACTCTTGGATTATAAATTGATGAATATTGCCAATCAATTTTGTATCGATCAGCAAATTTATAAATCTTTGCACTCTTGAATGTTGGGCCATCGCTGAGATAACTCGTTGTGGTATACCAAATCTATAGATAACATTATGAGTGAAGAAGTCGATGACTCGATCAGCAGTAACCTCTTTAAATGGAGCTGCCTCGACCCACTTGGAAAAATAGTCGGTTGCTACTAAGATGAAGCGATGACCTGCTGATGATGGTGGATCAATAGGTCTAATTATATATGTTTCCCAACACTCAAACAGCCAAGATGCGACCATTAGATGTAGTGGGTTCAGAGGTTGATGAATGAGATTCCAATGGACTTGGCATTCATGGCACCTTTTGGCATGATCAATACAATCTTTCACCATCGATGGCCAATAATATTCAATTCTTTTAATTTTTGCTACCATTTTAGGACCTAATTGATGTACTCCATAAAGTCCTTCATGAATTTCAGACATAACTTTGTTGGCCTCATCCGTTCCTAAACATCGCAGCCACATTTGTTCAATGGATCTACAGTATAATGTATCGTTAACATAGGCATATCGTAGGATCCTTTTTGTAATTTGTGTGGCTAGTGATTTATTGCTCGGCAATTTGCTTTCCTTGAAATAATCGATGAAGGGTTTTCTCCAATCACCAGGCTATTCCACTATGAAAGCTTCACATGATTTTTTTTATAGTACTTTTGAGTTTTTCTTCCTCTTGTACTTGTTGTTCTTTGGGAGAATGAGGAGTAATTCGAATTGCTTCCTGCTAGCTTAGTTTGATGTCCCTCCATGGAGAATGATTTAGTGGTTGTAGAACTGAGGGTGAAGACTTCAACACGCGTTGTTCATGCTTGCCATCTCTTTGGCTACTTTAGCTAAGCACTCTTATTGACCTCATTTTTAGGATGAGCTCTCAACCTCTCCATCTTAGACATAGGACTCCTCTTAGACTTTAAGAGATCCTTAGTCTTAAGACACATATAGTGATTAGTTGGACACTCAACCTAGCCCTAGAGACTTAGAAGAGTTAGCCATAGGAATAGGTCATGCCTTAGGGGTGCTAGGAAAATTTGCTTACCTTAGAGCTTCAACCAAATTCCTCACTTCCTTCCTTCAAGACAAATTTAAATCAATTCCAACTTAATTGATTTCCTTCAAACTCAAATCAATTCCAAATGATTTAATCATGATTGAAATAAAATATTTCCTAAGTCCTTTAATTCCCTCTTAAGGACTTAGCCTATATCAAATTCAAATCACTTCAAATTCATGAAAATTTATCATAACCCATTTATATTCACATATAAAAATAAAATATAAATTCAAACAACCAAAACCAACTCCAAAAAAATAAACTCAAATTCAATCAAAATCCAACCTAAGCCTTTAAAGTCAAAATCTTGAACTTAGCCAAATCAATTTCAAATCAAGCCAAACTCTTGATTTTTCTTCATGATTCAATCAATCCTACAATCATGAATCCAAACATAAACATAAACTTCAATCATTAAACCAAAACTAAATCCAAAAATCAAACCCAAGTCAAGTTCATGTTCACCCTTTTAAACTTGAAATTGTCAAATGAATCAAAACCCATTTGACTTCAAACCACTTGCAAATGGATTTATATTTCAATCATAAGTCCATATGTTAGTTCAATCAAACTCAAATCAAGCTTTGACTAAGCCATTTGACCTACTTAGGCTCACTTAACCCAAAGTGATCTAAAGTACCCTTATGAGCCAAATTATAATCCTAATCAAACTGGATTGAACTAAGCTCACCAAAGCCTCACATTGTGAGCAACAATCATCATAAGATGATCAATCACTCAAATTAGGTCAAACCAAGTCAAACATAAGGGTTGACCAAGTCAACACTTAGCCAAAATAAAACCCAACATAGCCAAAATCCACCATAGGCTAAATTGATAGAAACCATTGATCAAAACTCATTCATGACCAATGTTTGAACTTGTCCTAGTCAACATTTGAAACCTAACCTAGCACAATTGTCCACTTGACCCATATTGACCCAACTTGACTTAAAAAGTTAAAAGGTGTCAAAACTTGATCTAAGCCAAATTGATTGAAACCAAGGGTCAAGTTCATTCCAAAATGATTATTGAACTTGACCAAAGCCTCAATTGGCCAACTAGACCTAACCTAGCCCAATTGACCATGAACCCAACTTGACCTAAAAGGTCATATTGAGCCAAAATCAAATTAAACCAAAATTGATTGAAAACAAAGATACCAATCCATTTCATATGACCAATGAAACCTAAGCCAACCCATGGCCTAACCCAAATAGGTCAAGTGGGTCAAATTGGTCAACCTAACCCATTTGACCTAAATAAACTCAATTGAATCAAATCCAAATATAAATCAAATTGAACCAAACTAAAACCACCAACGCATTTCAAATGGCCATATGAACTTGACCTAATCCTTGGTTTGACCCAATTAGACTAATTGGTCAACTTGACCCAAATTGACCCATTTTGACCTAAATGGGTCAACATTAACCAAATTACATCAAACCAACTCCAAATTCAATGAAACTTGGCCTAACCCATTTTTCAATCATACCAAATATATTCAAATTGAAACCTAAGACAAATGACCATTTTAGCCCTAGGCCATAGGGTAAATATTTTTCAAATTCACTTGGAACTTGGTCAAATCCTCTTCATGACCACTTAGCACTCTCTTAGTGGACCAAGTGGACACTAGTGAGCATGGTGCACTTGACCCAATGGGTTTGGGTCATCCCAACCCAACCTAAGGCTAAAACCAACCACCTCACTTAAATTTAAGCACATGGAATCCCCCCTCCACTTGAATTAAGCACAAGGGAGCTCCACTACTCCCCTCCTCTGGCCAAACTGAATGCAAGAACACTCCTAACAGCTTAACAAACCCATGGAATGAGGTCAATTGGATCAAAATAACAAGATCCTTCTCGACCGTCCGATTACTTTAGGGGAATATATACTCCCCCTAATTCCAATTCATTTCATAATTCTCCAATTCGATTGAGCTTAGGGAAGTCAGAGCAAGCCATTGCAAGCCTCCCCAAACTTTCTAGAGTGAGTTTGAATTTCCATTTTCTCAATTTTCATAGATTGAAAATAGAGGAGCTCCACAATAAATCCATCTCACTCAATACTCCAAACCAAACTAATTCTTCCTTCGAGCCCCCTTGGAGGACCAAATTGAACTCACTCCAAGCTTCACACAAGTTCTCTAAGCAAGGGAGGAGTGCCTTTGACCAAGAACGAGCTCAAGTGAAGGTGAACTTGGCCTATAGGAAGATCCAACCAATTTCAACACCTCAAAACTTCAGCATGGCTTCGTCTCAACTAGACAAAACTACTTCAAGGGAATCGAGTGCCAGTGATAGCCTCCGGCGAGATATGCCATTAAACTGAGCTTAGATTAGCCATAGTTTGGTCCTTTATGAAATGAAGCTTCATCTCATGAGAAACTAGCCGTTAGATGTGATCTCCTTTGCATGGTAATGGTGTGGGTTGAATTTTATTTCAATCTAATCTCAACCGTCCGATCCTTGATCGGACGGACAGGGTGAAAGCGTGTAGCGCCGTCGCTGATGCGGCACTATGATGTGACTACTTAAATAGCCACTTCTATCATGCCACGTGGAAAGCGAGCGCCGCGTCAACCTCCAAGTGGCGCCAACAAGATTAGCTATATAATTAGGGGATTAAATTATCTAATTAATCAAGAAAACTTCAAATATTTATATCTAAGTGTAGAAATATCAAAAAAAAATATGAAATAAATTGCATATGAAAGATAATTGAATGTAAAATATTATAAAATTAATTTTGATGGATTTTGAGTAGTGTTATTTTCTAAATTTGGGTTTTATTAAAAATATAGTTAGGCTAATTACTCTCTGATTATTCCATTAATTAATCTCAAACTTCTTGTGTCCATTTAATGGGATGACTTCTGCCTCCCCTAATTTTCTTGGGATTTATTAATATTTTAATTATGATAATTGCTGGATTCATTCTTAATTACTCTCCTAATATAAGTAAGCCTAATTAAGTGTGTAATCAGCAGTTTAATCCCTTGATTGAGTTAATTAAGGTTTGTTTAAGAAAATAGGAGGTTTAGGAAATAATTTTGGGATGTTTTCCTTAAGCTATTCGTTAAACCTCCTCTTTCTTTCTTAATCCAAACTTAATTAAGGATTAATCTACTAATTACCTACCTAAATAATTTGATAAAATTCTAAAACTTTCTAGAACTTAACTAATTCATCTTGGGTAGGTGCTTATGTGTTCAATAACCTAAGTTCATTGAGAAAATCAAAATCCAACTCACATGTGTGAGGGGGATTATGAAATTACTTAACTTAAATCCCTTAGCTTAATTAATCATTAATTATGAGCCAAATGCATTAGGCCCTCTTATTCTTAGGTGCATTGCTTATTTAAATTTCTTGTGTGATTTTATGTCATATCATTGGCTCATAATTATTTGAATAAATATGCTAAGGTGGTACAAGTAAGGGGTAATTAACACACTTAATTCACATCTTAACCTAATCAAAATATAAAAATTATCTAATCATCTAAAGATTAAACTAAAATTCCATACAAATAGAGGAAATGGGTTAGGAATAGCAAACATTCTTTCACATTTCCTATATCAAACGTAAAGCAAATTCAAAACAGAAATCACATTAAACAAACTTTGATTCACTTTAAACTTTCTTATTTCATAGGTTTGTCTTTAGGAATTAATTAGGATGAATGAATTTGTATTACTTTCATCACTTTATTTCTTTCTTAGCATGCTAAATGTGTATGTCATATGAAATTCATGCATTCATATCTTTTAAAAATCAAAATTAAAATTGAAATATTTTCTTTATGTCAAATTGCATGTTTTGGCTAAAGTAGAAATATGAAAGGCTATTATCACTATTAAATTCAAAATTATTTTTAAAACCTATAAATCAAATATCAAGACTAAAAGGTATGCTACTTATACTTTATTTATAAGCTTGCATGTAAATATAAAAATGTGTCTTATGTTTGCTTCCTTTCTTTCCTCTTAACATGGATTTGGATAAAGATTTACAAAGTGCATATTTTTAAAAGAACATAACACTTGTTTAAAATATACTTATCCTCTCCATATTATAACTTAAGAAGGGTCTTTACATCTACACATATAAATTGCATAAACAAACCAAAAATTAAATAAACATAAACTTTGCATCTTTCTTTCTCCATTTATTTCTTTTATACATGCATATGTATTTAAGAAAAGTGGTATATTAGTCTGGACAACCCCAGGGTTTTGAGGATTTAAGTATCCCTATGTAGGTCTTGTATCTTACACCCCTAGTGCTAACAATGGCACCGTACTCACTTATGCCTTTCATACATACACATGTGCATATGAATAAAGGATGAAATAATAACCATTTTCTACTTAATGAAAATCATGCGTCATAATGTATTCCAATTTTCTTAAGTAATATTTCTTAGCATTCATCATAAAGTGTGCTAAATATTTTCATTTGTATGTATAGATATTCCTAGGATTAATCCATATGCATGTTACACATGTTGGGAAAGAAATGAAGTGATATGTGTTTTATGATATTAATTCACTTTACTTAACCTTAAAATCCTTTTCTTTTTGAATAGGTTTGTTTAGAAAATCTAAACTTAGGATTAATTAAAACACATAATAAGACATTCATTAAATAAAAAATCAAATATGAATCCACTTTAGAAATTACTTAAGGTAGGGAAGGAAAGAGAAGTTCTCTCTCTTTTCCCTCTTTATAACTTAGTAATTAATTGTAGGATTCACTTAAACCAAAATAAATCAAAATAAAATCAACTAAATCAACTAAATAACTTGAATAAAACTACCTATCTAAGTTGAACATCTTCACACTTAGAAAATCTAAGCCTTAGAGCCATAGCTAAGCATACCACACAAACCTTTTAAAGCACACATATTATACTAAGTCAAAATTTCTAACTTTAGGTTAGGGCGGTGCATGGTGTGATGTTTACTTTTGTTTTTTGATGTATTATTTTTAGTCTGGATGTTATGGTGAATGTGTGTAGAATGAATTGTAGGACGATCTTAGTTTAACCCTTATTTTCTGTAGGGAATTTTGCTTAAGGAGCGCTGTAATAAATAATAAAGAAATATTTTTGTTGTGCAGGTGCTTATACCCCTAAGCATAATCCAATAAGCCAGGTGGACTTGGTTACCCATCAGTGGGGTGCTAAGTCCAATACACATGCTTGGGAATTGTATGGTTTTTTTAGCTAATCTCTATTTTACAAGTGTCAGTTAGATTTATTTTTTTTCTATTTCATGTACTTTTGCAATTAGGATTTTGGAATGATTATTTTGGGGGATTAGGATTAACATTGGTCATAAGATCTCATCTTATCTACCATGTGAAGCCTTTGGAGCAACCACATTCCAACCATCTAAAAGAAAGAATCAAAAGAAGAAAGAAGAAGAGAATAAAGAAGGAAAGAAGAAATGAAGACCCCCACAACATGAATTCCTTGCTTAATTGTAATTAATTCATTTATAATCTAGGTTGTATAACGGTAGAACTCAGCTACCCAATTTGTTTTTGGGTTTGTGCAATTGTGTCTGACCACAAATGATCTTTTATTCTTTTGCGTTAGCTTTATAAGATGTTTGATATTTTGTTTAGCTTGTGCATTAAGATGGCATCCTTTTCCTAGTTTCTTCCTTGCTTGATGTATGGCATGGATGATAATTAGGCTCTTGGGGAAAAAAATAAATCTTTTACCAAATTAATTAACTCAAAGTTAAAAATAAACAACTCATAATCTCATTTAAAGCCTAAGTTAAAATCAAAGGTAAAAGACCTTAGATGCTTTCTTTTCTAACATTATGAATAAAAGCATATTATTTCACTCTTGAATTGGAGGGCTTCCACCTTTGCCTAAGAACTTCTTGACTGAGCCATGGTGGAAACACACCCTTTATCTCAGATTTTGGCCCATAATCTTATTTCTCATGCAGCATATGAATCCTATAGCTTAAGTCAAATGATTGTCCAAAATAAAAATAAAATAATAAAAATTTTGCATTAGATTTAAGTCATTTGAAGCATGTCCTTACATGATCTAGTCTCTTAGGGAGTGTGTTTAAGGACTTAGTCTCTTTCTAAATAAATAACAACCTTGTTATCTTGCATAAACATAAGACTTGCTACATGAATTTAAAACGTAGGAGGAGTTGACACCCCAAAGTTGCCAAATCAAGTCAGGTTTATCCTCTCAGGAGGTAAACCAAATACCCATTTTTGCCTTAGATTTAGGTCATGCTTTTCTCCCCACCAAAGCTCCTAGATTTAGGGAGGTTGCTTCTCTCCCTTTATGGGCTATAAGTATAAATCCTCACCTTAGGCATTTCCATAACCTTGTACCATGGAATTGTAAGCAGCATTCTAATAAAATTCAACTCAAACACATTAATTCAATTTCAAAATGTAAAGCCCAACCATAGGGTAGTTTGGGATGCTTACTAGGCTTCCTAGTATCTTAAGCATCCCTACTTGTTTTTCATTTGGCTTGATAAGAACTCCTTCCTTGATCAATCCCACTTGACCTTCTAAAATAAACCAATCGATTGATAGTCCTACCTTTCAAAATATTTGGAGATAATGATCATTTACAATCGAGAGTATTCCTAAGAATCTCATTCCTTAGGATGTAATTAACTATGGGCTTGCCTCCATAGGGAACTTAATGAACCCGTTTAAAAAAAAATCTATTTTACTTTTCAAAAAGTAGAATCTTATTCTTAGTCCTTATTTCAGGTGATTAGGTCTATTATAGGGTGGTGACTTCTATCTTTTGAGATAGTACACCTCTCCCTAATGGCATACCAGATCACCCTAATAAGAACATCTACAAATTTACGTGGTGTCCAAATGCAAAGGGTATATTTCTATCTTCATTTTATCCATATAGATTAAAGATGGAAGTATACACTTAGAAAATGAAAATATTTTATCACAGATTTTTCTAGTGATTCTGCTGGGGATGATTCCTCTCTCCATCTTTGGTAAATGATATTTGTCTCCAAGTATCAATAGTGAGTTTATGCTCTTGTATGGATTCAATACTATCTTTCTTTCCCTTGGCACTTAGCTTATTTCATCCTTAAGTTAAGCTAGCCACATTTTTGGGTTTTAGGACCTCACCCGTTGGTCTTAAAACCCCGTTAATTCCCCAATGGGTAAAAAAAAAAAAAAATTGAATAAAAAGAAAATGATCAAAGACTTCCTTCTTACCATTTTTATTGTAAGGAAAGGTTCATTCCAAAAATAAAGATAAAATAAATTCTTCATAAGAGATTTGCTTTTCAAAAAACACCTTTTCAAAATACACTTAATAAAATAATTGAACTACATCTAACAATTTTCACAATTATTATATGTAGAAATATTTCAAAAATAAAATCAACACTCATAATTTTCTAAAAGTAGAAATGAACTTCTTCACTCAATTTATTTTGATGAAGACTTCATTTTCAAAAATAAAATTCCAACAATCTTATTTTCAAGAGTACAAAATTTGAAGATGGGCCTTTCCATTCAACACATCCACATGTGTTGGATGGACATTACATCTTCAAGCAAAATCATAATTTTGAAATTCAACTCAACACATTCCACATGTGTTAGGTTGGAATTTTTCACATTTTCATAAAGCACATATGAACCTCTCCATTAAATATACCCACATTTATTGAATGGAGGTTTCATTTCCAATTAAAATCAAAAATAAACTTTAAAATAGCACATATGAACCTCTCCATTCAATATACCCACATTTATTGAATGGAGGTCTCATTTCCAATCAAAATCAAAAATAAACTTTCAAAAAGCACATATGAATATCTCCATTCAATATACCCAAATTTATTATAATAATTTCAAATAATTAACATTATTTTGAAATGCCACTTAACATATTCCATATATGATTAGGTTGGAATTTCCTCTTTCAAAAGCAATAATTACACATGAAAACACATCTTTGAAAATGAAACATAATCATTTCCATCTTACATAACCAAATTTGTTAAGAAATCTCTCTTTTCAAAATCAACAAAACAAAATTTTCAAAATATATTTGAAACTTCATTCTAGCATAAATTTACTAAAATGAAGTCTCCTTTTCAAAATGAAAAATTAAACACATTTTTTTGAATCATTTAGCATAATCAAATTTTCTAAATATTTCACAATATTTCAAAAACACATTGGAACTTCATTTTAGCATACCACATTTACTAAAGTGAAGTCTCCATTTTTCAACAAAAATCCAAAACAAAAAGAAACACTTTTGGGATTTCATTCTTTAGCTTACCATATTTGCTAAAGTGAAGTCTCCATTTTCAAAACAAAATCAAAACACAAAATTATAAACATTTTTGGATTTTCATTTAACATACTCAAATTTGCTAAGTGAAATTTCCATTTCACAAAATTAAAAAAATACATTGAAACCTCATTTTAGCATACCATATTTGCTAAAGTGGGGTCTCCATTTTCAATCAAAATCCCAAATAAAAAAAAAACACATTAGAATTCCCTTAGCATACTTAAATTTGCTAAGGATCCAGCTTTTTCAAAATCAAATTAAAATCAAAAGAAACACATTAGGATTTTCTTAGCATACTCAAATTTGCTAAGAGTCATATTTTCAAAAAAAAAATTCCAAAAATAAAACACATTTGGATTTCCTCATTTAGCATACCCAAATTTGCAAAATGAAAATTCAATTTTTCAAATCACAAATGATTCATAAAACAAAGTAAACAAAGAAATAAAAGAAGAAATTGTTTCAAACATCTCACTCAAATTTGCTAAGTGAGTAAATTCCAAAAATCACAAATCCAAAAAACAAAGAAATTGACCCTTTACTTTAACATACCCAAATTTGTTAAATAAAGGGTCCTTAAAATAAAATTAAAATTCAAACTATGGAAGCATCTTTTGAAAAAATATTTGAACTTATTTTCAACATATCCAAATTTGTTGAAAGAGGATTCTACATCCAAAAATTCCTCTTTCCAATCAAATCTTAAAATTTATTCTAAATCATTTGAGCACAACTTAACACTTTCAAGTTATTGAGTATGGGTTCAAACTCTAAATTCTAAAATCAAAATCATCAGGGATCTAATTCAAGTTTATTTTCAACATTCATAGACTTTCGCTTAGTCAATTACAGTCAGCCAGTTGAGTAATGGCCGCATCAGATATGTTTACCTTTCCCATGGATGGATCGCCCTGATTAGCCAGCCTTCCTCCTGACTATGCCTCATTCACTTTAGAAGGTTTGAGGGAACATGCGAGGGCACCCCTCACATGCAGGAGTCATTGGCAAAAGCTGGTCATTCAGGTTGACAAGCCATTGGATTTTGATATTCTCATCAAGAGAGGCAATGGCTACCCACCGCAGTTATGCCAAGCGGTTCACAAGATCCCATGGTTCTCTGCCCCGCCAGCTACCACCCACTCACACCTTCCAAGGGAAGGCTCCCCTGGGATTGTCCCCACTTTGAGTCACTCTCACCCCACCAAAACCCAAAAGAGGAATAAGAATTTCATGATAAAGTGATACCATACTCGCATCGCTAAGGAGATGGAGGCAGCTACCCAGTCTATTATTGAGGAGCTTCCCACTTTAGTTTTCCCATTGGTAGGAACCATTCCATCCTCTCTCCTCAGTGTAGAGGGGATGTGGGAGGATCTCGCTTCACCCCACCAAGCTTAGTTTTCCACCGCTACCAATCGTGAGAGAGGTCATATGCCGCCCTCACCCCATCTCAAGGGAGCTCTGATGATCTCAGTCAAGGTCGCTTTGATTTGAGATTCATCATCCCCAACAATGTGGGGAAGCATCTTAAGCAAGAGAGGGCTAGAGAGGCCCATACCTCAGTTCATATCACCACCAGCGAGAGGTTTAAGCGTCACAGCCTCAAGACTCATTCATTTTTTGATCACCCGCTACCCACATCATCATATGACAAGATGCCAGTGGACTACCCATCACAGAGATTTATTCTAAGAGAGTGGTGTTCCACTACAGCTCTAACCCAACTCTGCCTCACAAGTACATGATGATCCCACCACCAGTTAGCTAAAGTCATTTGTTACAATTCTGACAGATCATTCTCTAGATGATATAGTGGCACATTATTTCATGGAGAAGAAAGAGATCCTAGGATATGACTGGTCTGATGAGGAGAAGATCATCTTTGATCCCAATGAAGATGATTTGTTGGGAGACTCATAAGGGATTTGCATGGGAGATACCAGGGGATCCCTCCTTAGAAAGCAGCAGACTATGGAAGGTGTTGAGGTCAAGCAAGAAGACACAGCCCACTTGACCTAACACCTCTAGATAAAGCAAAGATGAAAAGATATAGGATGGAGAAGAGGCTCAAAGATCTATTAGCTATCTTAGCTTAAAAAACCAAGCCCCAGTTCATCCTACCATAGTTGAGGTGAGGGTGCATGTCTTGGACCCAGCCAAGACTTTACCTCCAGCAAAGCAAGGTAGCACCAGCATGTATAAGAAGGTAGTGGATAGTACCTCCATACAAGAAAAGACATCAAGAGCATGGAGAACAGTGAAGGAAGTGTTGGCTCAAGCTCAAGGAGAATCATCAGTTTCAAAAGGTAGACCCTACCTCGAGGAATTCAATGCAATCCAATATCCTATGGGTTTTGTGCCTCCTTCTTTCAATAGTTTTAATGGCAATGGGAACCCGAGGCAGCACATTGCACACTCCAGGGCCAGTTGTTGCAACACTGGTGGAAGTGACACTTTATTATTTAGGATTTTCATTAATAGTTTAGCAGGTATAGCATTTGACTGGTATGCTAAACTTCCAATAGTTCTGAAGACTTTTGTTAAGTTGGAGCAACTCTTTATCAAGAGGTTTTGGAGCTCAAAGGGTCACTATTTATTGGCTCAACAAAATTTGGGTGAGTCTCTCATTGATTACATTCTTGGCATATATGAGTATGAAATGAACCAAATGCAACAAGCATGCCATTGAGATTCTAAGAATATCCATGGCCCTGTCACCATGCTCAAAGGTTTCACCATCAAAACCTTTGAGAAATTAATCAACAAGGCTTGCAAGGAGAAGCCAAATAATTACCTTCTAGATCTACCAACAAAGCTCTAAGGTATATGAAGAATCGTGGCAGAGCAAGTGGATAAGGGGAAGCGAGAGTAGTTTGAGAGACCTTCCACTATGCCATTTCCACCTCCTCACCACCGGGAGCCCTACACGCCACAGCCTCCATGGCTATATAGCCTCCTCCTCACCACATCATCAGCAGAGGTACACATACCGCCAACTCTATGGTCCACCTACTCTTTTGGATAAACTTAACAAGCCTTATTCATTTAAGAGGTAATCGGAAGATCTTTAAGATCTCTTAAAGAAGCTATTTTAGCTACCAACCTAGAGGAGGAAGTGGGAAAAAACCATGATCCTAACTTTTGCCCCTACCACGGTATGCTAGGTCATGTTTTAGAAGATTATTTTACATTTAAGGACTGGCTTGATGATCCTTCCAAAACTAAAGAAGGTTGGGATATCTCGTTATTCAAAACCTCTAAGAAAATTATATCGAAGATCAAGAAACTTTCTTAGGTGCTAAGTCACTCAAACCTCCAACATCAAGGAAGGTTTGCAAGGTCAACTGGGAAAGGGGAGAGAACAAGATGTGCCACCTGATAGCTAGAAGATAACCACAATCGACCACTCCAAATTAATTACCCAGCCTACATCACTCACGCCATTTCTAGTTCTTCTTCTTCTAGTAGACATCTTGTATCATGAGATCAAATCCCTCACCCATCTTACTTTACTTGATTTCTACTTTGTACCTCTTATCAAATCCAAGAAATTGAAGAATAAAGCTAGCTTGAATTATATCTGTGTCACTTCTTATGGGTTATCTGAATTTATTCCTTATAGCTCTTCAAGTCTAAATAATAACTATAACAATTTCGATCTTCCTCTTTTTGATTCAAAGTTGGATTTTTCTACTCAATGCTATGGGTTCACCTCTTGAGATAGACTTGGAATCTTCCATGAGGGTCTCATAAGAAACCATGAGTTTATGCATGTAGAATCTTCCATTACCGCCACAAGAGATCACCAAGTCAACCTCCAAGTGTTCTACCTCCTAGCACCTCAAGATAGGGAAATAAGTCATTAGTTTAGAGGATCGAGAAGCCCCTCCACAAGATGCTCTCCCTTTGGATATGCTTATGGAGGATCAGCCCAAAGTGCACTATAATGTCCTCTCTCTCACCTAAGAAAGTTTCCATCTAAGCTAAGCATATACGATGCCCTTGTCTTATCCAAAGAAATTAAGGAATCACTAATCAAGGCTCTTCTTGATTTTGAAATATGCTTAGCTCAGCTGACCACTATTAGTGAGGAGGCACATTATTCCAGAGAAGCCCAAGGGATCACTTTCATAGATGAAGACTTCTTGGGGAGGAGCACAACCGCCCTTCAACATTACACATTATAAATGATTCATACTGAGTTCATCATCGGTGCATCAGTGAATATTATTAGTTTAAAAACCCTTGCATATTTGAGGATCAACATCTCCACACTCTGAGGAGATCAAATGATGTTGAGAGGATTCAATGAACAAGGTGAGCGGGAGTTAGGTTCCATAGTGTTACTTTTAGAGATTGGTGACTAGAAGACTGAAGCCAAGTTATATATCATTGATTTGAATACTTCATTCATTGTTTTGCCGACTCGGATACATCAAAATAAGATGATTCCATCCTCCATCGTGCATCAAGTTCAAGGATGGGATTGAGTACTATGTCAAAGGAGATGAAAAGTCATTTTCAGTTAGAGAGGTTGAGATATATGAGGATGTGACCTACTATCTTCCTCAAAACACCCTTTCTCATGAACTTGGGAAAAATTCAAATACAAATGCAAAAGAAAAAGAAAATGAAGAAAAAGAAAAAGAAAAAGAAAGAGAAAAGAAAAATAAAAATCCAAGTGAACAAGAAATGGAAATTAAAGAAGAAATAAATCTGCATATCACATTCCACATCATTCCATCATGGACATGTAGGTAGATGACTCAACCTCCAAGAGTAGAAATAGGCAGTTGAGGAAGACCCTGTTGGCTATCACCAACAGGTTATGTTAGTTCATGAGTACCCCTACTATTCACATAGACTTGGAATCTAGCTGAGGATGAGTCTAATGTGATTAGCATACCATCCAACCCCTCTCGGGTTTCATTGAGGTGACACTGATACGATGAAGACCAGCCTCTAGATAAAGCAAAAGTATTCAATCATATGTATGTAAAACTATCAAGTAGAAGGAACCTTAGCTCTAACCTCACTTTCATCTCAAAAGTTGAAGGTTTAGTAGTTAAAGAAGCCCCGTCTTCTAGGGATAAGTCAAAGAGATTCTTTTGGGATCATCCTCCTCAATCAAGTTGATGTAGAACTTGAGGAGAATTCATACAAATTAATGGAATTACCTTTTGATTGGTACTCTTGTGTTATTAATCAGGGTTTGATTTCTTATTCATGGTCTAAGCATAGCTCGGAGTACTTCAAAAAGCTATGGAACAACATAGGCAGGGATGCATAATCAAGATAAGGACTAGGATTCGGTACAGTGGGTCCAGTCGATGATGAAGATTACCGGTTACTTGTCACCAACCATCTCGAGCCTGATAGGTTCTTTTCACACAACACCAACTCTTATGAGAACGTGTTTTTAGAAACCTCAGATGAAACAGATGAGATTGCTTTACATGGAGTTATGAAGAGATGCCCTAATTATCTCCTAACATAGCAGTCCATAAACTTGCAATAGATCCTATCATTAACCTTATCAAACAAGATCCTAGACACATATGATTAGAAATCGAACAATAGGTCATTTCTAAAGTGTAGAAACTAATCGATGTTGGTTTCATCAGGGAAGAAAAATATCCTACCGTTAGCTGTTGTCCGTTAAGAAAAGAATGGCCAAATTTGCATATGCATCAATTTAGGACTTAAATAAGGCATGTCCCAGTATGAATTTTCTCTTCCTATACCAATTAATGGTGGACATCACCTCATCTCATGCAATTTTTCTTTATGGATGGGTCATCCGCTATAACCAAATCAAGATAGCCCTAAGGATGAAAGAAACACTACTTTTGAACCCGATCAATCTATTATTATAGGGTCATGCCTTTCGCCTTAAAAATATGCTATACCAACGCCTTGACTGATCTTCAATGAACTCATCCATCATGAGTTGAGTATGTTGATGATCTAGTAGTCAAGAGCAGGGAAAAGGAAGACCATCTCTTTGAATTGAGAGTAGTTTTTGAATGATTAAGATAATATAACCTCAAAATGAATCCCCTAAAGTATGCATTCAAAATTGCTTCAGAGAAATTCCTTGGGTTTGTTATCTAACACTAGAGAATAAAAATAGATCCAAAAAAGATCAAAGCTATCTTAGAAATTCCACCTCCTAAGAGTTTAACACAACAAAGCTTTCCAAGGACGGTTGGCATATCTGAGATGCTTTATTTTCAACCTATCGGGGAGACGCAAGCCATTCTCAGCACTTGTCAAAAAGGATGTCAAGTTCAAGTGGGATGACAAGTGTTAATATGCCTTTGAAGATATCAAGCAATATTTGGTGAAGCCACTAATTCTAGTAGCCCCTATCCCGGGTTGGCCACTCATCCTCTACACTGCTGCATTGGATGACTCTCTCGATGCTTTTTGGGGGGAGAGTGTTCTCTATTACCTCAGCCATCATCTAATTCCTACTAAAGTGAACTATCCACCTATTAAGAAACATTACTTAGTTTTGATCTTTGTACCCCAAAAGCTATAGCACTATATGCTTTCTCATAAGGTGAACTTGATTTCTAGAACCAATTCACTATAGTATCTCTTGACATGGCCAATGCAATCTGGATGTTTGACACGATGGTCCATGATTCTCTCATAGTTTGTTATTACATTTGTATCTCTCACTTCAATAAAAGGACAAGCACTAGCGAATTTCTTAGTAGCACACCCACTTCCTACTAATTCTCAGCTTAGTGATGATCTCCCGATGAACAAATCATGAACTTAGGGAAGGTTGACAACCATGGAAGATGTATTTTGATGGCACGCTTCTTTTCATAAAGGGAAGCACCATGATCTACTCTTCCGGAAAGGTAGGAATAGTTCTAACGACCATGATGTCATGAGATTCTTATATTATCTTTCCAACCCTTACACCAAAAATGAAGCCGAGTATGAGGGTTTGATTGTCGGTCTAGAGTTAGCTATCAGAGTATGTGCCAATAGCATCAATATCTTTAGGGATTCTCAGTTGGTCATCAACCAGATTATCGGGTCCTACAAGGTTCTCAAACCCAAGCTTCATCATTACCATGAGTATACCATAAAGTTGTTGGCCCAAATCCCCGAAGTCACCATCTACAAGGTTCCCTGAGCAAAGAATGCAGCAGCATATGCTTTGGCCAAACTTGTTAAAGAATTGGCATGTTCGGAAGATGAGTCCATTCCAATAAGGGTCCAAAATAGACAAGTCCTATCCCTTATTGAAAACTCATCGAGACTTTCTTGAAGGGGAGGTTGTTGCTATAAGGACAAGGAGTTGGATTGAAGGCAATCATTCATTGACAATTTGAACACCGACAAACTACCTCAAGAAAAGTCACAAGCTCATCAGGTAAAGTAAAGTGCCCTCTCCTATGATCTCATTGATGGCACTCTGTATTGATGGTCTTTTGATCAGATATGGTTACATTGTTTAGATAAGCATGAAGCTCATGGCATTATAAGGTACATATTTGTCATCATGCAGGTCCAGAACAAGAAGATCAAGATACTAGGATACTACTGGCCTTTGATGATTACAGACTGTATGGATATAGCTAAGAGATGTCATCAATGTCAGGTACACGGTGTGGTCTTACATCAACCACCCAACATTCTACACCCTATATTGGCATCATGGTCATTAGTATCAAAATGACATGGTCATCGATCCTCCTTCTTCCAAGGGTCATCATTTCATCTTAGCTACCATCAACTACTTTTCTAAGTGGAGGTAATCCCACTCAAAGAGGTCATAGCTCAGCATGTGCTTCTATTTTTCAGGAACCATATCGTATATAGGTTTTGGGTTCCTCGATGAATTATATCTGATAATGATACTGCATTCAAAAGCACCAAGATCAATAGCATCGCAAGAATACATGGTATATATTGGCGATACTCCACCATCTACTATCCCAGAGAAAATGTCTTAGCAGAAGCATTCAACAAAACTCTCATCCAAATACTAAATAAGACTCTTGATGACAATAAATGGTAGTGGAATGAGCAGTTGGTTGAAGCCTTGTGGGCCTACCACACCACATACCAAACTTCAACTCAATTTATTTCATTTTTCTTAGTGTATGGGTCCAAAGCCATCCTATCTTTATAAGTTGAACTCCCATCACTAAAGATAGCATTGGGTAACAAGATCACTTATATAATGCAAAGTTGTGATTAGAAGAGCTCAAGGTTTGGAGGAGAGTGCTACTGCCAAAATCTCGAGTTGTACAAAGGCCAAAATGATTCAAGCTCACAACAAGCTGGCTTTCTCTAGATCTTTCCAAGTAGGATAACTTGTGTTAGTCCTAAGGAGACCAATTATTTCCCATCAAAAGATGGGAGGCAAGTTTGAACCACTTGGGAAGGCCCCTATGTCATAGAGAAGGCCTACCAAGGAGGATCATATCAGCTCATTGATTGTAAAGGAGAACACTCAATGCTTCCAATTAAAAGGCTCTATTTGAAGAAATATTACCCATAAAATATGTTTGACAATAATTATCAACAAAAGAACAAAAATCTTATTCCATTTCATCAAAATCTTCTCTTCTTTTGAAGCATTATTTGTTTATCTTGCGAATATGGCATGACGTATTTAGGTTAGGTGTAAGAGTCCCCCAGAAGCATCCTATCCCTCTTTCATAATATAAACACAATCAAAAATAATCTCTCGGCGCTATTAGAATAGGTGTGAGAGAACCCAAGAGGCATCCTAGTTCAATTAGCACAACTAAGTTAACTGTAAGAGAACCCGAGCAACATCCTTTCTTGGTGGGAATCCCGATTGCCATCTGTGGCACCATTTCATCAAATCCTCAGCATGTTTAAGGTAGGTATAAAAGAACCCAAGCGGTGTCCTTTTCTCTTTAACACAAGCTTAAAAACAAACATATATCTTTTATCTTAGGTTACTTTGATGTGGGAGCAAGCCCCTGTGGTACTCACTCATTAGCTTAGGCCTACATGCTACCTCAAGATGTCACCCCAAGGTCACTTGTTTGGAAGATGTGATTCCCCATGCTTTCTTCCAAACTTGACTAGTGCAAAGCAACGAGTGGCTTGTTATTATGGTAGATCTCACTACCCAGCCAGTAAGCTATCTCATATTGATTTTGATTAAAAAGATGTGAGTCCTCGAGCCTTCTCCTTGAACTAATCATCATGATCTAACTGGGAAAAGTATATTTGAGGTCTAAGATAAGTCCCCCAAAGGCTCATTTTCTCTTAACTACATTTGAGTCAATATAAGTCCTCCAACAGCATTCACTCAGTAATCGCCCGGGCTTGGATGACACCTATCGAGCCGAAGATAAACTATCCCAGCAAATAGTTCTGCTATATGAGGATGTGAGTCCTTGAGCTTTCTTCCTATCGATTGCAAACCGACGGCACCTTAGTTGGTTGATGTTCATGCCGATAGACTCACCCGGATACACCACTCTTGAGATATGAGTCCCCGTGCTTTCTCCTTGAGTTGCCACCAATACTATTTGATATAGCCATGTCATCTTCTTGGTTTTGGATTAAGCCCTAGCCCTCTCTCCCATGGCATTCTATTTGGATCACATCCTTGACTCCATTTAGACACTACCCGTTACTTGGATCAGCTTCTATCCTAGCCACACCGTGGTTGGAGAATTTGTTCTGGATGCATATTCTCTCGTTCATAAATCGAGATAAGTCTAGGCTAATATAAGCTCCTCCTCAGTTTGATCCCTCGCAAACTAACAGGGTTCATGATAAATAAACAAAATAAAATAAATTAATTAACTCGCTTATGCATTAGGAATTCAAGCCCCCAAAGGGCCCCTTTTTCCAAGCAGGCATCCTATCTTAGTGTCGATAACTCCTTATGGAATTGCGACTACTGAGAGATAAATCCCAGGTCACTCACTGTAGTCACTCTTAAGTTGGGTTCAATCTATTTTTCCACAAGCAGCTAACCCCGATGGTCATTCCTCTTTGAAAGATGTAAGACTATGATGCATTCTTCCTAGCATGACTATCGTAAATCAACGGGCAGCCCTAAGTCGGGTTTGATTTGTTGCCCAAAGCAACCGATCACCCAAGTGGTCTCTTATAGTGAAAGATGTAAGTCTCCGAGCTTTCTTCCCTTGAATGGATCATTACTAACTGAAAGGCACTCCTTTGGTCGGATAGTTCTCCCATCGGCCGGGAAGTTACTCCCTTTGGTTCAACAAATTTGAGATAGGTGTAGGTTTATATAAGCTCCTTCTCAGTGTGATCCATCACAAACCAATGGAATCCATTAAAATAAATCTAATAATGAAATTAATCTTTGCCTATCTTTGAGCTGATCTAAGTCCCCTAGTAGCATTCACTCAATAGTCAGCCCTAGGTCGGGTTTGATTTGTTGCCCAAAGCAACTGATCACCCCAGTAGTCCTTATTTTGAAAGTTGTGCATCCCAGTGCTTTCTTCCTAACTTGACCATCTTTGGTCAGTTAGTCATATGTTAGTACTACCCCTTTGGATTTGTTAATGAGGTCAGCCTCCATGACTCTACTCAGATCCATCGAAACCAGGGGTCCATTTCAAAATCCAAAATTAAAAATCTGAAAAAATTCAACCCTCCTCCCTTGGAGTGAAACAAACAAAAAAATAATCAATCAATCAAAATCAAAATCTTGCTTCCTCCTCAAATGCAAGTCTTTCTAGTCTGGACTTAATTCTAACCCTCAGATTTTGCCACCCCTCCCTTATGAATGACTTGAACTTGCCTCCCCAGTGGAGAGTTCACTTTCCTATCCCCGGTGGAGTCAAAACAAACACAATTAAATAAACAAAAATTTAAATCAAATTGATTTCTCTCCCCAGTGAGACTCAAATCAAATCAAACCACTCATCCCCTTGTGGATAACTTGAACATGTTTCCCTAGTGGAAAGTTCACATACTCTATCTCTAGTGGATTTCTCCTCCCTCTCTTATGTTCTCTAAATGAGTAGTCACATTGCACTAAGCTGATTCTTTCTACCCCTTGTTAGAGTAGACCATCTCTATTAGCTTGTGAGCTGTGATCATTAGACACCACGCAATTTTTGTCCACACCACACTTATCACACCCTTTGTTGATCTCATTTTAAATCTCTCAACCCTCCATCTTAGACATGGACTCCTCTTACGTAAGAGATCCTTAGTCTTAAGACATATCTAGTGATTATGTGGATCAACCTAGCCTGAGACTTAGAGATATGAATTCATTGGTGTTAGAAATTTTGTCTACCATAGCTTGAACCAAATTCTCTTTCCTTCAAGACAAAATTAAATCAATTCTAACTTAATTGATTTCCTCCAAACTCAAATCAATTCCAAATGATTGAAGCCTATGATTAAAATTCCAAGCAAAAATGTTTCCTAAGTCCTTTAATTCCCTCTTAAGGACTTACCCTAAATCAAGTTCAAATCACTTCAAATTCATGAAATTTTCTCATAACCCAGTTATATTTCCATTTATATCCACATATATAAATGAAATATAAATTCAAACAATCAAAACCAACTCCAAAAATTAAACTCAAATTTAATCAAAATCCAACCTAAGCCTTTCAAGTTAAAATCATGAACTTATCCAAATCAAATTTAAGTCAAGCCAAACTCTTGATTTTTCATCATGATTCAATCAATCCTATAATCATGAATCCAAATATAAACATAAACTTCAACCATCAAACCAAAACTAAATCCAAAAATCAAACCCAAGTCAAGCTCAGGTTCACCCTTTTAAACTTGAAATTGTCAAATGAATCAAAACCCATTTGACTTCAAACCACTTGCAAATGGATTTATATTTCAATCATAAGTCCATATGTGAGTTCAATCAAACTCAAATCAAGCTTTGACCAAGCCATTTGACCTACTTAGGCTCACTTAACCCAAAGTGACCTAAAGTACCCTTATGAGCCAAATTCTAATCCTAACCAAATTGGATTGAACTAAGCCAACCTAAGCCTCACATTGTGAGCAACAATCATCATAAGATGATCAATCACTCAAATTGGATCAAACCAAGTCAAACCTAAGGGTTGGCCAAGTCAACACTTAAATCCAACATAACCAAAATTCACTATAGGCAAAATTGATTGAAACCATTGATCAAAACTCATTCATGACCAATGTTTGAACTTTATCAAGTCAACATTTGTGACCTAACCTAGCCCAATTGGCCACTTGACTCGAGTTAACCCTACTTAACTTAAAAAGTCAAAATATGTCAAAACTTGATCTAAGCCAAATTGATTGAAACCAATGGATCAAGTTCATTCCAAAATGATTGTTGAACTTGACCAAAGCCTCAATTGGCCAAATAGACCTAACCTAGCCCAATTAACCCAACTTGACCTAAAAGGTCTTATTGAGCCAAAATCAAATTAAGCCAAAATTGATTGGAAATAAAGGCACCAATCCATTTCATATGACCAATGAAACCTAAGCCAACCCATGACCTAACCCAAATAGGTCAAATGGGTCAAATTGATCAACTTAACCCATTTGACCTAAATGAACTCAATTGAACCAAATCCAAATATAAATCAAATTGAACCAAACCAAAACCATCAACACATTTCAAATGGCCATATGAACTTGACCCAACCCTTGGTCACCAACAAGTTGACCCATTTTGACCTAAATGGGTCAACATGAGCCAAATCACATCAAACCAACTCCAAATTTAATGAAACTTGGCCTAACCCATTTTTCAATCATACCAAATATATTCAAATTGAAACTCAAGCCAAATGACCATTTTAACCTTAGTACATAGGGTAATTTTTTTTCTAAATTCACTTGGAATTTGGTCAAATCCTCCTCATGACCACTTGGCACTCTCTTAGTGGACCAAGTGGACCCTAGTGAGCATGGTGAACTTGACACATTGGGTTTGGGTCAGCCCAACCCAACCTAAGGCTAAAAATGACTACCTCACTTGAAATTAAGCACACGAAATCCCCCTCCACTTGAATTAAGCACATGGGAGCTCCACTACTCCACTCCTCTAGCCAAATCAAATGCAAGGACACTCCTAACAGCCTAATAAACCCATGGAATGAGGTCAATTGGATCAAAATGGCAAGATCCTTCTGTTTCGGTGCTCTGGGGGAGATATACTCTAATTCCAATTCATTTCATTCTCCAATTGATTGAACTTGGGAAGGGAGTAAGCCATTGCAAGCCTCCCCAAGCTTTCTAGAGTGAATTTGAATTTCCATTTTCTCGGATTTCATAGACTGAAAATAGAGGAGCTCCACAAGAAATTCATCTCACTCAATACTCTAAACTAACCTAATTTCTCCTTCGAGCACCCTCAGATGATCAAATTGAACTCACTCCAAGCTTCACACAAGTTCTCCAAGCAAAGGAGGAGTGCCTTTGACCAAGATTGAGCTCTAGTGAAGGTGAACTTGACCTATAGAAATATCTAACCAATTTCAACACCTCGAAACTTCAACAAGGCTTCGTCTCCACTATACGAAGCTATTTCAAGGAAATCGAGCGTCGGTGATAGCCTTCAATGAGGTATGCCATTAAACTGAGCTTAGATTGGCCATAGTTTGGTCCTTTGTGAAGTGAAGTTTCATCTCAAGAAACCGGCTAATGTGATCTCCTCTGCATGGAGATGGTGTGGGTAGAATTTGTTTCAATCCGAGCTCAATCGAGCTCGAATCTTTCCTTAGAAGATGGACGGTGTCCATCTCCCGCAGGGAAGATCAGGGGTGAATCATGGGTTGTCCATCCACGCATTTTGGATGGACAACCATGATTAAAACACGTAGAATCCATGGATTATCCCTTAAGAATCACGAATCTAATTTAGCCATCGATCCGGATTAGGACAAGGAGAAAGATAGCCGCATGACCGGCTTACAATGTGACTACTTAAATAGCCACCCATCGCACCACATGGAAAGAAGCATTAGCCTCTATGTGTTTGATGGGGTTATTATATAATTAGGGATTAAATTATTAATCAAGAAAACTTCAAATATTCATATCTAAGTGTAGAGAAATCAAAAAAATATTAAATAAATTGCATATGAAAGAAAATTGAATGTAGAATATTATAAAATTAATTTTGATAGATTTTGAACAGTGTTATATTTTGAATTTGGATTTTATTAGGAATGTAATTAGGATAATTACTCTCTAATTATTCCTTTAATTAATCTCAAACTTCTTGTGTGTACTTAGTGGGATGACTTCTACCTCCCCTACTTTTCTTAGGATTTATTAATATTTTAATTAGAGTAATTGCTAGATTCATTCCTAATTACTCTCCTAATGTAATTAAGCCTAATTAAGTGTGTAATCAGTGACTTAATCCTTTAATTGAGTTAATTAAGATTTGTTTAAATGAATAGGAGGTTTAGGGAATAATTTTGGGATATTTTCCTTAAGCTTTTCCTTAGACTTCCTCTTTCTTCCTTAATCCAAACTTAATTAAGCATTAATCCACTAATTACCTACCTAATTAATTAAATAAAATTCTAAAACCTTCCAAAACTTAACTAATTCATCTTGGGTAGGTGCTTAGGTGTTCAATAACCTAAGTGCATTGAGAAAATCAAAATCCAACTCATATGTGTGAGGAGGATTAAGAAATTACTTAACTTAAAACCCTTAGCTTACTTAAACATTAATCATGAGACAAATGCATTAGACCCTTTTCTTGTGCATTGCTGATTTAAATTTCTTGTGTGGTTATATATCATATCAATAGCTCATAATTATTTGATTAAATATGCTAAGGTGGTATAGGTAAGGGGTAATTAACACACTTAATTCACATCTTAATATAATCAAAATATAAAAATCATCTAATCATCTAAAGATTAAACTAAAATGCCATACAGATGAGGGAAATGGGTTAGGACCAGCAAACATTCTTTCACATTTCCTAAATCAAACATAAAGCAAATTCAAAACAAAAATCACATTAAATAAATTTTGATTCACTTTAAACTTTCTTATTTCATAGGATTATCTTTAGGAATTAATTAGTGTAAATGAATTTGTATTGCTTTTATCACTTTATTTATTTCTTAGCATGCTAAATTTGTATGTCATATGAAATTCATGCATTCATATCTTTTAAAAATCAAAATTAAAATCAAAATATTTTCTTTATATCAAATTGCATGTTTTGGCTAAAGTAGAAATATGAATAACTATTATCACTATTAAATTCAAAATTATTTTCAAAACTTATAAATCAACTATCAAAATTGAAAGGTATGCTACTTATACTTTATTTATAAGCTTGCATGTGAATATAAAAAATGTGTCTATGTTGCTTCCTTCTTTCCTCTTAACATGGATTTGGATAAGATTTGCAAAGTGCATTTCTTTTAAAAGAACATAGCACTTGTTTAAAATCTACTCTATCCTCTCCATGTTATAACTTAAGAAGGTCTTTACCACACATATAAATTTCATAAACAAAAAAAATTAAATAAACATAAACTTTGCATCTTTCTTTCTCCATTTATTTCTTTTATACATGTATTTGTATTTAAGAAAAGTGGTATATTAGTCTGGACAACCCCGGGATTGTGAGGCTTTAAGTAGCCCTAAGTAGGTCTTGTGCCTTACACTCTTGGTGTTAACAATGGCACTGTACTCACTTATGCCTTTCATACATAAACATGTGCATATGAATAAAGGATAAAAGAATAACCCTTTTCTACTTAATGATAATCATGCATCATAAAGCATTTCAATTTTCTTAATTAACTTTTCTTAGCATTCATCATAAGTGTGTTAAACATTTTTCTTTGTATGTATAGATATGCTTAGGATTCATCCATATGCATGTTATAAATGCTGGGAAAGAAATGATGTGATATGTATTTTTTGATATTAAGTCACTTTACTTAATCTTAAAATGTCTTTCTTTTTGAATAGGTTTGTTTAAATAAAATCTAAACTTAGGATTAATTAAAACACATAATAAGACATTCACAAAAAAATCAAATATGAATCCACTATAGAAATTACTCAAGGTAGGGAAGGAAAGAGAAGCTCTCTTCTATTTTCCATCTTTTTATAACTTAGTAATTAATTGTAGAATTTACTTAAACCAAAATAAATCACCAAATAAAAATCAACTAAATCAACAAAACAACTTGAATAAAACCACCCATCTAAGTTGAACATCTTCACACTTAGAAAATCTAAGCCTTAAAGACATAGCTAAGCATACCACACAAACCTTTTAAAGCACACACATTAGACTAAGTCACCATTTCTAGCTTTAGGTTAAGGCGGTGCATGGTGTGATGTTTTCTTTTATTTTATGATGTATTGTTTCTAGTCTAGATGTTACAGTGAATGTGCACAGAATGAATGGTAGGGTGATCTTAGTCTAACCATTAGTTTCTGTAGGGGATTGTGCTTAATGGGCGTTGTAATAAATAAAATATAAATGCTTTTGATGTTCAAGTGCTTATACCCCTAAGCTTAATCCAATAGGCCAGGTGGACTTGGTTACCCATGTGTGGGGTGCTAAGTCCAATGTACATGCTTGGGAATTGTATGGTTTGTTTAGATAATCTATGTTTTGCAAGTGTTAGTTTGATTTACTTTTTTTTCTTTTCATGTACTTTTGCAATTAGAATTTGGAATGATTGTTATGGGGGATTATAGTGAACATTGGTCATAAGATCTCATCTTATGTACCATGTGAAACCTCATTTCCAACCATCTAAAAGAAAGAATTAAAGAAGAAAGAAGAAGAGAAGAAATAAGGAAAGAAGAAATGAAGACCCCCATAACATGAATTCCTTGCTTAATTGTAATTAATTCATTTATAATCTCAGTTCTATAAGGGGAGAGCTCGGCTACCCAATTTATTTTTGAGTTTGTGTGGTGGTGCCCGACCACAAATGTCCTTTTATTCTTTTGCATTAGCTTTATAAAATGTTTGATGTTTTGTTTAGCTTGTACATTAAGATGGCATCCTTTTCCTAGTTTCTTCCTTGCTTGATGTATGGCCTAGATGAAGATTAGGCTCTTAGGGAAAAAAATAAATCTTCTACCAAATTAATCAACTCAAAATTAAAAATAAATAATGCATAACCTCATTTAAAGCCTAAGTAAAAATCAAGATAAAAAAATTAGTAACCCCTTAGTTGGATGTGTACTTTTTTTTCTAACATCACGCATAAAAGCATATTATTTCACACTTGAATTGGAGGGATTCCACCTTTGCCAGAGAATTTAGCTTGATTTTGAGAGCCATGGTGGAAACACACCTCCTTATCTTGCTGATTTGGCCCATAATTTTATTTCTCATGCATTAGGCATATGAATTATATAGCCTGAGTCAAATGATTATCCAAAATAAAAATAAGACATATGAAAATTTTGCATTTGATTTAAGTCATTTAAAGTATGTCCTTACATGATCTAGTCTCTTTAAGGAGTCTATTTAAGGACTTAATCTTTTTTTAAATAAATAACAACCTTGATATCTTGTATAAACATAAGACTTTGCTACATGAATTTAAAACCGTAGGAGGAGTTAGTTGGCTGCCACTCCCGAGTAGTTGTAAGTCTAATAGTTGGGTGGTTTATCCTCTCTTATGGAGGTAAACCAAATACCCATTTTCACCTTAGATTTAGGTCATGTGTTTGGCCCTCACCAAAGCTCCTTAGATTTAGGTTCTAAGGTTGCTTCTCCTCTTTGTAGCCTATATGTATAGATTCTCACCTCTTAGGCATTTCTATAGCCTTGTACCGTGGAATTATAAGCCATAGCATTCTAATGAAAATTCAACTCTAACACATTCATTCAATTTCAAAAATGTAAAGCCCAACCATAGGATAGTTTGGGATGCTTACTAGGCTTCTTAGTATCTTAAGCATCCCCTACTTATTTTCATTTGACTTCGATAAGAACTCCTTCCTCTTGATCGATCCCACTTGACCTTCTAAAAATAAACCAATCAATTGATATTCCTACCTTTTTGAAATCTTTGGAGACAACGATCATTTACCTTAATTGAGAGTATTCCTAAAGAATCTCATTCCTTACGATGTAATTAATTATGGAGGCTTGCCTCCATAGTGAACTTAACAAACCTGATTTAAAATAAACCCTACTTTATTTTTTCATGTAAAGTAGGGGAAGAATCTCTAGTACATTGACCATTGTCCTGGGAGTTTTATTTGAGGTGATTAGGACTATTGTAGGTGGTGACTTCTATCTAGATAGTACACCTCTCCTCAATATCATATCCGATCACCCTAATAAGAATATATGTAGATCTGCATGGTATACAAATGCAAAGGGTATATTTCTATCTTCATTTTATCCATATAGATTGACGATGGAAGTATACACTTAGAAAATGAAAATATTTCACCACAAGTCTGCTTTGCTATTTTTCGATCGAGAGACTCGAGTTAATGTGACATTCAAAATTTGTGTCATTTGATTAAGAACTTACTTATGATAATAAGCTAACTCAAGCTAAGTGATCTTATAGATTCCCAAAACTTGATTGATGATCAGCTAAAAGTCTCCAAAAACTTACAAATTTTGGACACCTATGGCAATACTTCTTCAAGACCCACTATCAAAGCAATAAATACCATGGGTGTTCTAAATAATGTATGTTTCTCATCTTCAGGAGCCATTTTGATCTGATTATATCTCGATGATCCATCCATAAAGGAGAACATGTCATAATTGGAGGTGTTATCCACTAGCAATTCTGACACATGGAGCAAAAAATCATCTTTTGGGCATGCCTTATTTAAATCTTGAAATTCAATGCAAACTCGAATTTGACCATTCTTCTTCTTTATAAGAATGATATTTGCTATCCAATTTGCACACTTATCCTCACAAATGAAACCTACTTTAACTATTTTTTTTGTTTTTGCGACCACTTGTTCTTCAACATCTAGCCTCATTCTTCTATGAGCTTGTTTGACTAATATTGAATCAGAATTGATAGCTAGATTGTGAACTGCCACATCAGGCTAGCATCTTAGAATATGTCCAAATAAAGCAGTTCCTCAATTCATAAAGCAATTCTTTTATTCCTTCAACTTTATCGTCAGGCAGAAGGGCACTAACGAAGGTTGGATGGGGTTCTTCTTCAGTCTCCAAATTAATTTCTTTTAACTCATCTATGGTAGACGTCTGACCACCATCTTCAAGTTCTTCAGGTGTCAGTTCAGCTTTTACTTCCCCATCGATTGTGAGAATGACTTCATAAAAGTCACCTTCATTTTCAATTTCAGTTTCAATCTCACTTTTGATTACTATATATCAAGTGTTCCTTTGATGATGCTTTTGTTGGATGTATCCAAGACCCTTAGTGGTATAATTGTCGCTTCTTCGAGAGGTCAATGGACTCTTTGAACTCCATAAGTTATCAAAGAAGAGAGCTCTCCATCTATCATTTCCAACATTGATTCGAAGTTTGTGCATCATCCTTCAAATTTTTGGAGGATGCATTCTATCATTCTGCACGAGTACTAAATAAGCCATTCGAATCATAGTTTTGACATTCCTCATCTATAGAATGAAGTTCCCAACTGCTGTTCCCCAAGTAGGTACATAAAAGCTTTTAGTTCCTCAATATTGTGAACATCATGATGTGACTTCTTTGAAATATCATAGAGGAACTGGTGTAACTACGAATGAATCGTTTGATACTAATAGATTAGCAACTCTTATGGAAGAGATGCATTGAACTTCACTTGCATAGATGGACTCAAAATCATAATCAGAATTGGAGTAATTTATCTCATTAGCTTTTATTGAAGGCTCATATTTCTCCTTGAGTTCAACTAGAATATCTTCTTCTCCTTCTATATCAATACCCAAATGAGGAACATGCCTCTTTAGCTTTGGTGAAATGTCATAAGTTTTAGAGAGATTTAATGTAGCCTTCTTTCCTCCTTTTCGCTCTCTCTCTTCTTTGGGTTGCTTTGTAGTTTTTGAAGTTGAAGTTGTAGATTGCCAAGGCTTACTTTCTTTTGAAAGAAAATACTTTGCATCCTCATAAATTTTCACCTCATGAACTGTAAATGGATAAATAGTGTCAAGAATCTTGTGTTCTGCTCTGTTTCTTATATACTTCATACATTGATGTAGAGTAGATGGAACCATACCATATTCATGGAGCCAAAGATAGCCTAATAAAGCTTTGAATGAGGTGTCAGCATCTATCACATGAAATTTAGCCTGCGTATAGAGTTCTCCAAACCTAAGTGGTAGAATGAAAGATCAGAGAGTCCTCTGCCCCATTTCATTGAAGCCATGGACCATCAATTTATCTCATCCAAGGTGTTGAATGTCTAGGGACAACCCCCTAAGTGTTCTCAGACTCATAAGATTTACTGATGAACTTGGGTTAATTAATCGATTGATCATACTTCCATCACTTTCTGCAGCTACATATAATGGACCATTGTGTTTCATTATCCCGATCATAAGATCTTCAGAGAAAGTTATCATCAGGAGATCTTGAGCTTGCAAAACTTCAGTCATGTGTCGTTCAGCAAAATAAGCTTCAAATCTCTATGGATCTTTAAGATCTTGCATCAGCATTCCTCGAAGGTCCTTCGACATCAAGAGATTCACGTACACACTCAGTTGTGCAGGGATTTTTCTTATATGCGATAGGATATTATAATCGATTCCTCCACTCAAATTTGCTTTCTTTTTAGGGTCTTTAGGGATGATATCTTCATTAACTTTAATATTTTTGTCTTCATTTTTTATTTTGTGCTTATTGGATGACCCTTTCCTTAATGGAGGTGGTAGTATCTTACAACTCCTTAGTTGCACTTGGACTGCTTTATTTGGCTCAGACTCTTTAGTAAAGGTAGCTCCCTCATAGTCACCATCTACCCCAGAGGACTGTGCAGATGCTTCAGAGTCACTATCAAGCTTCAAGCGGCTCATTTGGGATGTCTTTGAAGGCTCAAACTCATCCTCATTAGAAAAACATAAGTCTTCTTCTGAACTATCTTCTGTTTGTCGCACCATCAAGCACGACTTTGATGTTATGGGCTTAGGAGTTCTCCTGCTTGGTGAGATAAGCTTCTTGAATTTGTTTTTACATATTACATTTTTCAAAGTTGCTTGATTCCAATTATCCAGGCATGGATCACACTAGGGGTTGTTCAACACCACAGAAATAACTTGACATATTTCTCTAGGAAGCAATTCTTCATTACTATTTCCTTCTTCATTTGACTCAGTGATCCGAAGTCCTGACATGTAATCAGCAAGTCTGATAGTCTGTTGTTGACCTCATTTTTAGAATGAGCTCTCAACCCCTTCATATTAGACATAGGACCTCTCTTAGACTTTAAGAGTTTCTTAGTCTTAAGACATATCTAGTGATTAGGTGAACACTCAACCTAGCCCTAGGGACTTAGAAGAGTTAGCCATAGAAACAGGTCATGCCTTAGGGGTGTTAGGAAAATTTGCCTACCCTTTGCTTGGACCACTCCTCACCTTCCTTCCTTCAAGTCAAACTCCAAATCAATTTTATTTGATTTTCTCCAAATTTAAATCAATGCCATATGATTGAAATCCATGATTGAAACCAAATTCAAATTTTCAAATTCCAAAAATTTCCTTAGTCCTTTAAATTTCCTCTTAAAGACATATCCTAAATCATATTCAAACCAATTCAAACTCATGAGATTTTCTCATAATTCATTTATATTCTAATTTATATTCACATATATAAATGAAATAGAAATTCAAACCAATCAAACTAAACTTAAAATTTAAAATAAATTTATAAAATTTTCCAAGTCCTTTAAATTTTCCTTCATGGACTTAGCCAAAATCAAATCTAAATCAATTCAAACTCATGATATTTTCTCATAACCTATTTATATTCTCATTTATATTCACATATATAAATGAAGTATAAATATAAATCAACCAAATCAAATCCAAAAACTACAAAAATTTCTTAAGTCCTTAATTTTTCTCTAAAGGATTTAGCCTAAATCATGATCAAGTCAATTCAAATTCATGGGATTTTCTCATAACTCATTTATATTCTCATTTTTATTCACATATATAAATGAAATATAATTCAAATCAATCAAATCTAAATCCAAAATTCAAATCCCTATTCCAAATCTTTTCACGTTTTAATCTTCTCTTAAGGACTTACTTGACCAAATCACTTCAAATCTTTGAAATTTTCATAACCTATTTATATTCTCATTTATATTCACATATATAAATGAAACATAAATTCAAACAATCAAAACCAATACCAAAAATCAAACTCAAATCCATTCAAAATTCAACCTAGGCCTTTCAAGTCAAAATCTTGAACTTAACCAAATCAACTTCAAATCAAGCCAAACTCTTGATTTTTCTTCATGATTCAATCAATCCTACAATCATGAATCCAAATATAAATACAAACTTCAATCACAGCCAAAATTCATTTCATGTTCTTCCTTTGAATATGAAATTATCAAATGAATCAAAATCCATTTGACTTCAAACCACTTGCAAATGGATTTATATTTCAATCACAAGTCCATATACAAGTTCAATCAAACTCAAATCAAGCTTTGACCAAGCCATTTAGCCCACTTAAGCTCACTTGACCCAAAGTGACCTAAAGTACCCTTATGAGCCAAATTCTAATCCTAACCAAATTGGATTGAATCAAACTCACCTATGCCTCTCATCATGATCAACAATCATCATGAGATGATCAATTAATCAAATTGGGTCAAACCAAGTCAAACCTAAGGGTTGACCAAGTCAACACTTAGCCAAAATCCACCATAGGCCAAATTGATTTAAACCATTGATCTAAGTTCATTCATGACCTATGTTTGAACTTGACCAAGTCAACATTTGAGCCTAACCTAGCCCAATTGGTCACTTGACCCAAGTTGACCCAACTTGACCTAAAAGTCAAAATGTGTCAAAACTTGATCTAAGCTAAATTGATTGAAACTAATGGGTCAAGTTCATTCCAAATCACTTGTTGAAATTGACCAAAGCCTCAATTGGCCAACTAGACCTAACCTAGCCCAATTGACCTTGACCCCAACTTGACTAAAGGGTCATGTTGAGCCAAATTTAAACTTAACCAAATTGATTGGAAATAAAGATACCAATCCACTTTTATATGACAAACCTAAACTTACCCATGACCTAGCTCAAATCAAATGGGTCAAATTGGTCAACTTGACCCATTTGACCTAAATGAAGTCATATGAACCAAATTCAAACCTAAACCAAATTGAATCAAACCAAAGCCACCAAAACATTTCAAATGGTCATATGAACTTGACCCAACCCTTGGTTTGACCTAATTTGACCAATTGGTCAACTTGACTCAAGTTGACCCATTTTGACCTAAATGGGTCAACATGAGCCAAACCATACCAAATGAACTCCAAATCCAATGAAACTTGGCCAAACCCATTTTCTCAACATACCCAACATATCCAAATTCAAAAATCATCCAAATGACCATTCTACCCTAGGCCATAGAATAAATTTTGATCAAATCCATGGGGAATTTGGTCAAGTCCTCTTCATACCTACTTGATACATTCCTAATAGGTCAAGTAAACCCTATGGATGGTGGTGCACCAAACCCAATGAGTTTGGGTCAGCCCAACCTGACCCAAGGCAAAAATTGAGCACATGGCTCAAATTGGCCACAAGGGAACCATACATCCACTCAATTTGAGCACATGGGAAGTTACCACTCCACCCCCTAGCCCAAACAGACCATGTGCAAGCTTCTAACATATCAAACAACCCATTGCCTAAGGTCAATTGGATCAAAATGGCAAGTGGAGCTTCGACCGTCCGATTGCCTAAGGGAGAGATATACTCCCCGTAATCCACTTCAATTCCAACAAAGGCTAATTCAATTGAGTAAGGGAGAGTATTAGGAACCATTCTTAAGTGATCCTAAGCTTCAAGAATGATTTTAAATTAACCATTCTCGATTCTTCCTTAAGTGAAAATAGGGGAGCTCCAATGATTTTCAAACTTTCTCCACACTCCAATTCAACCAATTGCCACACTTCAGAGTCGATTTGCCCAAGCCCTTGCCCAAGCTCCAAAGGCAAGAGGAGTGCTAGTTCGATCAAAGCCGTAAGGAAGCTAAGGAGGGGTTGGTCCATAGAGCTATCCACTCAACCTCAAGAGCTAAAACTTTCACCACAGCTTCGTCTCAACCAAACGAAGCTCCTCCAAGGGAATCGAGCACCGGTGATCACCTCCAGTGAGGTATGGCATTTTTCAATCACTAAACTCAATGTGTGTTGGTCCTTTATGAAATAAATTTTAATGGCATGAGATTTCAATCGTTAGATGTTCTTGCCATTAGGGTTAGATGATGTGTGCAAAATTTCATCCCAATCTAAGCTCAATCAAGCTTAAATCAAGGCCTAAAACATGGATGGTCTTCATGGATCACTTTTGGTAGGGATAGATCTCTGGCCATCCATCCGCGCATTTTGGATGGACTGAGATTAAATCCTATTTTATATCTTGATTTTATCCCTCTGAACTGCAGATTAAATCCTAGCTGTTCGATCCTTGATCGCATGGTGGATACAAAAGCGTGTAGCACTGCCACCACGCGACACTACAACGTAACGTTTAAGTACCCACCCAGCGCTTGCCGCATGTAAAGCACAGCTGAGCCACCGCTTGCGTGGCATGCCGATTAGATTAAGAGATTAATTAGTGTTTATTTAATTCTAATTAATCCTTTAAACTTTAAAAATTCATATCTTTGTAAAGAAAAATCAGAAAAAAAAATGAGGTAAATTGCCACTAAAAGATAATTCAATCTAAAATATTCTAAAATTGATTTTAATAAATTTTGAATATTGTCTTTCTCTGATTTGGGGTTTTATTAGTAATCTTAATTTTCTAATTACTCCCTAATTAATCTACCTAAATTTTGAGTATATTTTGGGAGATGACACCTCCCCTAATTTTCTTGGGATTTATTGGTGGCTTAATTGGGAGAATTGCAAATTTATTTTCTAATTACTCATTTATGTAATTAAGCTTAATTAGGGTTTGATTAGTATTTTAATCCTTTGTTGAAGTTGATTATGGTCTATTTCAGTGAATAAGAGGCTTAGGGAATAATTTTGGGGCATTTCCCTTAAGCTATTCCTTAAACCCCATTTTCTTTCTTAATCCTCTCTTAATTAAAGGATAATTCACTAATTATCCTCTTAATTAATTTCATAAAATTTCTAAAACTTTCCAGAAATTAATTAATCTATTTTGGGTAGATGCTTAGGTGTTCAAGAGCCTAAGTTTAATTGAGGAAATCAAAACTCAGCTCATATGTGTGAGGGTTGCTTTGAAATTACTTAAGTTAAACCCCTTAGCTTAATTAATCATTAATCATGAGCCAAATTGCATTAGGACCCTTCCAACCTAGGTGCATTGCAAATTTAATTTTTTTTGTGAGGTTTTATGTCATCTCATTAGCTCATAATTATTTGATTAACTATGCTAAGATGGTGTAGGTAAGGGTTAATTAACATGTTTAATTCATACCTTACCTAATCAAAATATAAAAATGAATCTAATCATCGAAAAATTAACAAAAAATGTCAAACACATGTGGAATGGGTTAGAACAAAGAAACTCAATTCACATTTTTCAAAATTAATCAAATTCTAAATCAAACAAAATCATATTAAATAAACTTTGATTTACTTTAAGCTTTCTTATTTCATAAGATTGTCTTTAGGATTTAATTAAAGTGATGTGTTTACTGCTTTCATTGCTTTAATTCTTCCCCAACATGCTAAATATGTGTGTCATATGGTTTTATGCATTCATGCTTTTCAAAAGTCAAATTTAAAATGAAAATGTTTCCTTTATGTCAAATTACATGTGTTGGCTAAAGTAAGAATATGAATGGCTATTATCACTATTAAATTCAAATTATTTTCAAAAATATATGAATCAATTATCAAAACTAAAACTGTGTTACTTATATCTTACTTATAATTTTGCATGTGAGTAGAATATAAGGATGTGCTTAGTGTAGGTTTTTCTTCTCTTCTCTTTTAGTATAGTTTTCAATGGGGTTTGTCAAAAGTGTATGATTCATTTGAAAAGAACCTGACACTTACCTAATTTCATATCCTATTCATTCCCATACTATCACTTAAGAGGATACTTATGCTTGCACATATAAATTGCATAATCAAAAATCAACTAACACAAATTTTTTTGCATTCTTTCTTTCCATTCATTTCTTTTGTACATATGTTTGTATTTAAGAAAGTGGTATATTAGTCCGACAACAGATTGTGAGGCTTTAAGTAGCCCTAAGTAGGTCTTGTACCTTACACCTTTAGTTAACAATTATATGTACTCACTTATTCTTTCACATTCATATGCATGTGAAAGTTGATAAGAAATCCCTTTGCTACTTAATGAAAATCATGCATCATAAATTTTCAAATTTTCTTAAATGAACTGCTTAGCATGCATCATAAAATGTGTTAAACATTCCCTCTTGTATGTATAGGTATGTCTAGGACTCATTCATATGCATGTTATACATGTTGGGAAAGAAATGAAGTGATGTACATTTTGTGAATTTGGTTCATTTTATTTAATCTTAAAATGTCTTTCTTTTTTAATAGGTTTGTTTAGAGTTCATCTAAACTTAGGATTAATTAAAACATTTAATCAAAACATTCACTAAAAAAACTAAAAAAATGAATCCACTTTAGAAATTACTTAGGTTAGGGAAGGAAAGAGAAGTTCTCTTCTCTTTCCCTCTCTTTATAACTTAATAATTAATTATAGGATTCACCTGAACCCAATCAAAATATAAAATAAAGTCAACCCAAAATAATTAAATCACTTAAATGAAACCCTCCTCTAAGTTGAACATGCTTCACACTTAGAAAATTTTAACTTAAATCCATAGCTAAGCATACCACACAAATCTCCAAAGTACACAATGTTTTGGGTTAGGGCAGTGCATGGTTTGATGTTTTCTTTTATTTTATGATATATGCTTTAGTCTAGATGTTAGGATGTATATTCATAGAATGAATGGTAGGGGGATCTTAGTCTAACCATTATCTTCAGGGATTGTGCTTAAGGGCAATAATTAAAAATATAAATACTTTTTTGTTGTGTGCTTATACCCCTAAGCATAATAATAGGGGGTGGACTTAGTCACCCATGTGGGTGATAAGTCCAATATACATGCTTGGGATTTGATTGTTTGTTTAGCTAACCTTTGTTTTGCGGTGTTTAGATTTATTTTTCCTTTTTCATGTAATTTTTGTAATTAGGATTTTGGAATGATTGTTATGGGGATTAAGATAAACATTGGTCATAAGATCTCATCTTATGCACCATGTAAAGCCTTTGGAGCATCCACCTTCCAACCATCCAAAAGAAAGAACCAAAGAAGAAAGAAGAAAAGAACAAGAAAGAAGAAAAGAAGAATGAAGAAATGAGGCTTGAAGACCCCCATAACAATGAATTCCTTGCTTAATTGTATTTAATTCATTTGTAATCAGTTGTATAAAGGTAGAGCTCTACCCAATTTGTTTTGGGTTTCGGTGGTACCACAATGGCCTCTTATTCTTTTGAGATTAGCTTTATAAATTGATTGATGATTTGTTTAGCTTGTGCATTAAGTGGTATCATTTTCCTAGTTTCTTCTTTGCTTTATGTCTGACTAGATGTGGATTAGGCTCTTAGGGAAAAAAATAAATCTTCAACCAAATCTAAAAACTCAAGACTAAAAATAAAGAACTCATAACCCACTTAAAGCTTAGGCTAAAATCAAGATAAAAGAATTAACAACCTGAGTACTTATTTTATAACATCATGCACAAATGTATATTATTTTCACTTTTGATTGGAGGGTTTCCACCTTTGCCAGAGAAACTTGGCTTGACCTTTGAGAGTCATGGTGGAAACATACATCCTCCCTTCTCATTGATTTTGGCCAATAATCTCATTTCTCATGCATTGGGCATATGAATCCTATCAGCCTGAGTCAAAATGATTGTCCAAAAATAAAAAATAAAATAAAAAATAATGTGATTGCATTAAATTTAAGTCATTCAAAGCATACCCTTACATGATCTAGTCTCTTTAGGGAGTGATTTTAAGGACTTAGTCTCTTTCTAAATAAATAATAGCCTAGCTACCTTGTATAAAGCATATGACTTGCCTACATGAATTTAAAATCGTAGGAGGAGTTAGTTGGTCGCCACCCCCACGCATTTGTAAGTCCAAGCACTCGAGTGATTTGTCCTCTCTTGTGGAGGCAAACCAAATACCCATTTTTGCCTTAGATTTAAGTTGTGCTTTTGACCCTTGCCAAAGCTCCCTAGATTTAGGTTCTAAGGTTGCTTCTCCCCTTTATGGCCCATAAGCATAAATTCTCATCTCTTAGGCATTTCTTTAATCTTGTGTTATGGAATCATAAGTCCTAAATTTCTAATTAAAAATTTAACTCAAACATATTAAATCAATTTCAAAAATGTAAAGCACAACTATAGGTTAGTTTGAGATGCTCGCTATATTTTCTAGCATCTTGAACATCTCCTACTCATCTTCATTTGGCTTCGATAATAACTCCCTCTCTTTGATCAGTCCCATTTGATCTTCCAAAATAAACTAATTGATTGATAATCATACCTGTTGAAATCTTTTAAATAGCGATCATTTACCTTAATCAAGAGTATTTCTAATGGATCTCGTTCCTTAGGATGTAATTAACTATGGGAGCTTGCCCCTATAAGGAACTTAACAAACTCAATTTAAAATAAACCCTACTTTACTTTTATGTAAAGTGTGGGAAGAATACATATGCACATTGTCCTGAGTCCATTGAGGTGATTAGGTCCATTGTAGGGTGGTGACTTCTATCTTTCGAGATAGTACATCTCTCCTTAATGTCATACCCGATCACCCTCAATAATACCATCTGCGAATCTACATGGTGTCAAAATGCACAAAAGAGAAAGTAGATGTATATGTCCATCCTCATTTTATTCTGCATAGAGTAAAGATGGAAGTATATATCTTATTCTCTAAAGAAGGAAAAATGAAAATTTTTCACCACATCTGTCTTATCGGTTGATGATACTCTTCTAGATTATTGATGATCTTTTGAGTTATAGTTCTCTTCTTGATCTTCTTTTTCTTAGCTGACTTCTTTGATTTATGGGGTCTACGTTTAGCTGACTGCTTCTCATGTTGTGATGAAGTAACCTTATCAAAATACCACTAAGAAGCTAAAATTCTTGGATTAGGCATTTCTTTTAAATCCATTATAGGTTCAAGTGGTGATTTCCACTTAACACTAAGGACATCTTTAGCGATTTTACATTCTTAGAAACCAGCCTCCCATTACCCTTCTTGTATTACTTTTCCTTTTTCTTTCTCTTTCATCAATGGTACTGAAGTTGACGTAACCACTCTAGCATATTCTCTTTTAGGATGAACGAGGACACTATCAGACAATGTGAATTTACCATTTTTTATATTTTCTCTCGAGCCAATCCTTAAAGACATAGAAATCTTCAATCAGTAAAACAAATTCATAATATAACAATATTTTGCATCTTGACTCAATTCTTCTGTCTTTGATTTGGAAATTTAATCTGCTTTAAGCACTGTAATAACACGCCTTTCTTGAAAGATTATTCTTATTTCTATCTTTTGTAGATGAGGGCACCACTGCCATCTCTCATTGATTGCTTTGGGGTTAACTGATTGCTTTCCCTCATCCACATGGCAGTTGCTTTCATTGGCTCATTCCACCTCAAGCTAAGTGGGTTGTAAGAGACTCCTTCCTTGATGGAATTTATTCTTCTTTAACTTTTTATTGAGCGATTCAACTTTTCAAACTTTGCCACTCGATCCAATAACTCTTGAAATGTTGAGATAGAGGCCATACATAGATATGGTACCATCTTATCATTGATGTTACCCATCAACAATTAGGTTGAATGTTCCTCTTCTAGCTGCAATTCACATTTCATGCTAATGTTTTGCCAACGTAAAATATATTTAGTCACTAACTCGTCTTTCCTTCTTCATTCTAAGGCGAGGTCAGCAATTGTAATCCTTTTAATTACACTGGAGAATCTCTTGATGAATATCATTTCTAATTTAGCAAAAGTCTTGACTGAGTCATTAGGCAATTCAGCATACCATTCAAAAGTAGTTGAGGTTAAACTACTAATGAATTAATGAAATAGTAGTGCATCATTCCCCCTGTATTGCCAAATGTTGCTTTGAACTGTGTCTGTTGTCTAGGTTCCATGTCATTGAATGTATTGAATTTAGGCAATCGAATAACCCTTTGGGTATGTCACTTGATCATCACCAGCATAAAACGACCTTTCCTTACCAATTTTTTTTTGGTCAATGGCTTTGATCTTTTCATTTATAATTATTTCCAATTGAGCTATTGTGCTCGATATATTAAGCACATCTTGAGGGATGGGTTAAGAAGCTAGCTGATTGACTTCATTTCTTCGCTTAGGTGCATTATGTGCTCGAAGCTTGGGCAATGAGTCAACTTGATCGTAGCGATTATGTTGAATGGTTGACAAGTGGAGTAGATGCTGGCACTACTATCACATTTCTCTGCATCATTTGTAGTATCACATTCATTTTTTCCATCATTTGGTTCATCTTTGCATTTAACTGGATGATCTCCCTATTCTTAGCCTTCATCTATCATTGCATTCGTTTCTGCATTTGGGCTAATGTGATAGTGTCATCAAAGAGAGAGTTATCTTTTCTCTTTCTAGTTCTTCGTCCTCTTCATCACCTGAGGATGTGCTTGAAGCTCCTCCTTTTGTTTGCTCAAGAGCTGGTTCTTCAATATGAATAGGAGGTGCGACTCTTCACCGTCTATGTTGGTGTTGTCGTGCACTAGATGGTTCTCCAATTTCTTATACCATATACACTACTTCCACTTCCATAGTATCCTCATACTCTTCATCTTCTTGTAATTTGACTTCAAAACATCTCCTCTAGTGAATTTTTGGCTCTGGATTCGAGACAAATCTCTCTTCAATCTGAGGGCAATGATCAAAGTCAACCTTCTTTCATGGAGATTCAGTTGACCGGTGATGGGATTCCCTGGAATGTTCACCTAGGTGTCAACCATCCCGTGATTCATCATCATAAGATTTCTTCTTTTAAACCCATTTTTGTCAGTCCCTATCATTGGTAGATTTTCGGGAGTGTGACCAGATGTCACACCTCTTTCTTCATTTTCAACTGTTTCTCTTCGAGGCCTTGGCCTCTAAGCTTTTGTCTTTCCGTCGGGACCTTTCGAAAGTGAATTCCTTGACATATGGTCAGTGTCATGCTTCGATACTCAGACAGATTTGCTCAATCGATCATGAGCTCACAATGTGTGGTAGTCTACTAGATGAAACATTATCGCCTTTAATCATCACAGCCTTTGGACTCTTCTTTCATTAGCCTATTTCTTTGGCAACTTTAAGCACTCGATGTACTCTAGCAAATAAGGTTTCAAGAATTTTCTTTAGCCCGGGCACACGCAGTAGATCCCAAAAGATTATTTCACTCACTAGTAGAGCTATTCCTCTTTACCCATTCGTGTTCTCAAATTTATTTTGGATGGGAATACTCACTTCTAGTCGAGGCTAGACAGGTTGTTCATAGTAATTATTGAGCTCTTAATTCAGTATTCATCCTTCTTCTCTATCTTCTTGTTAATTTTTCTCCAAACGAAGAAGCTTCATGATCATACTTTCCTGATACAAAAGGTTCCATTTGTAGAGTGGTGTTTACAGGCATGATTGAGACTTTCTGCCTAACAACAGTTCTCTTTATAGTTAGTGTCAGAATATCCCAATTTTTGATGGAGCTTCAGCAGTAACTATTTCAATAAACTTTCTTTGTTGAGGATGATCCATATGCGATGTATCTGGATTGATGTGACATGAGCTTTAGCCGCAATTGCTGAAAAGTCCACACTACCAAATTGAATGGTAGCTCCAGCATCTTCACTGTTGATGATAGCATTAGCCAAACGGATGTTAGTCCCACGCAGCTTCACATTAAACTATGTTCAAGATCCATCTATAAATGAAAGATGGGAATCAATAATCAGAAATAAATATTCTACCATACTTTCAAAATGTAGAGATATATAACAAAATAAATTTACATATTCAAAAGAAAATTTCAAGCAAATAAAATCATACTCAACAAACTATAATGTTCATTAAATATTTTATTTTATGACCAAATTTCAATTTTGATTACTTATGCTCCACTACTACTATATATCAAATTTGACTAGCTAAAGATGAAAAGAGAAATATATCCCCAGTGGAGTCGCCAAATCTCCAAAATTCACCACAATCTCGATTAAGAGTATGATTTAAGTGTGGCGTGTAATTTTTAGATGGAATAGTAGATAAGACACTACTGAGATTTCAACCTCATTTTGTGAGGACTTTAGATCTGGTTCCGGTTTCCTATAAAAGCACCTAGTTAATTATCATCTCATTGCGAGAGAGAACTTTGATTAAGGCTAGATGTTAGTCACTAAATGAATAGTAAAGATGTGAAGTTTTAGAATTTAGAATTTGAAATTTATGAAATTTATCATTATTTACTTAAAGCATATAGTTGGTGGAATGATGACGTGCCTGATCTAGGTCCCATGGTTCCGCATCCTGTGTCATGCCATCCTAATCTACTTAGTCAGAAGGTAGTAATCTCGACTTGACCAAAGGATCTTATCGAACATACACATGTTGTCCAAGAAATCTTTATATACCTGGGGTGGTGTTTGTCCAAGGAGACAATCTTAAGGCCACCTTAGTTAACAAAAGGGCTTTGTGTCTATCAAATATACCCTATGATTCTTAACTTAAAAGGCTAAGCCATTGGGGAACATACGGGCTACAATCGTGACCGTAATATAATGGTGGCAATTAGTGGCAACCACTTGATCAGAGGACTATGGTCATAACCGCATCATATGTGGAGCCTACTGGCCAAACCACGCGAACAAAGAACATAGGCCACGTCCTTACTAGCATTAGATTATTTGAGTTTGAATATAGTGGTTTATTTGACTTGGCATTAGCTCCTTTGCCAGAGTTTTCTTAATCATCCCCAACAAGTGATGGTGGATGAGTGAATGAGTTGTTTGCTTTAAATATTTAAATAAAATTTCATTTAGTTTCAAATGTTTTCTTAGTAGAAATTTAATTTTAAGAAGAATTAATTTAGAGCTCAAATATTTAATGATAATATCCTCGGTTGAGATTTTCAAACATACCATCATCTGTAATTCAAACTCTACTTATTTGCTAATGAGGATCGTTTATAACTTATGTGTAATTTAAACTCTTTTAAAAAATTGATATCATAATGACCTTATCAACTCTATAAATTTAGAGGATTGGGTCTTATATCTAATGTAATTTAAGTTTATTTAGAAGTTGAGTTAATAGACTCCAACACTATTTCATAAAGGATTAGCCTATGATCATATTCTATGGGGTTGAATATTTATCCTTCATGAACTTAATTAAATATATGAATACATTCATTAACTTGCATGCATATAGTCATAAATGTTTGAATTGATTTCATCATTCTTCTCCTTTATTTTTAAACCTAGTAACATCCTCAAACACTTTAATCTAAACATTCAACATTGTGTCGGGGCCCATGTGGGTATTTGATAATTCAGATTATTTTATTTTTTGATTATGAGATTAATTTCATATTTATTTAATCTCAACTTAGCCAATGCAGCTTTTTTAGAAATTAAAATTTGCACTTTAAATCTTTATGTGAAGCATGCGATATTTACTTAGATTAGACACATAATTAATGAAATCATTAGTTTTGAAAATCATAATTAGAATAAAATTTCTTTTATTTTTTGATTGAAGGAAGCTCCTTCATTCATGCATATAAATAGAATGTATTCACTTCTTCTAAATTTGTTGTTTCATTTGTCTTAATTTTCCCATAGAGATTCTGCAAGTTCAATTGCATTTGAGGTAAGATTTAATATTTTTATTTATCACTTATACTTCAATTTCCCTTTGTGAGTTTTGATTCAAGCTTGTTTATATAAGTCATGGTGTTTTAAAAATTTTCATCTAAATTTTTTAAGTCAATTTCAAAAAAGCATTTTAGATCTCATCATCCTCACATAGGGCTACTTAACTATTTTGGCTTATTCTGCATAATGAGTAATGAGTGGTGTCTGCACACCATAGCCATGTCTTCATACCCACTAAGCCCTATTAAGTATTAGTGGGTCTCATTTGATAGGTTTTGATGTTTTGATGCTAATGGAACGATCAATTTAATGGATTCGCTTCCGCTTCAACCTTGTATGCACGTAAGCATCAATAGATTTCCTTCTTGATCGGCCATGAATTGTGCAATATATATTATGATCAATTTTGACATTAACGATGATGAAGCCCGTTCGGATCGAGATCATTTCAACTAGTTTTCGGACATCGATTTATGCATCGTTGCCAAATCCGGTCCGAGGCTCGTGAGCTTAACTTGATTGATGGAGCATACATGTAGGTCAACAAAAATAATCACAACTTAACATAAAATAAGCATAAATATATAATTTAAATATAAAATTTATTAATTTGTATATGCTTATCATACATACTAATGACCAGTTATCTTATTAAGAAGCTCGGACTAATATAAGTTGACACTCACTCAACCAACCAGCTTGTCATGGAGTTATGTCCAAATCTAGTTGCCACTTACTTGGCAACCCGAAACCTAAGTCAAACTAGGTATAGCCCCTAGTAAGAAACTTGCCACCTTATTAAGGAGATCTCACCACCACTCACTAAGCAAACTCACCTTATTTACATGACCATTGGTAATTGATTGCATAACTCGAGCCAACTATTCTCCTAAGGTACAACATGTTAAGGATCATCTAGTGAATTTTCCCTCCATTCAAGACTTGATGAATTGATTTGTATGGAAGGTCAATCAACAAGTGGCACACCAGCAACTGCCATACTATCCTTATACACATATTTGTATTAGAGTAGTTTATAGAGTTTACATATTTCTTTGTATTATTTATTTATATATATGATGTACCAGTGGACTTCAAAAATTCACCACCAACCTCTTAATTAAGAAAGTATAATTAAAATGTCTATCAAACTTTCAAAAGGCAGATGAAATAGTAAATAAGACACTACCTAGAGATTTCTCTCTCATTTTGTGAGGACTTTAAATCCGATTCCAGGTTTCCTATATTCACAAGCACCTATAGCTAATTACCCCACCCAATACTTAGAGAGAACTGTTAGTCGTTAGATCATGCACCATAAGTAGTAGCATGTGGAGTTTAAAATTTGGGATTTAATTTATGAAATTCATTATTTCAACGGATGGTTGGAATGATGATGCGCCCGATCAAGATCCCATGGTTCTGTCATCCCGGGCTGTCATGGCACTAGTCTACTTAGTCAAAGGAGGTAGTTGACCCAACCTGATCGAAAGATCCTTGTTAGCAATCATGGGTTGCATCATCTAAGAAAACCTGTAGACCTAAGGTGATGTTTGTCTAAGGAGACTTGCTTAAGTTCACCTTAGCTAATAGAGGGCTTTTTGTCCTATCAAGTATACCCTATGATTCAAAACACAAAAGCAGAGCCATTGGGGAGCATATAGGCTGGCCGACCATAATATAAGTGTCATTTGATGCGACCACTGGTCGAGGACTCGTCATAATCAGATCATATGGAGTTTATCGGTCCGCTAAAAGGATAGTCACATCCTTACTAGCATGAGATTGATTGAGAGTGAATATAATTATGTACTTGATTTGACATTAGCTCCTTTGTGAGCTAGAGTTTTTTTAATTTGTCATCTACAACAAATAATTGCGGAAGGTGGGTTGGATTTTATTTTTAAGTTTTTTAACTTAATGATTTTCCTTTAATCATTTTAAACTTAATAATTCATCAAATTTCTCATTTGGATTGATATTTAACTTATATTAATTTGATTTGAAATAACAATCTCATTTTGATAAAATTATCCCCTCCGGTTGAAATCTCCATTCAACACAGCCATCCTCGGGGTACATATATTATTTTGCTGTTACAAATCCTATCGACTCTATTAATTTAAAAATAGAGGATTAGATCTACTATTATATGATAGAATTAGCTTCACAAATATTTTATTAAGTTAAAAATATCATAATATTATTTTTTAATTTTTAGGTTTTGTTAACCTTCTTACCCAAGACCCAACAAGAATCAACAGGTATCCTAAAAATTTAGGCATTTAGCTTAGTGTCGGGGCCCATGCGGGTGTACTTAAGAATGCTTGCATAATTTTAAGGTATTGAATTTGAGTTGTAATCATGCCTTATGATATGTGCAAAACACATCACATTAAGTTCTATGCGTGTATTTTGATTCCATAAATTTAAGCATGTAATTGCCTTATAATGTGTGCACTGCTTGTTCCATTAAAAGATTTATACTTATTTTCATGCATTTTGTTATCATGAATTCAAATGCACTGCCACTTCAAGATGGTTTATTAACGCCTTATGTTAGCTTGTTCGATGTGTTGTGAATCTGATAGTGTATATTGTAGGTTTCATTCATATTCGGCTTCAAATATTTTGAATATTTCATTACACAGTGGATTTCTTATTCATTCAAGTATTTTGCTTACATTGAATATACATTTAATTTGTTGTAGACTATTGTCAATCATATGATTATAAGCTCAATTTGTCTCAATAGCTTAGTACATTGTACTTAGTTTGATTATTGATCTTATTACTTGTTTAATATTCAAATATTATTCCTTAACTATTTCATTTTTATTAATTATTAATCTCTATTTTGATGAAATTTCAGCATCCTCTCGACTTCATCCCCACATAGAGGACTGCTTCAAGAGTACTAGAGCTTTCCTACCATACTTAAGAAAGCATGCATAGTCAGTGTTTTGTGACACTGCGGCTTAGAGAGTCTTTTAAACCCACCACACTTAAGAAATCATGCATAGATCTTCAATATTTATGTTTGAAATGAAATTCAGCAGCCTCCCAGCGTTATCCCCTTATAGGAGCTACTTTGGGAGTGCTAGAGCCTTCCTACATGCTTAAGAAAGCATGCATAGTTAGTGTCTTGAGACATTGTGACTTAGAGAGTCTTTTAAACCAACCACTCTTAAGAAAGCATGCATAGGCCTTCAATATCTGTGTTTGAAATAAAATTCAGCAGCCTCCCAGCATCATTCCCTTATAGGGGGATACTTCGGGAGTGCTAGAGTCTTCCTACCATGCTTAAGAAAGCATGCATAGTCAGTGTCTTGACACTACGCTAGAGTCTCTAAACCCACCACATTTAAGAAAGCATGCCTTCAATATTTGAAATAAATTCGGCAGCCTCCGGTCATCCATTTATAGTGCGCTTGAGTATGAGGTCTTCTCATCATGCTTATGGAAAGCTGCATGGTAGATATCTTCACATCAGAGGGAGTGATTTTCTTGCACCTATTATGCTTATGAAAAGAAGTGTGTATGCCTTCAAACCTGTATAAGAGACATCCTGATTTCCTTGTCATGCTAAAGCAACATGCACGAGTACTTATATCTAGCGAATATGTGTAATTGCATTAAAGTAGTAGCTACAAAAATTTAATATACTAACATATGCAGTATTTAAAATGAAATGCAGCCCTCCTGTCATCCCCATGTGGGGACCCGGGAGTGCTAAGGTTCTTCCCACCACATGGGAAGTATGGTAGGTGTCTCAACACCTGTCAGTCATTTTCTTACACCTATCGCGCTTAAGAAAAGCGTCGCATAAGCCTTCAAACATATGCTTGAAAATACATGTAATAAACATATAAAAGTCAAGTTATCAAATTGGATTCCCTCATTATCCATGCCAACAAGAGTTCAAATGTCTCCTCTCCCCTACCATACAATCTCAAAATCAGAGTTTGTTATATTCCACAAGTTAGCATCCCTTTCTTTTTAGATCACAACTATTTGTTTTATGCTCAAAAGATCAGCATACTTAGTATACACATGTTAAACTAATCTTTGAATTATAACTCAAGTACACTTAGTTCTACCCCAAGAAGTCACACACCCATTTCCTTTCTTAAAGAGCTTCCAACAATACCCCGACCACTATTAGGCTTGCAAGAATAGATAAACAGGATTGGACTTTTATATCGAGATCTCTTAGAATAGAGCCAAGGCAATTACAAGCTGCTAAAACCATACCTGAGTTGAAATCATAGCACTCTGAAATAGTAGATTTACCCCAGGGATTTTGTTAAACACATTTTGCATAAAGATCATGCATCCACTTATCATAAAAGCACATAACAATGTTGCCTAAAATAACACACCTAGTCTCAGACTTCCAATAAACACATTATAGACTTCCATATTGGCAAAGTGGATTAATGAGGTATGAACAAATTAATCCAACTAAACTCATTCTTTAGGATCATTAAGTGAAGGGAAGCCCAGCTCACAAGCTATCATGTTTGGGTCAGGTATCAAAAGAAAGTGTGGCTACTCGGAGCTGTATCCAAGAGGAGCACTTCATTGAATAATGGAAGTACGAGTTGATGTTCTCAACTTGAGGAGCTGCAAGGGGATTTGTGAGAAGGGTTGGTTGTGTAATGGATTGAGCGGAGAAGAATCAGAATAAAGAGGAGAGAAATTGGGCTTGAGGCTTGAGAGGAGAGGAGTTGGCATGAAGAAGGGTTGCTTGCGTGAATCATGGAAGAAGAAAGGGATGAGAGAACCATTGAAGTGTGTGTGTGTGTGGGCTTGAGGCTTGAGAGGAGAGGAGTCGGCATGAAGAAGGGTTGCTTGCGTGAATCATGGAAGAAGAAAGGGATGCTGCTTTCATTAGAACCATTGAAGTGTGTGTGTGTGTGTGTGTGTGTGTGTGTGTGTGTGTGTGTGTGTGTGAGAGAGAGAGGGAGGGGAAAAGGAGTTCGACTGACCTACGATTCAGTCGACTCAGCTATTGTAGCTGAACTAATCGAGAAAGATGGAAGGCTAGGCGGCTCAGGTAGTTGAGGGAGTGTCCGAACCAGAGGCTCTCGGCTGCTGTGCGTGGACCTCGATCTCTGCGTGTTGTTCGGTCGGCTGGGAGGAAGAAACAGATAGGAGTCCCTTCGACTAAGAGGAGACGGAAGAAGGAGCTTGGTTTTGGAAGCTGAGATCGCGTGTTGCAGCCACGACGGACGGGAGATGGAGCGCTGCTCATGTGCGTTCGGCTAGTTCGGCCTATAGCAGAGACCGAACAAATGGGAGTCGCAGCTCGTTCGACCAAGCAAGGAGGAAGGAGGCTTGCGGTGCACAGTTAGGTTGTGAATAGTGAAGTCCCCTTAGGGTTAGGCATTGATAGGTACATATAGGGTATATGCTTATTTGAGTGAAAATAAACCCAAATTTTTGAAGTTATTCTGATGTTTCGGACGCAACGATGTGGTCCGTTTCACGATCGGAGACCGTTTGATTCAAGTCGGCGTCGAATCAGATCGATTTTAGTTCAAAATTACATGTCATCGCTTTCGACAGCTCAACATTCGTGCAGACTCGTCCGAATTAAGTGTGAATAGTCTCATTTGATAGGTTTCGACGTTTTGACACTAATGACACAATCAATTTCACGAACGGAGGTGATTTGGGCATCGTCGCAGCCTCCAGACTCTAATATGTGCGGGCGTCGCAATTTCCTTGACGGTCCACCATGCAATATGTATATAATTAATTCAACGCGTGATGATGAAGTCCTTCATCGATCGTTCGATCAGTGATGTCGAGTGTATTTCAGCTTCGATTTGCGCATCGTTGCATCCGAAGTCCTTCGAATTTGGCTTGTGAGCCCGAGTCAACTTATGTAGTAGACATTGAGGTCAACAGTAGCCTTTCCTGTAACCCTCTAATCTTATAAATAAGGGTACATGAGACACATTTAGGGAGGTCTTTTGAAAAAAAAATTTGGACATTTGACTCTGTTGATCTCTTTTAGCTTGATTTTCTATATATTTTTTCTCATTGTTGCCGATACATTCTCTCTCTACTCATTTAAACCTATATCACCCTTCTTTCTTCCTTCTTTATTCAATCTTCTTTCCACTTTGTTGAGTTAGTTTTACGAGTAAGATTTGATGTCACCTACGGATAGTTCAGAATTCAATAATTACACTATTATTCTTAATAACTAATTTCTAGCTTTCATTATATGTATGCATTTTAATAATATACCTATGTATATAACTCTCAAAAGTTGATTTTGAAGTAAAAAATGCATCTCATGACAGCTTAAATAGCAAGAGAAAAATCATCATCATATAAGGGTGTGTATAATTTCCTCCAAATCATCTTCCTTTGACATCTTAATATCATCTATGACAAATAGTTGTTTTTTATTTTTATTTTGCATGTGAATCTTTTGTGGCACTTAACATATATAATTTTCTTAATGTTCTTGCTAGCCTTAATGGTCTTGTCTGAGAGTATTAAGGATACTGGGGTTTGTTATGAGTTGGTGATGGAGAGGGAAGATGTTAGGAGGATCTAGGAAGAACTTTGGGTGTAAGTTGAGGTGAAACCTTAAAACAACAAGTTGGGGTTTTGAGTTATGTGGAGAGGAGGAGAGCTTGCTAGGATATAATAAAGCATCTTTTGGAGGCCGGAGCTATAGTCGGAACTAGGGGCATGTGCCTCCACTGGCCCTGCCAACTAAAACTCAATTTTTTGTTTCTTTAATTAAAATCATAATATCATAATAGCCTTTCGTTTACCTAAGGTCCGGACGCCTACAAGCTACAGCCTCTCGACTCGGCAATCCCCACAACCTCTTCCGCTCTCTGCTGAACAGGCGAAGTGCCGAATCCTGCTGCCCCGCTGGCCGCCGTGACGCCATCGCACCTCTGCACTTTTCCTCAGCGGCGGCGGCAGCCCAAGTTCGCCTCACTCAGATTTTTCTTTTATTTTAAGCATTTTTCTTCCAGCTTCTTCTTCTGCTTGATTTTGGGTAATTTCTTTTTCATTAGAAATATTTTTCTAATAAAAATTTATTCTTTTTGATAGATTTTTTTTTTACATATGTTTCTTATCTTTGATTCTTTGAATACTACTTTTTAGCAGAGTTCTTCCGAAAATATTACTTAGGTCTTAATCTTTCAAAATAATTTTTTGACTGCAAAAAACTTTTTTAATTAATAAAATTATGTCAAAGTCATTAGCTGATAGCAGCTCGTTAAATTAGCCTTAATTACTTAAAAGGTTGTAATGGCTGATTTGGATTCATTTTAAAATTTTATATTAATTGTCTTAAATTCACATTTTTTTTAATTTATTAAAATCACTAATAGAAGGATCTTTCGCTATATTTTAATTGATTGAATTTTTTAAAATTTCTTATCAACAATCTGATATTGAATTTCATATATGATACTTTTTTTTTTGGCATTATATTTATCTAAAAATAAAAGAATTTAATATTCTAATTATAAACTAAGATCAGGAGAGCAAAAAAGAATTTATAATGATCTCATTTCATAATATGCTATATGTGATGCTTGGACTTGGGATGTAGACTATTCTTTCAATATATGTGATATTGATTTTAAGGTTATTAGCAAATAGAATGAGTATTTTTGAAATTTATTTAATTTTAGATATAAAATTTATCTAATAGCTTTCTACTATCCAAAACATTATAACCAATAGGACAATATAATAAGTAATATATGTGTCTAATACATAATTTTAAGATTATAGAAGTATTTGTGCATACCATTATGTCATAAATGTGATAGCTACTTAAATTTGATTATAAGTAATATATATATATATCTTAAAGGGTATGCCTTTAGCATCTTGCTCAAATTTGGCTATTCCTCTTAACATGAATAGTATTTCTCTTAATCTTATTCTAATTTTGCTCATCCTTTTAATTTGAGGGTCATTTCTCTTTAAATTTGGCTTTCCTTAATGATCTATGTATCTTAAAAAGCATTTCTCTCTAGTCCTATTAAATCTAGCATATCTTCTAATATTTTAAATTTGTAAATATCTTGGTATCCTATAACAAAATGAAGGGTATTTATTATTCAAACTTTGTCTATCCTTCCAATTATGAAGGCTATTATTCTTCAAATCTAGCTTATCCTTAAAATTGAGTGATCTTAAATGATTTTCTTCTCAAATTTTGTTCAAAATTCTTTATTCTTTTAATTTTGAGAAATATTCATCCTAAATTTCTTCTAAATATTTTGCTATCCTTCAATAATTATGCGATATATTTTCTTAAAATCTAACTATTCTTACAATTATAAAGGATAATCCTTCTTTAATCTAACTATCCTTAAATATCTATGAATATTTAAGGTTATTCATCTTAATTGAATATATTTTTTTTTATTATAATGAGTATTTTTCATGAATATTTTCTATATCTCTATATACCATTTAATAAATTAAAAGATTTCATTATTAAACTCTAGCTTCTTCTTTTTTTTTGAATTATGAAGGATATTTTTATTTGAATCTAATCATCCTTAAAGATCTATTAATCTTAGAGAGGTTGATTCTAGCTATTTTGGTGGTTGTGAAGAGTATTCCTCTGACTCTTCTTCTAAACTCTAGAATTTTTTTTCTTTGGCTAAGAGTATCTTATTATGAAGTGAATTCTTCTCAAAATTCATTGTCCTTAAGAATCCACAAATTATAAAGATTATTCCTCTTTAGTATTATTCGAACTTGATTATCTTCTTAATACAAAGAATATTCTTCCAAACATTTTCTAAATCTCCAATTATTATTCAACATATAAAAAGATTTCCTTTCTTAACTCTGAATATCCTTCTAATCATGAAGGTTATTCTTCCTCAAATCATGCTATCCTTAAATATTTATGAACTTTAAATAATATTTCTCTTGAGTTTTACTCAAAATCAAACCTTTTTCTAAGTTATTCCTTTAGAATTTCTTTTGAATCTTTGATTATCATTTGATTGAAAGGGACCCTTAAACTTCAGCTATCTTTCTAATTATGAAGGTACTCCTCAAATCTTGTTAACTTTAACTATCCATGATTCATATTTGGTTATTCCTCTTGAGTCATGTTCAACTCTATGAGACTTTTAATTGAAAAGTATATGTATTTGAACTCTTAAATATTTAAGAAAATGAACTTCTATGAAAAATTATAGTAAATTTAACTATTAAAATTATTATTTTTCTAATATATAATTTGCATGTATTGCATTATATGTTTTATTTTTTGTATGAATTGAAATTTATTTTGTTGTAATTAGAATACTTTTATCTTTTTATAATTTTAATTACAAAAATAACAAATACCTCTAGTTAATTCAATCAAAATACTTTTATCTTTTTATAATTTTAATTACAAAAATAACAAATACCCTCTAGTTAATTCAAATCAATTCATTGAATTTAATCTTGATGCAATTTAAAAATTATTTTAATAATGGGATGCAATAAATTCATAAATTTCCTTTAAAATAAAATTTCTAATGATGAAATTATGTTATTCATGAAAATAAAAGAAAAACTATATAATAGAATTATATTCAATAAATTTAATGTTATTGAATTTCTTCTATTTTATAAATTATTTTTTGATTTTTTTACTTTATTAAATATTTTGATTAAAATTTAACTGATTTTCATAAATCAGATAAAGTTTAACTTGATGAAATTGTGCCCAATTAGCAAGCTACCCCAATTACTTTCATATATCTGTGATTTGAGAGAACTGTGTAGAGCCCTTTAGAAGGCAATATAAAGAACATTATAATGGGATGCATCATATGGCTCTTAAATACTTAAATACCTAAAATGTTTGAAATAAACTCGCACTTGATGCTTAAGGGACTATTTGATTTGTTGTATTTGGAGTGTAAAGTAAATCAAATATACATGGATTTTAATTTTTTGAGTGTTTAGCATAGTGCAAAGTAAAAAATTGAAAATTTGTGATGTATTTGAAATGCATTGGAGGAGTGATTTATGGTATACTTTAAAATTCTCTCAATTTGGCCAAATTTCGAATACACTGATTAGTGTAAAGAGAGGATGGGTCGTCTTTCGTGCTAACCATCACCGCCACCCGCTTATCACCCCACCACTGTCATTGGCTGCCACCACCACCCATCATTGTCGGTTGCCGCCATCGCCACCTCGCTCTCGTGTTCGGCCCATCGCGCTCTCTATTAACCACCCACCACCACTTTTAATCCTAAAAAATATTTCATTACATTCATTATACCAATAACAACAAAAACAAATTGATGTATTCATAGAGTTTATAACCAAACAACTCAAATTAATTCAAATATATTACATTTACTTTATACTTCATTCTTTTCTGCAATTCTTTTTTAGACAATCAAACAATCTTAAGTTTGAAGGACTCTTCCCAATATGCATGAATGACAAGCATGTTGTCCAAAATGTGAATTGATAAATAATGTAATTTGAAAATTATTTACAAATTTACCTTTTTAGCATTTTTATTTTAGTTTAATAATGATGTCCACATTCATTTATATCCAATAGATGAAGAGTATTTTTAGATTTTTATATCCTGTAGAGATTTTTAAAAAGGAAGGGATGAAGAAGAATATTTTCATTTTTTTTTTTTTTTGGGAAATGTTTTAAAAAGCTATGATGAAGTTTTATTGGGTTTGATGTTAAATAGAAAGATTTATATAATTTATACAAAACTCATGTGTGTGTGTGTGTGTGTGTGTGTGTATATATATATATTCACAGTCATTTCTTGATTTGATATGACTGAAAATGAAACATGTGTTAGAGTGGATATGCTTTAATGTTGTTTAAGAAAAAAAAACCATGATTTGATGCCATGCGCTCATGAATTTGAGCTTTATGTTATTGATGAGCACTTAGGAAAAAAATATTACATGGGCTTAATAAACGGTCACCATTATGATTTTGTTGGCTCTAAGAGAGAAAACCATTTATGTTATATAATATATGTTAAAATATACTATTTTTAGATTATCAATACATTTATGTTTTATGATTGATATAGCATATAGTTTGTAAATGACTATATATCTTTAGAAATTTGCTATGCTTATTGCTGATTATATCATATGTATGTATGTGTTGTGATTTCAGGTGCAAAATTAAGTAAGAAGAGCTATGAAGTGACAAATATCTTATCGTGAAAATAGCAATTTATGAGGGTTATATTATAGATGTTATGATGGTTTTATTTATTTAGTGCAAAATATAATTTAATCTCGAGAAGTTTGTGATTTATATATATTTCATACAATGAGAATTAAATGTAAATTATTGCTTGCACACAACTTATATTTATGTTAAAGATTACATAAAAGAATTCATTAATGGAGTCTGGTGTTTGAGATGAATTAATGAAGTTTGTATATGATAAGTCTCTTTTATTTTGAGTTGAAAGTTTCTTCTTTGATTCTTTGATATATTTTATTAGGAGACATGCCTAGAGGATGACAAAAGAAGGATTATCAACACATTCTTAAGAGGATTGGGTTAATTATCCACGAGAAAATTTTATAAGCCAAGAGAGATCAAAATGGCCAAAAGCACTAAGAGCTAAGGAGACCTCTTGCTAAGTGATTTATTATACAACACTCAAGTGTCAATTATGCATTAACATTCTAGATTGATGCTACATTTCCATAACTCTAGATTATCCTCAATAAAATGCTCAATTTATTGTAAAAAATATTTATATCTTTTTATAATTGATCTTCTCCTCTATTTTTAGAGAGTAGTGATTGAGGGAGTTGAATAAAGAGCAAGATAACTTCTTTTTCTTTTTCCTCACATTATAATTATCTTGTTCTATTCTCTTAAATAAAATAATACTTTTTATTTTATCTCCAAATAAAAAATCATAATCTTCCTTCTTCAAAATTTCAAATTATTTTTCTACTTAATGATTTTCATCATCAAAATCTCATAGTGGACACCATCATCTTTGTCGAGCCAATTTGAAATCTTATTTATATGCATGTTCCTCTTTATGGATGTTCATTCATCACATCTCACTCACTATTAGTCCAAGCCAAACACATCACTACATTTCTTTTTCAAGTATTTTATTTGTCTCTCACCACTCAATCAAGCAGGATAAAGTCAAGGTTCATAGCTAGTTCAACCATTAAAATTGTATTGCTCCTTCTTATAGTTCTATCACACCCCTCATTGCTTTTATTAGTCATTGCTGCCATTATTAGTTTAAAAGCTATTGTCACCATCTTCAAAAACAATTTTAAATCAATAATTAATGCCTTCCCTTAAAATAGAAAAACCCATGTAAACTTTCCCCCCTCTACTACTAAAATTGTAGTATAAAGATAAACTTTTATAGCAACAATTTTAAAATTGTTACAAAAATTTTTCCTACCATTTTTAAACTCGCTTCTATAACAGAAAACAATTACGACAGAGTTGCAATGATTCTAGAACCGCTACTACACTCTTTATGATAGTGAAACCCGCCTCTAAAGGACAATTAAACCGTCGTTAAAACTATTTTTTGTATAGGCCATTTTTTTAATTAAGTATCATTAAAATCTTAATTATGTAATTAAGTATTGCTAAAAAAATTTAAATATAGATATAGTTGCTAAATTAGTGGTGGCCTAGCTACGTGGAGCGTGTGGCGTGACATTAAAGCGAGATTGCCCCTAATTGGGCCCCTCAGATTCGAGTGTCGCCCATTAAGTGGGCGGCATAAATCTAAAAGGGTCAATCGACCCTATTCCTCTCTGTTTACATTCGATTTTCCCCCGACCGCAAATTCTGCCGCCCCCAAGAGCACCGCCCACGATTTTACCCCTCGGAGCATGCTTCTCTCCATCTTGAAGCTTCCGGTCGTCGGCGTAGCTCCAACCGCCTGCATTGTGCCGTCCTCTCCGGGTATCCAAAAGAAACTTTCTTTCTTCCCCGGCCAGCGTCCGCCATTTGTGACCTCCCTCTCCCATATAGCAGTTGGAAGCCAACATTAGCTTCCGTGATGATTCCGGTGACTCCATTTTGTTTGGGGAAGTTTCCTATGGCGGATTCTACCATTTTTTGCACACATCCCCGTCATTCTTCGTGAACACACGGTAAATCCCTATTTCTATCCATTTATAAATTAATAGAGTATGTGTGCTAGAGATTAGAGTTGTATGGTTAGAATTTTTTTAGGATTTGATTTGTAGGTTTGTGTTAGCATTGCGGTTCAGGTGATAAGTAGCCGAGAGTAGTATTATTTAGGGTGTCGATTGATATAAATTTTTTATTATTTATATAGTTTGTTTTGCAAGAATGAATAGAGAATTTGTTTCGTTGATCCTTTTCTATAGAGGTGAACTAAGTATCGATGAGCAATTCAGTCCAAGTTATGTGAGAAATCGTCGTCGGTTAAGATTCTTACGTCACACTTTATTGGAACTAAAGCAAAGAATTATGAGAATCATGCACATTGATTCAGAGCATCACACAATCACTCTTACATGTCATTATCCGGTGGGTAACGGATTTATAGCATTTGTTATATCAGACGATGACGTTTACAAAGTTACACTGGACGAAGCTTCCCGTCAGATATTAGTATTGTATGTTAAAGTGGAGGATGTTAATGTTGCATCCACATCAGCTGATCCGGTAATAAGGTCAGCAGATATACCACTGATGCATGCACAGGATTTCATCGCACACCTCGGCGACACAACACTTTGATGAGTTTATTTCCGTGGTAATACCTTGTCAACCTTTCTCTTTATACTTGTAATAATTAATATGTTTTGTCATACTTATGAGTTTTGGTGATGTTTATTGTTGAGGAACCGTATGTGCCTGAGTGGCGATGATGAGTATCGGTATGAGTGGTTCAAGTGGTGAGTCTGAGCAGGATATTAGTGATGATGACTGCTCAATCGGGGTAGAAGCCACTGTGCCTGGGAGTCTAGACAACCATGATCTTCTAAGAAATCACTCACACCGAAATATTGGCAATGAGAGTCAGATGTTGTCCACAAATGAGTATATCCGGATGTGTCAAACTACGAGAGAGTGGGACAACGATATTTACTTTGACGGTCCATTTGATGAAACTGTCCTAACAGATGATATTGAAATCCCAGGTGACCTTGTCAAAGGTATGTGTTTCGTAAGTAAATGAAGTCTTCAATTTGCTGTTGTTGGTGGTGCATAGTAAATAATGTTCAATTCTAAATAGTTACTTCTAACCAAAAGAACTACACGGTTGTATGCGTATAACATGATAGTCCTACAAGACCATGTAACTGGCATTTGCATTGTAGCGGCCAGCAGGGGTTTTGGAGAATATCCAAAAGAGTTGGAAAACCATAGATGTATCAATGCAGTAAGTGCAGTCGGTCATCGGCAGTGTAGTTCAAAATTCATAGCTTACTTCATTATACCTGTGATCAGGCATCAGATAGATCTGAAACCTAGAGAGATTATAGGTAGAATGGAGTCAAAATTCAATGTTAAAGTTTCGTACATGAAGGCTTGGGATGCAAGGCATAAGATAATAAAAGCAATATTTGGCAGTTAGGAAGAGTCTTACAAGACTCTAAGTCTTTATATGGAATCAATTTGTAATACTTTACATAGTACAGTCTACAGAATTTAGTCTAGCAGTATACAGCACTTCCAGAGATTTTTTTAGGCATTTGATCCTTCAATCATGGGCTAGAGTAGCTGTCGACCAGTGCTGAGCTTAGACGGTACTTCTTTGTTAGGCAAGTATCGTGTTGAGCTTATTGGGTGTTTCTTACTATCAGATATATCAGGTTCAAAGGTCCACTCGGTATCACCACCGAGGGGATACATTACGTATGATGGTATGGGTAGAGGGTAGAACAGTCACCTATATAGGAGTCAGGAGTAATGTACCACCGGCCAACATGGCTGGCTACCTACACCTCCTATAGATATGGTATTGAGAGCATATTCATGTGGGGAGGTCGACCCTACATGTGTCATATCCTACTGATCTTGACTATCTCAGCATTGGGTTAAGGTATATTTTATTAACTGCACTTTCAAATTTTTAGCTTATATATGTGTTTAAACTATATTGTTTGTATAGATGGAATGAGAAGTATGTTCGCCAACAGCCAATGGTGAATGTTGCAGTATATAAAAATGAGCTGGATGGCTTGCTGCATACTCAGGTTGGACTAGCATTACATTTTTGTTCAAATATATATAATGTATATTCTAATTTAACATAAATTTTAATATGTACAAGTGATCTAGGAGTCGTACGCTGAGCAAATCACGGTATGTCTGTCATATACATGCTCAGCAGGCTTTGATATATGGTTATCACGAGTCTCTCGAATCAGCTGGAAGAGGGTTAAGTGGCATTTACCAGATCAAGTGCTACACCAGTTCAACCTCATTCCCAGAGTAGATGTGGCACCAGTTGACCCTAGTTTCAAAAGGGTCGATGGTCGGGATAAAGCGGATGTCGACTAGGTTGATTACTACCATGTGCACATTACAGCTTGGGAGAGGCAGAGGGATTACCTCGTCGAGGACTTAGATGAGGATGTGAGGATGGCTATCGCCCAAGACATGTGCCGGTTCGATCGGTGCTTCTCTATTTACTAGCCACCCCGACAGATCCTCCGACCACTTATTATGCCAGAGCACCAGTAGAGCGTATATATGTAAGTGCTAACATAAGTATTCATTTGAATTCAATATGTTGCGAGAGGCTAATTTCACATACTATTTTTTCGTGTAGGCGGAGCACATTTCGGTGACTTGGGACATCTTTGAGTCATACTTCAGCCGTGTGGATGAGCGCGAGCTACAGGGAGCCGTCGATAGGTACGAGGTGTTATGTAGAGACTTGCGATTGCGTGTATATATTGGGGACACACATTACGGATCAGAGCCTATAGAGGGTGTCCCACACCATGACTGGAGCGCCAGACCATCTACATATGCTGATCCAGGTCCATCTATGTATGCTGATCCAGGTCCTTCTACATACCAGCCTACATATGAGTCACAGGACGATCCGACGTAGACTGTCAAAGATCTTGCATTGGAGGGTCACCATCACCGTGATCCCATCCCTGCACGCACCGTACACACCTGGAGTGGTGCGATTTCCGTAAACGCAAAGGCGTTAGATGTTTAGATAGTATTTGTGCGCATAACAACATTTATTCTTATCTATTTCATTTTTATTTATGTATCATCAATTTATGTAAATACTTGTACTCACTTCTTGGAATGAAAACTTGTAAATAAAAAAGTTCATTTTTGTCATTGTTGTGAAAGCTTTAGAATAGGCATGGTTGATCAAATGAAAGAAAGCTTGATTAAAACCTATACCTAGAGCTAACATAATCTAACCCAATTGAGTCATAAGCTAAACTTCTTTGAATTGGGCAAGAGCTAAAGTAGCTCCTAAAAGTATTGTTCTTAATTATGTAAAAAAACATTGAAGCCGCCTTCACTAAGTAATGCTGCGCTAAGCTATGCCACGCCATATCTCGTTAGGCGTCGCCACTAATTGGACGACTATACCTATATTTAAATTTTTTTAGCAATACTTAATTATATAATTAAGGTTTTAATGATACTTAATTTAAAAAATTGCCTTTTTGTACATAGTGAGTGCTTGTTAAACTATCAATCCACTTTCCATTGAAATTTGTAGACTTTCTTTTTTGGACCATTAAATGGCAAACGTATGCACCCGACACACATTGAATGCTGAACAGGAGATCAAAAGGGAACCACCAAACCAAATAGTTTTGCGAAAATTTGTAGATTTGATGAAGTTCAACAAATCTATAAGCTACATGTAGATGATGGATCACTTTTATACTACTCTTGTGCAAAATAATAAAAACATTTGCTAGTTTAAGCCTCAATGATTCTTGGCTTTAAATGTTTTTCACATGAAAGTCTTTCTCCCTTTCATTAGGGACAAAATTTATTTTAACTCATAATCTTCGAAGAACCCATTTTACATGTAAATGAATCATACAACCTACCGTCAATTTTGGAGGAATTAAATGTTGTATTAAAAGAGTCAAACTTGGTAGGTGTATCATGTTTGCTCCACTATATGTAAGTTAAGAAGCATAGGACTCAAATCTGAGTGAGGGTTTCCCATTCTTTAAATGTTTAATTTCGAAGCTATTAAGGTACAAAATTAAAGGATTCAGATCACTGTTTTAGACTCACTCTTTTTTTCTAAATTTGTACAACTGGACAAACATTTTCTCCTGCCTTCCCATACTTCGGGCAATGCTAGATTAGTATTTTATGCTTTTGATTTCTTGATTTTATATATTAATTTGATATTCAATTCTTAAGCCAGTAGAATATTATTTTTCTTATATATTGTTGGATCTTCTTTCTTTAACGATGGATTAAATTGAAAGATTTATATACATACCACACAATTCCAATATATTTACATATCTAATTCTTAGAGTTGGAAATTTATATTTCAAATATTGTATCTATGCATGAAAAGGTATATTCATTTTTTAAAAAGATCATAATATTGATATTTTTGATGTGATATTAAATATTAGAGTGCTATATATGTAAAAAATTTAAATTTAAATTTTAGATATGTAAATATCTAAAAATTATGTGATATGTAGTAAATATCTTTTAATTATAACTCAAATATCTCAAGGCTAAAATTTCTCATTATAGCCTTTGTTCTTAGTTGTGTGAGTCAATCTCATAAAAGATCTCCATTATTCATGTCCATTATATGGTATTAATATCTTTTAGAATTTATGATCACTCATGAAAAACAGTTTATACCAAGAGAAGTTATCCTAACAGATAATTCGGTTGTTGTTAAGGCATTGGTAAAAATTCACTAGTCTGCCTACTGCGAATATTCTCACTTAGACTCAAATCTCTTACACCATTCAACTTTAGTTTAGTGTTTCGAGATGAATTGTTAACTACAATCGCTGTAGCAAATCAACTCTCTGACAAATATGATAGTAAAATCAATGCCTTAACTTTACACATTCTCCCATCTTTAAATTAAATAAGCGATGCATTAGAAATATCTTATTTGATGTTGATGTTTTCTCATACACATTTGACAATCATCAGATCGACCGTCGTCCTCTCCTTGATGATATCGAAGGTCATGTTTTTAACCACCGTCAAACGAACAACTCCAAGCGCCTAGCAATCTAACAAATCGAATCTTCTTGTTTCATTGTTTCACGCACTCATAAAGTTAAAGGCATCAACAAACTGATAAAATATTGTTTTTGCAAACAAGTTTAGTTGATAATTAATTTAATATTTTAAAAATTATTGTCGGTCGTGATATTAAATCTCTCTTGTATCAAATTTGTGCTTTTACAATCAAATTTTTATAAACCCGATAATAATAATACTAATAATAATATTGAGTATTATTAATATTACCTTTTATTTTAATAAACAAACATATTTCTATTGCGGGATGTGAATTAATACTTTGAGGAATCTAAAACCAGCAAAGATTAATTCAGACTTTATTGTTTCGTTTGCTGTGAATGGATTGCATATTAGGAGTTCAAGCAGTAGGCGAGGAATCCCCCATGTGAGCCTTCTTAAATAAAAATGTGTTTCTTCTCTTTTTACTGAGGCATACAATGTAAGAAATAAAGATGAACATTGCACATTATATAGATAGAAAATTTTGAATACCACATTATAAAGTTTTTTTTTTTTGTTTTTTTTTTGTTTTTTTTTTATTTTTTTTTTTTTACCACATAATAAAGTTTTAAAATTTAAATGTTAAACATATACAAAATATAGTTATATGTATGTACTTTTCTAAAAAATTATTAAAAATAAATTTAAATTACTATTCTTAGTTTTTATATTTTGCACTTTAGAGTACGAAGCTTATATCAGTAAAAAATGATCTGAAACAAAATTAAAACTTTTTGTATAACCTTTACAGCACAGTGTGCAGCTCCAAAAATGGAGCTACTCCCACGTATTCTTCACAGCTTTTACATATCATATAGACGAGGGCATACTCTTCTCATGTATGTAAATAATTCCAGTTAAGTTGAATTGACGTCGAATATTAAGTTGACTTTATTTTGTGGTACTTTTTTCTCTATATTTCTGGAGTTGTACTTGTTTATGATTATTATTTGATGTAAGATTGTTGGGTGAACGTTGGTCGAATTTTATTAGAGAGTACTGCGAGTACAATTAGGATGTTACAGAGAAGAAGAATGACAATATCTTGTCTCATATTTTAATATTAAATGAAAAACATCATGAATACAAAAAAATTATATGATAAATTATGTGTTAATATTAATGATGTTATATGTCACATTTGTTTTCATAGTTACTAGAAAGAGATAATTATCGAGATGATTTGATGTTTTGAATAGACTAATGATTGAAATGGTCGTCTAAAATTAGAAGTTGGGATGCTTCTCTAAGAATGCATCGTAAGACACTGTTAGACTACGCAGATTTCTTTCTAACAATATGGTAGATAGCAAGTAAGAAAAATTATTACTCGTGGAGTTTTGATATGACTTCTTGTTGTTAGTGGAAACTGATTGGATGGAGGCATGTGGATTATTATCTACATTGCTTATTAAATACTTGAGGGTTGCCATCTCCATCGTCGATTGAAGGCACACGAATTGTGATTTCTCATCGTTGATTGAGGTTTTGAGATTTGTTATCTCCACTGTCGATTGGAAGCACATGGATTATGCTTTCTCCTAAACTATTTGAAGGAAATTTTTAGCAAGAAAATTTTCACTTGAAATATGTTTTGTGCACTTCCTCTCTGTATAAATAGAGCTCTCGAAGGAGCATATTTTGTACCAAACTTTGAATTCTTCCAAACTCCTCGTAAGAGAAAAAAAATAGTGAGATTTTAATGCGACTGTGAACATAGGCAAATTTATCAAATCTCATAAAACTCTTCTTGTGTTTTTTTGTGTGTGACTATTTTATTTCAAGCTCTCTCAATAATTACTATCGAGTTTGGTTCGCAAGAAAGAGCTGGAGAAATAACTGACCAAGGGAAGGTCAAAATTGAAATTTTTGATGACAAGGATTTCGGTTTCTAGAAGATGCAGATAGAAGATTATTTGTACCAGAAGAAACTTACGAACCTCTTCTTGGGCAAAAGCCTGAAACAATGAAACAAGAAGATTGGGATCTGTTGGATCGTCAAACACTTGGAGTTATTCGTTTGACATTGGTAAGAAACATGGCCTTCAATATCATCAAGGAGAGGACAACAATCGATCTGATGAAAGCTCTATTAGATATGTACGAAAGCAATCAACATCAAATAAGATATTTCTAATTCGTCACTTATTTAATCTTGTTAACTAATTAATTAAGGGATGTTAATTAATTAATTATTTATGGGATTAGAGAAGATTTAAAGAAAAGATTGGAAGAGGGAGTCCCAATTTATTTCCCTAGAATTCATCACCATTAATAGAGGTTAATAAGCTTAATTGATTGATTAATTTACTATTCATCTGCTTAATTATCATTAATTATATTAAGAAAGTGATTAAGACTTAATCCCTTAATTCTCCTAATTAAACAACCAATAAAATCCTAGAAAATAGAGGAGGCAGAGGTCATCCCTTAAACACATACAAAAAGTTTAAGATTAATTGGATGGTTAATTAAAGGGTAATTAGGCTAATTACATTTCTAATTAAACCTTAATTAAGCCAAATCTACTATTCAAAATCAATTAATTATAATTTTCTTGAATTCTACTTTGAAATATCTATTTTGTATTTTTTTGGACTTTTCTATAATTAGTTATAAATTTAGAAAGTTTCAGGATTGAAAACACATTAATTACCCCTAATTAGAGCCTTAATCCAGTCGTGCCACGTGGCGACTAATGCGGCACATTTTTCACATGGCGTTATGCGATTCGCTATTTAAGTTGTCACATCCAAGTGATGACTCGGATGGTGGCGCACACGGTAACTCTGTGGACCGTCCAATCTAAGATCAGACAACCACGATTAAACTCATGGTTTCAAAGGATTAATCAGTTCTAAGCGTGATTTGATGAGGACCGTCCATTCCAATCACGCGCGATGGATGGTCCATGATATGTCTCCTCCCGAGCGTCAAATAATGGCTATTGTCCATCGATCGTCGCTCGATTCGAGCTCACCCAAGCTCGGATGGAGATAAAAATGATCCCACACCTTCGGGGAAGCACAATAATCAAATCCAACAGTGGAAATCGCATGACATGAAAATTTCTTTCACAAAAGACTATGTTATTTTCATTCAAGGACTGGTTTTAATGGCATATCTCACCGAGGAGACTCAGCCTAACGATTGAGGAAGCTTCGTAGAAACGGTTGTTGAGCCGCTTTAATTTGGTGTGGTTTGCTCGGAAGATCAAAGCACTACAGGTAGGTGGTCAGGCTTGATCAAACTCTACCCTCCAATCATCAGGAAGCTTGAGAAAGGATTCGTTCTTGCTCGTTTGGCTCCATGGAAGATGTGTGCAAAGTTAATTACACTTTAGTGGAGATTTGAGCATATGAGAAATGTGGGTGGCCTCCCTTATTTCAATTTTGTGTAAAACCCACAATGGAGATTTTGGGGAGCTTGGGAAAGCTTAGAAATGGCTTTAGGATTCCTCTCATTGGTTGCTAGGGTTGAATCAAATGTGAGTGTGTGAGGGTGTGGAGGTGGTTGCCAAGGGAGGAAGTGTTTGTCTTTGGTGGTTTAGAAAGCTCTAATGGGGATGGGGAGGTGATTTCTTCTCCCAATGGATCATGACCGACCCAACCACCTTTGGGTCAGGTCAGCCATAGTCCTATATGCCTATGTGGACCTATAACGGGATACCAAGTGGCCATGGGGAGAGAATGACTCAATGTGCATGGGTCTTATCTCATGGGATGCCCTAAATCTAAGGGCAAAATAGTTATTTGGCTATGGGTTTAATTTGGGCAAATTTGAAATGGGTTAAAAGTGGGTTAGCCTAAATTTCAAGTGGTTTGGAGTTTTTTTATTTGATTTGGCTTAATTTGACCTATTTAGGTCAAATTGGGTTAGGTTGAGTCAAGTTGATCAATTGATCAAATTGGGTCAAATCAAGGGTTGAGTCAAGTTCACATGACCAATTAGAGTGTGTTTGTGTCATTGGTTTGATTCAATTTTCTTTGGATTTGATTATGGCTCATTTGGGTTCATATAGGTCAAATGGGTCAAGTTGACCAATTTGACCAATTTAACTAATTTGGGTTAGGTTGACCAATTGGTCAAATTGGGATCAATTGAGATTTTAATTTGGATTTTGGCTAATTTGACCCTTTAGGTCAATTTAGGCTAAGTTGGGTCAAGTTGACCAATTGGTCAACTTGACCTCAATTATGACTTTGGTCAAGTTCAATAAATGATTTGTTGCAATCAATTTGAATCAAATCATCATTTTGGCTTTTTATGCTAATTTGAGTCAACTTAGGTTACATTACCAATTAGGCTTAATTTGGCTCAAATGAAGGTTTGGTTATGTTCAATCATTGATTATGAGTAGATTTAAATCAATGATTTTAATCAATTTGGCATATGATAGATTTTGGCTAGTTTGTATTTCATTTGAGCTAAATGTTGACTTGGTCAAATATTAGGTTTGACTTGGTTTGACCTAATTTAAGGCAATTGATCACCCTAGGGTGATTGTTGGTTTTGTTGTGAGGTTTGGATGGACTTAGTTCAATCCAATTTATGTTGGATTAGAACTTGGCTCAAATCAAGTGAGCCTAAATGGATTAATTAGCTTAATCATGGCTTGATTCAAGTTTAATTGAACTCACACATGGGTCTAGAATTGAAATATAAATTCAATTATAATTAGTTTGGAGCCAAATGGATTTTGGTTCATATGACAATTTCAAGCCAAAAGGGTCAACATTTTGGACTTGGGTTTTGATAATGATGGTTTATATTTATATTTGGGTAAATGATTGTAGAAATGATTGAATCGTGAAGGAATCTATGAGTTTTGAATTGATTTGGGTATCATTTAGCTAAGTTCAAGAATTCGGCTAAAATGGCTAAAATTGGGAGTTTGATTTGATTTGATTTATTTTGATTTGGTTTGGAGGGTTTGAATTTGTATTTCATTTATATTTATGAATATAAATGAATGAATGATTGATTTATAAAGAAATCAACCAAGTTTGAGTTGGTTTGAAAGAGTTTTGATTAAGTATATGAATGTGGTTCATATGGCTCACGATGAGATTTTTGGAATTTGGACTTAATCATGAATTTCAATCATTGAATTTGGAATTGGTTTATGATTTAGAATTTGATTTGAGATTGCATTTGATACTTGAGAAAATCAATTGAATTGGGGTTAACTTGAATTTGGTTAAGGCTAAGTCCAAAAGATAAAATCAAAGGGCTTAAGAAAAGATTTGGAGTTTGAATTTGATCATGAGTTTCAATCATTTGATAGTTGGATTTGATTTCAAAATTTGGATTTGAATTTGAGATTTGATTTGGAAGAAGGAAGCAAGGATTTGGTTTGGGCTATAGAGTAGGCAAGTCTTCTTAAATCCCTAAGGCACAATCTTTCCCTATGGCTAACTCTTCTAAGTCTAAAGGGTTAAGTTAAGTATTCACCTAATCACTAGAAGTAGACTAAGGAACTTTTAGTGTCTATAAGAGTCCTAGATCTATGATAAGGAAGTTGAGAGCTCGCTCCAAAAGTGAGATCAAGAACTGTCAAAACACCATTCATATTGTGAAGAATTCAGTATTCAATGCAAGGATGAAACATATAGAATCGTGATATCATCATATCAGAGGACAGATCGACGATGGAACTATACAATTAGAAAAGATTATTTCTACAAAAAAAAAAACCCCATAGACATGTTAACCAAAATGGTGATCATCTCAAAGTTGAGACTGTGCATAACCTCAATTGGCCTCCATTGCTTGTGATAGATAAATACGTCATACTAGGAACATTAAGAGAGTCTAATATAATTTAGGAGCTCAGTCTCCAAGTGGGAGATTGTTATTTGTGTTGACTAATTGAATGGAGGCACACAGATTTCTAACTTTATCATTGATTAAAGATTTATGAATTGTCATCTCTATCGTCGATTGAAGGCACGCGGATTGAACTTTCTCATCGTTGATCGAAGTTTTAAAAATTGTTATCTGCACTGTCGATTGAAGTCACACGGATTGTGTTTTCTCATAAACTATTTAGAGGAAAATTTTTCTTTTGAAATATTTTTTATATACTTCCTCCCTGTACAATAGAGCTCTTGAAGGAACATATTTTGTACCAAACTTTGAGCTCTATCAAACTTCTTGTATGAGAAAGAAAAATAGTGAGATTCTAGTATGGTTCTCAACATAGGCAAATTTGCTAAATTAAGTGAAATTTTTTGTCTTTTTGTATGAGCTTGTTTTGTTTAGTATTCCCTCTTTTTTTTTTTCCTCTTCTTTTAACCCTAAAATTTATATATTCAGATTTCAATAATATAACATCATTTGATACTTAGCTAATATACAATAATTATGTATTTCTTATAAGATATTTTATATTGATTGTTCAATATTATGTATTATCGTACATTAAATATAATATTAATATACGTGACTATATTATATCCGGATTCCACGTAATAATATGCCGGTAAATAAGTAATGGCTCCAATGGTTACGAGTTCCATCTCCGTATAATTAAGGTAACGTACGTTTACACTGTGGGGATGGGATCATTATTTTATGCTGTCAAAATGCCTGGCTCAGGAGGCTAGAAGAGCTTCAGAATTTTCTCACAGTAGGTTCCACTCCATATTCTACTCATCTTAGATTAAAATTTGATTTTTTTTTTTTTTTTTTTTCTTTCTGCCGCTGTTCCTGAGCTAATTCTCAGATAGTTGAGATCACGTTGCTAAATTTTTAAAATAAATCTGATTAATAATTTAATTACTAAATTAGATAATTTAAAAAAATTTAAAATAAGTCATTTGGGATTGAGCTCTACGTCACCTGATTGGGCTAATTTTAAAAAAAAAAATGACTTGTTTTAACCATATCATTATCATTGATGTGCTTGGTATCATTAGAAGATAATAAAATTCTAACTTTCACTTATTGACGAATTCGTCACAGGTTTTGCAATGTTGAATTCTTAAATTACAAAAAAATAAAGATATTACAGTAGCTTCCATTTTTTATTATATGTGCTTATTCAGGCGATTTGATTGTTTTAAAGATATAATTTTATATCTTTATCGGATATGAACGAACTGAATATATATATGCATCACCCCAATTTTTGGTCATAATATAAGATTTCTTGAATTTATATGATCCTTTAATATCAAACACTTTCATTATATTGTATATATAAATTGAGTAATTTTATATAATTGAATTTTTTTACTCCTGCAAATATATTTAATTTTTGAAAGTTGATTCATACTTTAAAAAGTAAACTATTCATCAAAAGTTTTCAACATAAAAGTTATAATTTTCATTATCTTTCCAACGATATACATTCAAATATGACATCCGATAAGCTGATATTAAAATCTGTAATATTTTATTTTTGCAATTTAAGAATTCACTAAAAATTGATCATCTTGAAGATTAAAGTTATTAATATAAAACAGAATTTTTTATTATCTTCCAACTATACGTAAAATCAATACGAGTGTATATCAAAAATAAGGATGAATATAATTTTTTAAAAAAAATCTAGGTGTCACCATCAGGCTGACTCAGATTAGAAAGCCAATCATTCTAGATTAAAGCTATTTTTAAATTTTTTTTAAACTATTTAATTAATTAATTAAATTATTTATCAGCACTATTTTAAAAATTTAGCGTTACATACGGGTGCGTCTTACACTTTCTACGTTGCCTCGGAATTTCAGGCTTACATAAATTTTCAGTATTTAAACCCCAACAACTCTCTCTCTCTCTCTCTCTCTCTCTCTCTCTCTCTCTTCTCTATCTATCTCTCCGGTTCAGGAAGGAGATGGGAAGGACGCCATGCTGCGAGAAGGTTGGACTGAAGAAGGGGAAATGGACAGAAGAGGAGGATAACATACTGGTCAAGTACTTAGCAGAGAATGGAGAAGGTTCCTGGAGATCGCTTCCAAAGAATGCTGGTATCGACCAAGCTAGCTAGCCACCGCAGTCTCTCTCTCTCTCTCTCTCTCTCTCTCTCACACACACATTATGAAGTTTTAAGTATGGTCTGATGAATGTTTCTGTTGCTGAAAAATTGTATGCACTTGCAAGGTCTGCTGAGATGCGGCAAAAGTTGCAGGTTAAGATGGATAAATTACCTAAAAGCTGGCATCAGAAGAGGAAACTTCTCCAAGGAGGAGGAGGGGATTATCATTAAGTGCCATGCTTCCTACGGAAACAGGTAACGATAATGGCAGGTAACGGCATGAAAAAGTGGTGAGAGAAGATTTAATTTAATCTTGTGACAGTACGTTCTTGGATTTACGGTTAAAAATAATTAGCTATTAAATATAAACTAAGGATGATGAAGAACAAATATTTAAAAGGCATAACATTGAAGATTGCTGTGTTGTAGATATTTCATCAAGCGGAAATTTTGATGTGGAGACTGAATCTTGAGGCAACCTCAAAGAAGTAAATAATGTTCGCTTGGTTTGGTCGAATTGGTGCTACACTGGGCTTAAATTGGTTTGATCGCCACTATATATATTAGATCTTAAAATGTATAGCATATACACACACCAAGAGAGCGAGTGTGTAGGAATCAAGGCTTTTAAAATAACGAGAAAATAAAATTCTAAATACAAGCAAGTAAAAGCATGCATGAAAATGTAAAGATCAAGTACAAGAAAAGTAAACTCATGATATCATGAATTTAAACATTCTTCAGCCTCATGTAGCCACATGTATATTCATTAACGACTAGATGTCGCCAACCAAACTCTTTCACCTAGTTTCCATAGTTTCCAAGTGCTATAATGAAGACCTCAGAAATTAAAAAAATGTTAAGCCTAAATAATTATTAAGTTGATGATGAAGTGAATGGTTTATGATCACACACACAATAACACACACACACACACACATATATATATATATATATATATATATATATATATATATATATATATATATATATTAAATTACACAAATATTTTCTTAGTACATATGATCCTCCCCATAACAATTTCGAACATGTATTTAGATTTAAAGCTATTGAAAAACTTCTTTTATGCTTGTAATTACAACTAAAAAGATTTTTAATATCAAATCAAGAATATCACTATCACTCATTTTTTAAGATAAAAAACACATTATTATATATAGGGTTGTCATGTGTTTGTATAACTGTTGACCTACATATGTGTGTCATAAGTCAAAGTCAAGCCTACAAACTGAATTCGACGGACTTCGGAGGTGACATTACGCAAATTGAGGCCAAAATGCACTCGATGTCACCCAAAATGGTCGAACCGACCTCCGATTGATGAACGGACTTCGCCGTCGCATTCAGAGCGTCAAAATTGATCAAAATATAAATATTGCAAAATCTAACGATCAATCGATTAAGCGCTCGAGCTATCAATGAATCGACGCGCATATCAAAGTCGGGAAGCTACGATGATATTCGAACGACCTCCGTTCATGAAATTGATCACCTTGTTAGCTTCAAAACATCGAAATCTATCAAATGAGACTATCCGCGCTCAATTCAGACAAGTCTGTGCAAATGTCGAATGATTTGAAGTGACAACGCGCAAATCGAGGCTGAAATGCACAAGATGTCACCAAAATTAACTCAAATGACCTCCGATCGACGAACGGACTTCACCATCACGTTCAAAACATCAAAATTGGTCAGGATATAAATATTACATGACTTGATGATCAATGATCAAGCAGTCGTCACGCGCGCATGATCGAGGTCGAGGCACGACGGGATCAAACGGTCTTCGTTCACAAAATTGATCATGCCATTGGCTTCGAAACGTCGAAATCTATCAAGTAAAACTATTCGCACTCAATTGAGCCGTAAAATCGAAAAAATGAAAGCATATTTTTTTGAAAATGGACTTAATTTATAGACTCAAACCAAAATGGTCTCGATAAACGACTACGCATTGCATTCTAACATCTAATTATCTTGAATTGATATATATATTGACTATGTGTATTTATCGGTGTGAAATTCATATTAAAATCATTTAATCAATTTAAAATTTATTTAAAATTCCTAAATTACTCTCTCTCATGCTCAACCGTTCCCCCCTATTTTCGATTTGGCTGAAAATTAAAAAAAAAAAATTGATTCCATTTTGAGACTCCTCCTCTCTCCCCATTATTCCCACGTTTCTCCTATCTGTTGCATTCCTCTCACGTTCAAAAAAATCCCTCCTGCACACATATTGTTGCGTCGGAAGACCATGGTAGAGTGAAAGTTTTTAGCTTTGTTGATTAGTCCAAAGACACACATGTATTTAAAGAGTGAGAGAACTCCAATTTGAACGGAAAACCTCAAAAGAGGGAAAACCACTCCAACAAAATGCTCCACTATGTATATGCCTCGAAGTATAGAATCTTCTCGATAACGGGATTACAAGATGGTATACAAGAAAGGAACAACATCTATGTAATAACGATCAGGTTGTAATAGTTCAATGTGACGCTAATTACCAGGAACTTCGTGGAAAGCGGAACAATTTCGCGAAATAGGAACAACTTACGAAATGCAAAGAACGATTAGGTGATTGACGATGGCGAGGGTCGGATAGTGCGGTACGGTGATGGTCGACTTCCCTGGATTCGCTTCGATCTTTAACTTTCTCCTCCTTCCGCTTGAGCTCCTCTCCTTCTTCACTTGGTCTCCAAAGTCCCTTTTGGTGGAGTATAAGGCTATTTATAGATTTGGAAGAGTGGCGGCCTTGTAAATACATGGAAAATCCAAACCACTCCCATCTGACGCCGGACGATTCCTTTTGATCATTTGATGTATTTCAACATTTGGATGCTCAAATGAGGTCGAATTGTGAGATCTGGGTTGTTAGATTCTCGCCGAGATGCTCGATTTGACTATAAATACTCTATATTTGATGATCATTCGTGAGGTTTAATTTATATTCCAAAGTTTTCGATGTTTCGTGCTTGATCTTAACTGATTTCGACTTGGGATCGCTTGCTTGCCCTTAAGATTCATGCTTGACGGGAATTTTGAATGTCATATCGCCCCTCTATTTTGGATGACATCATCTTGATCATTCAAAATATATGCATCAAAACAACAAATTCTTTAATGAAACTTCGGTCCATGAATCATACATTTTGGGAGAATAAATTTTCATAAAAGTACAATATCGATTATGGAAGTAGATGTAAAGTCGTAGCGGATATTTTGAGGTTATGGACTTGTACTTACGGTTTTCGGCTTCCGGACTATACCGCTGAAAGAAGCGTCAGCTACATGCAGGCTACGGGCGAAGTAGGGCCTCGCTCGAACGGTCATGGAATTCGGCCTGGCTGTCGCAAGACGTCATGGGGTCATGTCAGAAGTGTCAAATATCACGGCCACGCCGCGCCACGTCGAGCGGTTCTGGGCGCAGCCACGTGGCCATCCCGGTCAATACTGGCCACGTCGAGGGCGGCTCAGTGGGCCACGCATGGGCCATATATCTTCGGCCACTGGCCCACGTTGGCCATACGGGCGCTGGGCCATCATGGTCATTACCGGCCCATCACCACTATCACGCCATCGCCCGCTGGCCAGGAGGATCGAGCGCTTTCTGGATGGCTGGAAAGCGTCGAGGCAGCTGCATGATGCTCGGCTGTAGCATGAGCGGCTGCATGGGCTCGAGGGCGCTACATAGTCCATCTACATACCATGGCCGGCGCTGCCGAGCTTTGGTGAGGAGTTTTGAAGGCCTTTTTTGGGGTCTTTTCTTTTAGCCTATGGGGTCTATAAAAACCCCTGGGTAAGAAGGAAATAAAACGCTTCCATCTCCTCTTCTTCATTAGATTATTTGAGGCGAGGCTCGCAGATATCTTCCGCTATCGTTCTTCTGACCGTCCGGGTGATTTACTTTCACTGAGTCGCACCTCGCTGACCGTCCGTTAGAGGGCGATCAAGGCCACGGTACGTTTCGGTGGACGCTCGCTTGACTCCTCGTTGAGGGCGATCCCCACGGTATCGTGGGAAATTTTCGACACCATTGGATCCCGCAGGGAGAGGTGATTTGGCTTGATCTTAAAAACTCAGATCGGATACCAATTGTGATTTCTCTTATATATATATATGTATTTATGTTTTATGAGGGGAGGAATTTTATCCTGCAAGAGGGTCCAAGAGAGGAGAAAATTCTTATTTATTATTATTCTGCTGTGATGGAAGAAAACTCATAGACTACGATGATATATCATCCATCACATCGATTTTAATGGTGTTTCGCAGAAAATTTTTCTTCCCAAATGAGTTGGTGGCTATTGTTGCCAAAAAAGTCCGATCGAGTCTGCTCACCTGCCGTACTTTACTATTTCGAGATGACTCTTCGTGTGATCGATTCCCTTTGGCCCGAGTTGATTGAGATCTTCAAAAGCGGGCGTAGCTTTGTCGCAATTCTCGCTTTTTAATGGTCATCGTGGTTTGACTACCTCTTCGGTGAGTGGTGTTGCTGAACATCAATACTTGTGCCGAATGTAGAATTCACATGTGATGCTCGTTTCTATCGACTATAAAGAATTGGATAGAATTTTCTCGCAGGATTCATCAAAAAATTGGTCCAATGGATTCTTTTTGTGAAGAATGATGGGGACTTCGAGATGGGGAGATTGAATGATCTTCCGATCCATACATCGGAGAATGATATCTTAGCAACTCTTAATATTCGACGAGAAACTTGCAACATGAGTTACGCCACATTGTCAAATATACACCAAGATAGGATGTTCAAGGTTGGTCTTTCCAGCCCGGAAGATCTCAGCCTTCCATTGAAGAGGTCGAAAAGGTGATGAGATATTTCCTCATACTCATAGAGTTATCTCGAGAAGCCCGCCATAATCGCGTGATAACAATGATTCATCTTTACCAAAAAGACTTGGAAATGACCACGCCATATCTCTGGAAGAAGATGCCCCCGGTGAGGGTTTAACTGCTTTTAACTCACGATGGGGAGTTCGATTCGCAAATTCTCAAGAGGTATTAAATCATATATGTCGACGCCAAGCAATGAATTGGTACATTATTTTTACTTCTTCCTTTCTTCTTTTCCCTCATTCCTTATGTAATATTGGTGCATTTTTTTTTTTTTGTAGGTAACTCAATCGTTAAGATTGATGACTCATCCGAGTTGCCTTAGATGAGTGGAACAATGAATGAAGGTAAAGTATCAAGGCAGTGTGAGCGAAAGACGACGCTAAGGCCAAAGAAGTGGCGTCTTTGGAGGATCCAATGTAGGACTGAGCAATATGTCGACTTCTTCTCTTTGAGGTGGATGTCTTTGTTGTTTGTTCTAATGTAATTTAGCGTGATCTTGATCCTCTCTTATAGTATCGTATTAATGCTGTTGATGATATCTATGTATATTCTTTTTCTACACTCTTATCTTGTTCTTACCCATCTGGGGTGATTGGTCAGAATATCATTTGACGTCGCTAATATGTACGAATTGGATCCACTGGGAATTTTTGACCTATCCAAGGTTGTTCATCGAGTGTTACCGATGATGTTAACCAGTATGGAAGAGGTCGTGGAAGTCCACCAAGGACCTTTAACCTTTCCTAGGTTATTTGTCGAAGTTTTTTGCTCAATGACATTAACCCGTATGGAAGAGGTTCGATCAAGTCCCCTTGGGATTGATCATGTTGATTGAGATATAACGTGTGAGTGTATATTTCAAGTGGGGAAAAGAAAAAAGAGAAAAACATCTGTTAGAACAAAGCTAATTACTTTGATAAGTTCGATGATACAATCATAAGACAGATATGAGCTTCAAGAGAAAATGAAAGCAACAACAACAATAACAACAACAAGAACAACAAGTCTCTATCCCAAGTGGGTCAGTATAATGAGGATGAAGTGATAGACGATAAACTAAAAGTTGCAAATATTATACAATAAGAGTTACCGATAATATTTAGATTCTTAGCATTCCAAGTTCGAGGCGAGTTTTTCAGATCCTTGAGCTTGAATGTTCCTGGCTTGACTGTAGCTATAACCACATATGGACCATCCCAGAGGTGAGAGTTTATTGCTGAGGGCCTTTGCTGCAGCCTTCAAGACTTCAGAGACCAAGTCACAGATATTGGATGAGGTTTTACTCTTCGTGAAGTGGCGAGCTACCCTTTGGTGATAGAAGCAACCGGGCAGGGTCATGTCACGAAGTTTCGGGAGTAGGTCTGGTGTCCAAGTTTTTCTTCATCACCATGATCAAAAATTGGACTCTTGACTTGGAACCCCGATATCCACCGGTATGATAGCTTCGTATCAAAACACAAGTTATATGCCTCACCGCTGTGGATGTGCGGTAAGCCCAGAACATTGGAAAGCTCATCAACCCATTGCCCCACCTTCTCAAGACGTGTTTTAATCCTTTGAGTATAATTTTGTATTTCTGCCCTAGTTTAGGATGCCACATGATGCGCTTGAATGTGAAGATCTTTGCAAAAGGACGAAAGACTTTTCCAAGAATTGAGTCCGTTGTCGGTGATGATCTTTACAGAAGACCGAATCAATACACTATATTTTTTCAAACAAATTGTTTAGCGTTGATTTTGGTTCGCTTCCACCCATTTAGTGAAGTAGTCGACGCTAGAATGATGAACTTTCTTTGTCCCGATGCTATCGGAAAAGGTCCCATTATATCAATTCCCCATCGAGCAAAGGCCACGCTTTGAAGAGATGAGAGCTCGCGTGTGAGGAAGGTTTGAATGCAACCGACAACTAGCACATTTTTGGTGAACTCTGTGGCATCTTGTTTCATCAGAGGCCAATAGAATCCTTGCTTTATAATTTTAAGTGCCCCTTCCTCCTAGTGTTCTCCACATATTCCCAAGTGGAACCTCTTGCATAGTCACCATGGTGGAAGACACTTGAGGTATGTGAGAAAGCTTCGTTTATATAGTTCACCTCCAATAACAACAAAGTTTGCGGCTTGTCTGAGACAGTGGCGTAGGTCTTGGGAGACTTCCTTCTTGCAGAAAGACATGATGGGGTCCATCGAGGGTTCCTTCACCTCATCAATCGCTTGTATTACCCATGTCCTTGAATCCGGAAAATATATTTCTTCAATATGATTTCTCTTGAATAGATCCCAGTGACGTAGCAAGCTTAGAGCCGAGTATTTTCTCCGTATGTGAGTGATTTGATGTCTTAAGATGGGCAAGGAGAGACTTCACCAAGTCGATGATTGCCAACCGAGGGTTATGGGTATGAAGTCACCCTCGACTTGAGAGGCGACAAGCTGAGAGTCGGTATGGATCGTTAAGTCTTGCGCTTCGCAGTCGATGGCGAGTCTCAACCCTGCGATGAGGGCCTCGTATTCAGCCATATTGTTAGTCGCAAGAAATTTTAAACGAAGTCCATACTCTAAGGTATTCTCACTGGGAAATAAGTAAAACTCAGCCCGCAAGATTTCAAGCTCCATCAACATAGAGTCCATTGAGGAAATAAAGGACGGTGATAGACATATCATTTGAGTCAGTGCATTCCACTATGAAAGTCTCATGAGTATTTGAGACTTTATGTCGAGGTAGAAAATTAATGTCAAATTCTCCCACCTAATCGACCACTTAATTAATCTTCCGATGCTTCCGCTCGTAGATAGCTCTTAATGGTAGATTAAAACACCGATAGTATGAGCTTGAAAGTATGGACGTAATTTTCGCCGAAAAACTAGGCTAATGCCATCTGTGGAGTGGATAACGACTTTCTATATCGAAAGTATTTTCGACGTAGTAAATTGGTCGTTGTATCCCGTTTACTTCCCGTATCAAGACTGAGCTTATTGCGTGGGGAGAAGCCGCAAGATATAAGTATAATATTTCTCCTTGAATAGGCTTAGACGAAAGGGGAGATGCTAAGCTCTCTTAGTTGTTCAAAGCGATTGACATTCTCGGTCCATTGAAAATTATTATTTTTGCTCCTTTAATATTCTGAAGAATGGCAAGTATTTGTCCCCAGAACGAGCTAAGAAATGAGATAGGGCAACATCCCATTTAGATGTTGAACTTCCTTGATATTCTTTGGAGGTCATATCTGAGAGCCTTAATTTTCTCGGTTGGCTTTACCCGATGGGTTACCATAAACCCAAGAAATTTTCCGATGTAACCCCAAAGGCACATTTGGTGGGTTGAGCCGTATGTTATAGTCCAAGAAGATTGAAGCACGTTTCTAAGTCAGAGATATGTTGTGATTCTTCTAGGCTTTTTACCAACATGTCGTCCACGTATACTTCCATCGTGCCCAATAGCCTTTGAAAACCATATTCATAAGATAAGTGGCACCCGATTTTTTAACCAATGGCATAACTTGGTATATAAACCTTTATATGTTTGAAATGTTGTGGCTTCTTCATCCATAGGGTCCATTCTTATTTGGTTATAACCGAGTAAGCATCCGTGAGCATTTGATGGCCGGACGATCGACCAATTGGTCAATTCGGAAGGGGAAGCTATCTTTGGACAAGCCTTGTTTAGGTTAGTGTAGTCAATACACATCCTCCATGTTCCATTTGTTTTCTTAACCATGACAACATTTGCTAGCCATATAGGGTAATATACTTCTCGTATGAATCCCGCTTCAAGTAGCTTGTTAACTTCATGCTCAATAGCCTGGAGGCGATCGGGTGCAAAACTCCGCTTCTTCTGGATGATCGGTTTGGATGTTGGATTAATCTTGAGGGAGTGCATGATCACACTGGGGTCAACCCCTGGCATATCAGTCGGACTCCATGCGAAGATGTCTTGATTTCCCAGAAATCTATGTAGTTTTCTCTTGTTCCTTTGAAAGGGGATCCTACTTGCACCGCTCAGAGTGGTTGGTCATCCGATAATGTAATGGAGTAAGTCTTCTACGGTGATACTTTGTGGGGTGCTCCTTCATCAAAAATTAAAATCTTCAATGTTAAAGGTCACGGAAGGGCGTATGAGCTTGTCTGAGGTAACATGTGCCACTGTGATTTCCACAGACTACTCCAACTCCAAGGGGTTGGAAATTTCATCTTAAGATGAGATATTGAAGTGATTGCACCAAAGATTGAGAGGGCCTTCCAAATATAGCGTTATAGAAATACTTGACCACCATAAATTGGATTGAATGAGTCATTTGCCGGGGAATTCATAACGGGAAGAGTGATCGTCCCTTCTACTGCAGGCGGTTGTCAAACCCGCATAATGGTCTGAGCGGTTGGAGCTTTTCCAAACAAGGCCCATGCTAAAAGGAGTAAAATAGACATCAGAACTCCCACTATCAACCAAAATCCTTTTAACATTATAGCATGGGTCACCGATCCTACGATGACAAAGTGGATCTTGATGAGGAACATGTACTCCTTCTAAGTCGAGTCATTAAAAGTGATGGAATGATCGACGAGATCTTTTTAACTCGCTCTTCGAGATAGAGAACTTGATTAGATAGTATTGGTCCTCCTGCAATTGTTTCTCTCTCCAACTATTTGATGATTGTTTTGTTACGTGATTGTTCTGCGCCCCGCTTGAAGGCATGTTTGTTTGTGTCGATTGATTCTTCACAAATCGAGATATCCTTGCTGAATGAGCCTCTCAATTTCTTCTTTGAGTTGTTTGCATGCCTCAGTAGTATGTCCACGATGGAAGTGACAATATTGCTCGATTTCGAATTTGGTTTTGGATGCACTTGATATTTTCTTCATCTCGAATGGCCATTAGGAGGTTAACACGAGATGTGTTCGTGTATTTCTTTTCAAGTCGTTCACGCTGATATGGAGGGAGATCACGCTTTTCTTTTTGATAGGAGTGTTGGACGCATTTCTTGGGTGCTTTTACGCTTTTCCTCGTGATTGCTCAAAATTGCGATGGGCGTAATTCATCGCCAGATTTGTGCTTCCACGATGAACCAAGTCGGCATATGAGGACCGTGTCTCGCATTAGTGAGGAGTAAAAGGCCTTGGACGGAGTCCTCCAAGGAAAACTCCTCTTAATAGTTCGTGGTCTACTCTGTATTTGGCGAAGCTTCTAAGGAGAACCTCCGGAAGTATTCTTATGATTCGCCTCATTTTGACGAATGCCTGAGAGAGATGAGAGGAATCTTTAATGATCCTTCGATGCTGAATGCTCCACAAAGATTTTGGCGAGTTCATCAAAGGTATGTATAGATCCCCTGGAAGAGAGTAGAACCAAGTGCGGCTTGTCTCGAGAGTAATAGGAAGACGACAGCAACATGTCGAGCTTGGATATGCATGATGGTCTGAATGGTCGATGTGTTCGTAAGGGTCATAACTCCATCATAAGGGTCAATGCTTCTTAAACCCTACGGGATGGGATGTCGAAGAATAGCACCAAAGGGGAAGACTCGATAACTGCGGAGAGAAGATATGATTCCGTCTTTGTGATGGAGTTCTTCTCGCAGCGTTGTAATTCGCATGTATAACATGGCGAAGGGTAAGAATGCCGCTACCGAATAATCGGCTGTGGTTGAGCACGTGATGGATGGGTGAACTGGCGGTGTCAGTTCGATCACGGTTTGGAGATGGTGGAACTTCCTAAGAGAGAGCATATTGTCCTCCGAGTAATAATCGATCTTCGTGTGTTTGCCGTGATGGAGGTTGTTGTCTCAAAAAGTCGGATCATCTCATTTTGAGACTCTTCCATTCGCGATAATCTTCTAAAGAGATTCACGGCCTTCCCAACAGGTCATGCCCATTGTGGGGAAGATAAGCTTGACGCCCTGATTCAAGGATTGGTTTCAGAGGACGGAGTTATAAATAGAGGCTTGTTATAAGATTGCCTATGGTCATGATGTGTTAAAAAAGTATGATTGAGGGAGTCTCTTCTCAGACGGCCAATAAGCATGCGTCAAGACCGCCATAGAGTGAAAGTTTACTTTAGCTTTGTTGATTAGTCAAGACACACATGTATTTAAAGAGGGCAGAGAACTCAATTTTAGGAAAACCAAAAGAGGGAAAACCACGGCCCGCCCAACAAAAATGTTCCACTATGTATATGCCTCGGCAGAATCTTCGAGAACGGATTACAAGATGGTATACAAGAAAGGAACAACAAATTTATGTAATAACGGAGTTGTCTTAAGTGGCAGTGATGGTGGACTACTAGAACTTGTGTGGAAAGGCGGAACAATTTGCGAAATATGAACAACCGCGAAATGCAAAGAACGATTAGGTGATTGGCGATGGTGAGGGTCATGACGGTGCCGGTGATGGTGACGCAGTCGTGGTGATTTGCTCGGGATCTTCGAGCTTGAATTTTCTCCTCCTTCTTGCTTGAGCTCCTCTCCTTCTTCACTTGGTCTCCAAAAGTCCCTTTTTTGGTGGAGTATAAGGGGCTATTTATAGATTTGGAAGAGGCGCCTTGTAAATACATGGAAAATCCAAACCACTCCCATGGACGGTTGACTCTTTTGATCATTTGATGTATTTGAACATTTGGATGCTCAAATGAGGTCAATTGTGAGATCTTAGGGTTGTTAGATCGCGTCGAGATGCTCGATTTGACATATAATTTATATTTGATGATCATTCAGAGAATGTTCCAAAGTTGACAGCTTGATTGACTAACTTGGGATCGCTTGCTTTTGCCTCAAGATTCATGCTTTGACTAGAATTTTGAATGTCATATCACATATAATCCTCCTCTCGTTCCACACAGATTTCATGGCCGACCCATATCCTAAAATTGCTCGATGTCCAGTCAAATCTGACGGCCTCCGATCTCCGCCGGCAATCCACGCCTCCGCTTGCAGCCTCAAGCTCATCAGCGCTTGCTCCGCAGCTCAGATCCCATCGCGAATAGACTCCGCTGCCATGGACTCACATTGCCCGCCATCTGTTTATACTCTGCTTTCGTAAGCGCCACCTCGTTTGATCCTTCAGTGCCTTCCATCCTCAATTTTCTCCATCTTTCTGCAGCTCGTAAGAACATCGCTATTCTGCTACATGAACCACTCCAGAACTTGCATTCCTCCGCCTCTCCGGAATCGTTTCACACCCAAGAACAGAAACACGTTAATGACATCCATGTTCCACGATGCTCGACTCAATGCTGATACCATTCAAACCCATAACCCATTCCACTCATCCCACCTCCTTATATAAACCAGATCCCATTTCCCGTGAGCATGTTTCCAAATTATCCATCCGCTTTTCACACAAATGAGAAGAACATCATCAGTAAATTTTTTTTTTTTTCTCAACATATTTTCGTTGCCAGAAAGGGAAAAATATACAATGAGAATTCTTGTTTGGTTTACGTCTTGTATTACATTCTCAATATCTAACCGTTCCTTTGTCGAGCATTGCAGTGCGCCGAAAAATGCATCAGAACATGTGTGATATGTGAATGTGGATATATATATATGAAATATTTAAGACACCATATAGGTGATGTAAGCCAACACCATTATATCGCTCCCTAAAGAAAATGAAAATTTTGTCTAATTTCTATACTTATTAAAAAAAGGGGGGAAGTGAGGATGAATATATATTTCATTGTATATCTTCTTTCAGGTTTAAAGGCTCCATCGACTTCAAGAGAGCGTCGAAAAGTAGAAAACATTATGGAGCTTACATGGATGACAGAGGTCACAAATTTCCAAAATTCTAGACTTAGAAACAAAATGAAAAATAAAGGAATCAACTTAACAATATCAAGTAATGAAACATAAAGCTAAAATTCAAATTAAAAACTCCAAATAATAAAAAGAGGAGGGAAAATAGCATACAGCAAACACAAAAGTAAAACCAAAAAGAGAGGAAAAATGAAAGCTGCTGTGAGGGATAAAGCTTCTTTTAAAAAAATAAATTAAACTGTCTTTTGGAATTTAAATCAAAATATTTTTTTCGCCACCAGATCTGCAACTCTTTATATAAGCAGATAGAAGACGATAATAAACTAAAATCTACAAAAATCATGGAGCTTTCCTTCAATGCAAAAATTAAGGAATTTTATTCTAATTATGATTTTCAAAATCAACAAAATCACTAATTAAGTAAAATTATCTAAGCTATAAACACATGCATGTGCTCGAACAAAGATTTCAAGTGCAAATTTTAATGTCTAAAAAGGCTGCGCAGGCTAAAGTTTGAATTATATGAAAAATCTGAAATCAATCTCATAATTCAAACATAAAATTAACTAAAATTACTGTACACCCGAATGGGCCCCGACACTATGTTGAATGCTTAAATTCAAGTATCTGAAGATGTTACGCGGGTTGCTTCCTGATTTAGTCTTAGGATTGGGTCCGGGTTAACAAAACTTAAAAACTTATAATAAGAGTTTCAAATCAGTGAAATATTTGAGAAATTGATTCTATCACTTGACATTAGATCTAATCCTCTGTTAACAGGTAAACAGCGTTAACAAGATCTAAAGCTCTTAAATATATTAAAATTAATCAATTTTTCAAATCAAATTAAGTACCAATCTGAAACTACTTAAATGAAACTCTATTATTTAAAATTTAAATCAAACCCAATCTATCCACCTTCCACAACTGTTTATCGAGGGTGACAAATTAAGAAAACTCTAGCTCGCAAAGAAGCCAATGTCAAATCAAGTATTCTAATATGTTTACTCTCAATCAATCTCATGCTAGTAAGGATGTGATCTGTGTCCTCACCGGCTGATAGGCTCCATAAATGAAGTAGCACGATCAAAGTCCGACGTGGTTTGGAGGCCATTATATTATGATCAATGATCAGAGTATGCTCTCCAATAATCGCTTTTGAGTTGTGAATCATGGGTATACTTGATAGGCAAACAACCCTAAGGTAGACTTAAGCTTGCCTTAGACAAACACCAGTGTCTACAAGGATTTATTGACATAATATGTTGTCCGAGGATCCTTCGCCATGTTGGGTCAACTACCTCCTCACTAAGTAGACTAGGGACCACGCCGGATGACTAACCATGGGATCTAGATCGAATGTCATCATTCCCCAATCATCCTTGTTAAAATGATGAATTTCATAATCTAAATTCTAAACTCTATACATGCTACTATATGCTACGCATTTAGCGACCTAATGATTAGTCTTAATCAAAAATTCTCTCTCACTTATTAAGAGGGGTAATTAACTATAGGGGCTTGCACCTATAGGAAACTTGGAACCAGATCTAAAGTCTTCACCAAATAAGGGTAAAATCTCTAGATAGTGTCTTATCTACTATTCCATCTACCTTTTGAAACTTACACCGACACCTTCAAATCATCACTCTCTTCAATCAATTCAATAAAATTGTCGAGAGGTCGGTGGCGAATTTTTGGAGCCCATAGATTTCTGGTGAGTTTGCTGGGGACAAGATTCTCTTTCCATCTTTGGCTAGTCATATATGTATTATAGAATCAATAAATTTTTTTTTGTAAATTCAAAACAAAAAATGACAATTTAAGTGTGTAATAAATTCAATATGAACCTCTATGTAGAATGAATCATTCTATGGAGTATATCTTTATTACACCATTATTTTATCCTGTAGCGCCTCTGCATCTTGAAAGTATATGGTGAAATAATAATTGCTAATACTAATCCCCATCTTTCACTTTTGTAGAATGGATCTACAAAGCACTCCTTTCACCGTTCAACTAAGTCATAAACTAACATCCCCTAGCAATGTCATCAACACGAGATGTCTACCATTCAATTTGGTACTTGAATTTCTGCTATCATACTGAACTCAAGTACCACTCATGGTACATTCTCATGGGCCGAAGGCCTCATGGAAACTCCGGCCAAGGCTAGGCCAACCACCAACAACAACCATGCCAAGGAGTTCTCCCAACAGAGAACTTCAGTTTTGAAAAGGCTAGGTCAATCTGAAGCCCCCGTGACGAAAAGAATCATTAGTGGGAAAATTGTGTCTTTAACTCCTCGTGGTACAACTACTACGACGATTGAACCTTTTGTACCCGAAAAGCATGATCATGAAGCTTCCTCATTAGGAAGCAAATTAACCAGAAGATAAAGAAGAAGGAAAAATGCTGAGCTGAGGGCTCAACAGATCCCCTTTAAACTAACTAGTAAACAAGCAATATTATCGTCAGAAGCGGGTATTCCTACCCACAACAACTTTGACAATCTAAAGTGGGTAAAGAAGAATAGCTCTATTAGCGAAATAAAGCAGTCTTTTTGGAACCAACCACATCAAGCTCCACCACCACAGAGGAGATAGCCTGAAACATTGTATGCCATGATACATAAAGTTCTCAAAGTAGCCAAGGATAGAGGCCTAATGAAAAGAAGATTTCAGAGGCATGTGGTGATGGAAAATACCGAGGCTCCACCAAGAAAGTTGTCATCTCTTCTGGTAACTAGCCATCGAGCTCAGTATGCTTCGCATGGTGAGCATCAGGGCATGACACTTGGACCGCGTGTCCATGAATCTATTCCTGAAAGGTCCCGGTGAAAGGATAAGCAAATATGGAGGCCAAGGCCCCGTAATGAAACTTTGAGTAATAGAAGAGGTGTGACATTTGATACATATACTCAGAAATTCACCTCAAAATCAACTCATCAAAAGTGGATACCCAAAAGAAAGGATATCACTGATGGAAGATATGATGTTCGACACCCTGGAGAATCCTCTAGGAACCCATCATCGGCCACCCCTACAAGAGAAGGTTGATGTTCATCATTCATTTAATAAGAAGTGTTCGCACATTGAACGAGAGATCCACTAGAGATGTCAATCAGAAATTCATGTGCAAGAAGAAAATAATGAAGAAAATTTTATGGAAGTTGAAGTCTATATGGTCGAGATAGATGAACCCCGCCAAAGACCATCAAGAAAATGAAATCTAGGAATCTTAACTTAAATTTGACACTTAAGAAGAGTCCTCACGTAAAAGAGGATGGATCTTCGATCTAAGATGAAGAAGAAGAAGATAATGAGAAAGAGATCATGGGTGTCGAAGCTGTGTATATGGTTGAACCAAGAAATGATCAGCCTGATACATGCTTTTATAATCAACGTCGTCGTACAACCCCAATAACAGTTGTCTTTGTAATACACAAGGAGAAGGGTAGTTAAGTTCTCCCCTTGAAAATGAGCAAGAAGCAAAATAACAATAAGAAATAGAAGAAGAAGAAGAAGATCCTGTATTGATTGATGCCATGACACTAGCTAGAGAGCAAAGAGAAATACAACTTCAAATAGAAGTCAAAGACAAGGAGATTGCACAGCTTGGTACCAAAATGAATGATATGATGGTACAAATGAACATCATGATGAAGATGTTGTAGAAGAATATCACATCAAGTGCCTTGTTTGCTAATCAACAGTGTCTAATAATAACTTATACCACTACCACTGGTACCTCAAGCTCCTACAAGCATACGCTATGATGAAGCGAAGTTAACCCACTACCTCTCCATCCGAAAATTCAAAATCTAGCTAGCACACCGGGAATGGTAATAACTACTAAGCTAGAAATAATAATCAATAAAAAAGATAAAGCGTCATAGCCGAGCAGTGAAAAGTCGGTGAGTAAGGGTCGCCCTTACCTAGTTGAATATGCGTGTACCCGAAAGGTTACTGCAAAATTTAATACTTTTAGTGGCTTGTAATCCAAAAAACATCTAGCTCAATTTAAGGCTACTTGTGGTAACACGAGAGAATAATACACCGCTTTTCTCAAGATGACCTCAACCGCTTTTGAATGGTAGAATTGCCAAATGATTAAAATCTTTGCTAAATTAGAGACTATATTTATGAAGAGGTTCAAGGCAACCGAGAAAATCACAATCGCGACCTTGCCTCTCGAAAAGGAGGAAAGATGAGTCAGTGATAAAATTCATAAGTCATTGGTGCAACCTAAGTATGAAGTGCGAGCAACAATTGGAAGAAGAACATGCAATCTAATTGCTAATGTGCAATATGAATGATAAAATGGCATCATTTTTATGGATGATGTCGATTGCAATATTCCAGGACTTGCTCGATAGGGTGGCTAAATCTGAAAAGTTGAATCGCCCAAAGTCTAAAGTCTATGCAGATAAAATAAAGAGAAACAAACCTTCAGACTCAAGAAGAAACAAAACTCATGCCGCTTCCTATAGATCAAATGGTGAAAAATGGGTGATATACAATGTGGATAAAGAAAAGCAGCCGATGTACAATGATGATAAGGATAAAAAGTCTATTTATTCTAATCCATAGCCAAAATTGGTATTAGGAGGTAATGACAAACTAGACTTTTCAAGTGGGGAGCGCCAAAATAAGTAATAAGAGATGATGAACGAATGCGGCCATCTCTTATGGAAAAGATGAAAAAAGAATACTCCTTTATAAGGGACAGTGTGGCTAAATTATTTCAAGCAAGAAAGCCGGGCTACTTACGAAATTAAAAGGTCAAGAAGTCGATCAAGTCAGTAATCCAAATTACTGTCCCTATCATCAGATGATCAATCACCCTATTGAAGATTATTATGTCTTCAAAGATTGCTAGAAAGGAAAGTATCGACGAGGTGAATTTACACTATCCGACAAGGTTCTAGTCAACCCAAAAGAGAGTCTACAAGGATGATTATGTCCTCTTCCGTATCATCCAGCAAAGATAAATAGAAGGAGAAATCAGTTCAGACTACATAATGACAAACAATAGTCTCCAAAAAGAGTATAAAAATGTTGAAACAGCTAAAAGATGTCCATAGTGTTAAGTGAAAATCACCACTTGAACCTATATTGGACTTAAGAAAGATGTCTAAACTAAGTATTTGAACTTCTCAGTGGCATTCTGATAAGACTACTTTGTCATAGCATGAGAAGAAGTCTACTAAATGTAAGCCTCATAAATCAAAGAAGCTGGCTAAGAAAAGAAGATCAAGAAGAGAACTACAACTCAAAAGATCATTAACAATCTAGAGGAGTATCACCAGTCAGCAAGACAGTCATTTAGGCTTGCTGACTTCATGCCTAAACTTCACATTACTGAATCAGATGAAGAAGATAATGGTGAATCTTGTCCAAGAGAGACATGTCAATCATCTATGATGTCGATGTTCTTCAACATCGTCTAACGATAAGGGTAGTCAAACTCGACCAACCCATCAATTTGTGAAAGCAAGAAGAGCCTAAGGAGCTAATGGAATTTTGTTTAATGGCTCAACAAGACAATAACAGCTTAGATGAAGATCTAGTTTTCTCGATGAAGAGTCGACTCATCCATATCATCAATGCATGAAACATGATGTTAAAAAAAAATGAGTCTAGCCTTTTTGGCCAATCTTCCAAAATAAGAAGGAATTTGAAGAAACTACCTCTTTAGAAGAATCTGAGCAAGATAAGGTGATTCAAGTTCAATTGAGAAGTGGTAAAGTCTTACCACCTTCATCAAAGAAGGGAAACACAAATAAAGACAAAGGCAAACAAATTGAAGTCAACGAAGATATCATTCCCAAAAATTTTAGATAAAGCCTAAATCAAGTGAAGAAGATAGATTATTATAATATTCTATCACATCCGAAAGATCTCGCATAACCGAGTGTGTAATGAGGCTCTCTTGATGTCAAAAGATCTCTAAGAAACTTTGATATAAGCTCTCAAAGATCAGTAGAGTTATGAAGCTTACTTTTTTGAAAAATGCATGACTGAAGCATTGCAAACTCAAGATCTCCCAATAATCACATTTTATGAAGAAGATCTTATGTTGGGAATGGTAGATCACAACCGTTCTCTTTATGTTACTGTAGAGAGTGTTGGCAACTCGATCAGCCGAATATTGATTGATCCAAGTTCTTCTACCAATCTTATGAGTCTAAAAGTATTAAGAGGATTATCGCTTGATATCCAACATCTTAGGAGAGATAAATTGATGGTTCATGGATTCAATGAAAAGGGCAAAAAACTCGGTTCTTTATTCTCGCCAAGTTCGAGGATTTATAAGTTAAGTTTCATGTAATCGATGATACATCATTTAGAGCTCTGTCGCATGAGTATGGTATGATCCCATCAACTATGCATCAATGTATGAAGTATCTAAAAGATGGAGAAGAATTCAAAATTCTCGATAACCTACAACCATTCTCCATCAATGAAGCAAAGATCTATGAAGATGCAAAGTACTTCATCCTCAAAGAGCCTAAGCCAACAGAACCTCTTTAGCATCCACTTCGTGAAACTAAAAAAGCAATTTCACAAAGTAAAAAAGAGCAAAAAGCAAAGGGGAAGAAAGAAGGCAATGTCGACTCTCCTAAAGCACTGATCGACCTAAGTCAAGAAATCGTTCCTCATTTGGGAAGTGACAGAAGAAAAGAAGAAGATATTCTGTCAAACCTAAGGAACTTATAAGCTCTCAAGAAAGTTATGAAATAAGTGATCGATTCAAACTATGATTTTGAATCTACTTATGGAAATAGAGTTCGATGGTCGCATCAAGGAGGATAGCTCACTTGGCGAGTCGATGACTCACTCAAAATTATACCCATCCCTCAACAGTGCTTCAAAGAAATCACCCAGGAGGTTCATATTGAAGAATTGATAATATTCTATGTGTCCGTTATGAGAGAAGGAACTCTATTTTACAAATCAAGAGTCTCACCTCAAGATTTTGAGTACTCAACATAAAAAATTATGATGAGATAGTTTCAACAAGAATACCAATATACTATCACAAATTATGAAGAATGATGCATAAGCTTGAATTCATATTGGAACTACTAAATATAGACTCAAATCTTTAACAAGATGTGGAGCCAAAGAAGTCCTCAAGCATCACAAAGAAGTGATAATTTTATCACTAAAAGTCTTGGGTTCATTTGCAAATCGCATCAAAATAAAGCCTGTTATAATATAATAGAAGCTGAGATCAAAACTCATAGCAATGAAGAAGATGATTCTCACGAAATTCTTCTCAAAAATGATGAAGAAGTAGAAGCCAAGCCCACATCTGAATAACTTGAAGATGGGGGACAAATAGTTACTATGGATGAACTTAAATAAAGTCAACCTAGAGTCGAGGATGATCCCCATCCAACTTTTCGTTGCTTTCTACTGATGAAAGTTGAAGAGCTAAAATGCTACTTTGTGAATTTAGATTATTTGCTGACATATTCCAAATGCCGCTTATCCTCTAATGATGTAGCTATAAACTTATTAAACCGATGCAACGCTATTAAGCAAGCTCCTAGGTGAATGAGATTGAGATTGAAGAATTAATGCGTAAACTAAGAAACTGAAGCGTGCTTCATCGAAGAGAAGTATGTATTGGATAGCCAAACATTGTCCCAACTAGGAAGAAGAATGGTCGAATCCGTCTCTGCATTGACTTCAAGGACCTAAATATGGCGTGCCCAAAAGATGACTTTTTGCTTCCAATATTAGAACTATTGGTGGACAACACTTCCAACTATGACATGTTCTCATTTATGGATGGATCGTCGGGATACAATCTAATCAAAATGGCACCCAAGATGAAAACATACATCGCTCATAACACCTATTGGCATCTATTGTTACACGTTCATGCCCTTTGTTCTGAACAATGGAGCTACATACCAAAGAGTCATGACACATATTTTTGATGAGTTGATTCATCATAAGGTGGAATGCTATATTGACGATCTTGTTGGTGAAGAGCCTAAACCGTGAAAATCACTTTGAAGACTTGAGAGAATCAGAAAATATGATCTCAAGATGAATCCTCTAAAATGTGCATTCGGGTATCCTAAAATTTTGGGGTACATCAGACGCCATGAGGTATTGAAATTGATCCTACTAAAATCAAGGCAATGTGGAGATGCCTCCACCAAGAGTTTCGCTACCCGTTCTTACAAGGATAGCTACATTCATCCGTGATTTATATCAAATATCGATGTTGTCAACCATTTGCAAGGTTAATGAAGAAGGATGCTCCATTCAAATGGGGACAAGGAGTGCCAAGAAGCCTTCAATAGATTAAAAGCTACATGTTAAATCCACCAATCCTTGCAGTCCTACTGGGAAGCCCTCATTCTATACACATATGCATTAGAAGAGTCTTTGGAGCATTATTGGTACACAACACAATGAAGAAAATAAAGAGAATGCTCTTTATTATATCATTGAGGTCGATTGAGCGTAAATGAGATATTCACCGATAGAAATACTATTTAGCATTGATCTTTGCAGTCCAAAAGCTTCATCATTATATGTTATCTCACAAGATTACCCTCATCTCAAGGATCGATCCACTGAAGTACTTGATGACAAGACCAGTGTTGATAGGTCGCTTGGCAAGATGGGCAGTATTACTTCTACAATTTGATATCACATATGTTCCACAGAAAGCGGAAGGGACAAGTCTTAGCAGACTTTCTAGCTGCACATCCCATCCCTCTTCTCTTAATGATGATTTGCCCGATGAGCAAATTATGCTCATTCATGAAAGAGAAAAATCACAAATTTGGGAAATGTACTTTGATGGAGCCTCATCGATCAAACAAGTCCAACATCTAAATTTTCCAAGAGCAAGAGATAAATCGATCATCTTCATAACACTAAGGAGGGATAATGAGATGATCATATGGATTGATCGAGCCAAGAACTAATAATGAAGTCAATATGAAGCATTAGTGGCGTCTTGAAGAAGCTATTTTCATAGTATTCAAAACTTGCATATTTTGGTGATTCTCCATTATAAATCAAGTACTGGCATATAGAATTAACAAGCTTGAGTTAGCTTTCTATCATAAGTGAGTTCTTGAGCTTATAAAGCAGATATCAAATATCACATTAACTCGAGTCTTTCGATCCAAGAATAGAAAAGCCGACTGCTAAGCAAAATTAGCTAAAAAAATGGCAAGCATGAATGGTGATTATGTTATGATCAACATATTTACTCGAAAAGTATTAGAGTCAATAAAGTATCAATCCCCACAGGTAGAGGAGTTTTCAAATTTGACATAGTAGGATGCCACTCAGGTTGCTCCTTATACTCTCCAAAATCAACAAGAAGTTATACCAAGAAGAGCTAAGAATGATATTATTTTAGAAAAGAAGTGTGAAGCCTTTATTACAGGAGAGTCACGTGACTGGAGGCAAGCCTTCATCTACTATTTTAAAGAAGTAAAATTACCAAGTAATAAATCACTCACAACTCAAATCGAAAAGAGAATGCTACACTATGCTTTCATCAACAATACTTTATATCAGATCCTTTGAACAAATGTACAAGATGCCTATGTAGATGAAGCTAGCAAAGTGATGGTTGAAGTTCATGAAGGACTTTGTGGTGCACATCCCAGTCCCAAGATAAGAAAGATCAAAAGGACTATTATTGGCCATCTATGGTGAGAGAGAGTATTAATCATGCTAAGAAGTGTCATGAGTGTCAAGTACATGGGAATCTCATTCATCAATCTCCAAATCCATTACACCCAACAATAGCATCTCACCAATGTTGGGGTACGATGTAATGACCAATTGATCCACCATCGCCAATCGACATCGCTTCATCCTAGCTCGATTATTATTTCTCTAATGAGGCTACTCATTTAAAGAAGTTACCGACTAAGTGATCAACTTCTTCATGCATAATGTCTATAGATTTGGAGTGTCAAATAATTTTGATAATGGCAACTTTCAAAAGTGCAAAGATTTATAGATTCATCATGACAACACAAAATTGATCGATACTTTCAATATATAATCCAAGAGCAAATATGGTGGCCTTCAACAAGACATTAGTCGTCGCCAAGAAGATTCTCACTAAAATAAGAGAGAATGGCATACCAAGCTAAGAGCATATGGATATCAACTACCTACAAGACAACGACTAAAGCCACTCCTTATTCATTGGTATTTGGAAGCAGTTCTTCCTGAAGTTGTTGCCTTCCCTTCAAGTAGCCATCCAATACAATCTAACTGAAGATTAAAATGCTCATCTAGGAATTGAGGAACTCGACGCGCTTGATGAAGTTAGATTACAAGCTCATCAAAATATGGAAGTCTATCGAGCAAAGATGTCTAGAACTTTTGAACATACGGTGGCCCTCAACATTCCAAAAGGAGAATTGATCTAGTGCCGAAGACCAATTATCCTCAATCAAAAAATTTGGTGGCAAATTTGAGCCTAACTGGAAGGCCCTTTATCATTGAAAAGTATATAGGGGCATACTAACTCATCAATATAAAAGGTGAAAGACCAATGCCGCCAATTAATGATCGATACTTAAAAAAGTACTATACTTGATGATCACATTCTCGAGATACAATAGAAATCTCCCTGCAAGACAAGGGACATTTTTTTTAGTATATCTATTTAGGTTGACATCATGCTTCATGTCGAGATCCCTAAATAAACATACTCCAACTGAAGAACTTTTTCGTGAAAATTCTCCTATTACACAGGAGATATTTTTAGATTTTTTATATACAAATGAAATCAATGTTGTATGTTAAAATCCCCTTTAGAGTATACATCAATTCAAATATGTATTGTATTTTTTTCATCTTGAAAATTCTCTAAATGTATTTTAGAATTCCCCACAAGATAGGGGTATTTTTTTAGTTTATATTAAGTTTATTTGAGTTGACACCATGCTATAAGACGAGAACCTCAAATATATATTCAGGACATCGAGTTACAATCAAATCCTAATATATCTATAATTATCATTGCTAAGTTGCATGTTCTTGCAGAAACAAAAAGAATCTATTTTAACGCATGAAAAGACAACCCTAAATGTCAAGAAATTTATCTCTCAAATTTGCCAAATTCTGGAGATCAAGTTAGAAGAACTCCCAAAGCTTCAATCAAGTTGGAGAAACATCAACCTCTACAAGTCAGACACGGATGAGTTCTAAAGGTCGACTCAACAAGCCCAAAATGGTCGAAGCGAACGCCTCCTCACTCAACAAGCCGCAAAGAAAAGTCAGGAAAAGAGCCCGCTTCGTCATGATAAAACCACCACTACCAGCCTTAAGTCAAAGACTCAAGTAGTTCTAAAGGTTGAACTCAACAAGCCCAAATATGGTCAAGTTGTTGATGCTCTCCTCACTCAACAAGTCAAAAGGTCAATGAAAGAGCCCTCTCTCATCCAATGATGATGTTCAATCTCAAACCGATCCGCTTAGTGATTACAAGCAAGTGGATCCAAGAGATCTCTACTTGATCATAGATCAAGGCAACTGCTCAATTCGTGGCCTCAAATCAATCTTCATATTACGGTGATATTTCAATCTATTCTCAAATGATCGATCAAGCTCAAAGCATGATCAAAGTATCTCCTCATCAAGTCCATCAAAGCAGAAGACCTGAACCAGATTCCATAGTTCATACAAAGCTAATGGCCGAACTAAAGAAATTTTGTGGTTGTTCAATCTGTTAAAGCATAAATTGCTAGATTAATAACTCAACATTGTCCCCATATATAAAGTCGGGTCATTCAGATCCTTCCAACGAATCCATCAAAGCAAAGAAGATGGTTCATGGAGTACACTTCCTGACAAGTCAATTGAGACAAATTAAGTTAGTCCTTCATCAAGTCCGTCAAACTTAAAGCTAGGATGGAAGGAATTTTAAATTTGACTAAGCACGGATAAACCAATTCCCCAGCGGAATCCTTCTTCAAAATAAGCAGATCAATCCCTCCATCAAATCCAACCAAGCAAGTTGTTGAGAAAACTCAAAAATGACATAAAAGAAAGAGATCTTCAAAGTCATCAAGTATAAGATATGGTGTAAGAACTCTTATCAATCCAACAATCAATTGACAAATGTCCTCCATTTAGCATGTCCCAAATAAAGATACTAATGACAAATCTATCAAAGCTTCAAGCTATTGTGTTAAATCAAATGATCCAAGTTCTATGGCGCCCAAAAGGTCAACTACTTTTCAATAACGACTCGCTCCATGCCAATCACATTTGTTGGGGCATTTTGACCTCCATATGTGTGTCATAAGTCAAAGTCCAATAAAAATTCGACGGACTTGAAGGTGAACAAATTGAGCTCAAAATGCACTATGTCACAAAAATGGTCGTGACCTCCGAACAAATGGACTGCTGCATTCAAAATTCAAATTGATCAAATATAAATATTGCAAAAATCTAACAATCAATCGATTAAGTCAATTATCAATATATTACGCGCATATCGAGTCGGAGTCGCGACGATGTTCAACAACCTCCATTCATGAAATTGACATTTAGCTTCAAAATGTCAAATATCAAAAAGACTATATGCTCAATTCAACAGTGATAAATGTCGAATGATGAAGTGAACGCACAAATCACATCAAATGACGTCACCAAAATTAACTCAAATGACCTCTGATCAATGAACGAACTTCATCATCATGTTTAGAATATCGAAATTGGTCATGATATAAATATTACACAACTTGATGATCAACCAGCGCTGAATCGCCAACGCCGACGCATATCGAGGTCGAAACCGTGAGAAAACGATCCTACAAAATTGATTGCATTGGCTTCAAAATATCAAATATATCGTAACACTATTCACACTCACAAGTCTACAAAATCGAGCACAAAAGCAACGACGCATTTTTTGAAAATGACTCAATTTGACCTATTCAGAACCAAATGGCACGCTAAATGGCTATCGTTCGTAACATCAAATTACCTTTATATATATATATATATATTGATATTTATCGATAAATTCACATTAAAATCGCTTAATCAATTTAAAATTTATTTAAAATCTCTATCACAATGCTATATTTTATTTATTGGAAATATAAATTTATACATACATCTAATTCTTATTTATATACACCCAAACTGAATATTTAATAAAACTACCAATTTCCCTACTAAAAAGGTTTACTCAAAAAAAAATAAGATATTTTGATATAATAATAAAGATTTAAGTGTATTTAAGTAAATATTTAAGCTAAATATGTAAATACATGTTCTTTGTAGTAACCTCCAAAAAAAAAAAGAAAAATAGTTCCATTTTGAGACTCCTCCTCTCTCTCTATTATTCTACATTTCTCCTCTCTGCTCCTACACACAGATAATTCTCTCCCCTCTCAATTTCCATGGTTCCGCTGCATTTCACGGCCGCCCAGCCCGCCGCACTATACCGCAAAATCGCCGCAGTCCACCGTTCCCGCAGCTCAAATCCGCACCGCTCGTCCCGCACGTCCTGTCGGCTAATTGCTCCCAGCTGCACAGACTCTCCGCCTGCTGACGGCCATGCCTCCGCCCACTATCACTCGCACTGTGTGTCCCACTGCCCCGTGAAATCGCACCTGCCACTCCACATTCCTGCACTCCACGCTGTCCCCATAAGCCTGCTGATCTGCCTCCGGCCTGTTCTTTCTCCGTCCCACTCTTTCATCGCGCACAACATGCTACAACCTGCTTCTCGCGCTCTTCACGAATATCTGGCATGTAAACCTGCACCCGCCGTCCTGCGAAACTGCTCGTGGTTTTCTTCTGCAGCACAAATCATTTTTGCACCATCCGCCGCACTCAGTTCTGGTTAGGCATGCCGCCTGCCAGTTCAAACCCACCAACCCAATTCCACTCTAGTCCTTCTTCACACAGCCTATCCCACTCCGGCTCACTGCCCGCAGTAAGCATTGCTCATCCTCTGCTTTTATTTGCCAAATCGAAAAGAACAGTGAATTCTTCTTCATTTCTCAGCACTCTCTTTACCTTCTCATGAGCTTCAATGAAAGAACATCTCAAGCATTTTCTTCTTTCGATTTACAAGATCACACTCCTGCTTATATTTAATTGCATATCTAACGCCTTTCGCCGCATCGCAAAAAACATCGAATATATGAATGTAACGTAGATATATATATATATATATATATATATATATATATATATATATATATATATATATATATATATATATATATATATATATATATCAAAGTCTTTATAGAGAAGATGCCAAGCATGAGCAAGATAAAAAAAATCGATGATTAAGACAGCTATTCATATTAAGAAGTCAACACCTATGTCGCTCCTCTAGACGAAATGCTTCCAAAATTTTATCTAATTTTTAGACTTAGAAAAAAAAAGGAGGATGAATATATATATAAATGAATTCTTTCTGTTTAAAGGCTATTCTTAGAGAAAATCTATTGTTGAAGACACCATTCATAGAAGTCAGAGTAAGCAAAAATACGATGCATATATCTAGAGGATGAAATTTCATCAAAATTCTAATTTAAAAAAAATGAAAAATAAAGGAATCAACTTAAGAATGTCAAGAAATGAAACCTAAAGCTAAAATTCAAATTAAAAACTCTAAATAACAAAAGGAGGAGGGAAAATAGCATATAACAAACACAAAAGTAAAACAAAAAATAAGGGGAAAATGAAAGCTACTATGAGAGATTAATCTTCTTTTAAAACAACAAATTAAACTATCTTTTTGAATCTAAATCAAAATGCCTTTACCGTGATCATAACTCTTATACAAGCAGACATGTGATACTAAACCAAAATCTACAAAAAATTATAGCTTTCCTTCAATACAAAATTAAGAATTTTATTCTAATTATGATTAAAATCAATAAAATCATAATTGAAATTATCAAGTTATAAACACTAAAAATGACATAGAGATTTCAAATACGAATTTTGATATCTGAAAAGGTTGCGCATGCTAAATTTTGAATTAAATGAAAATTTTAAAATCAATCTCATAATTCAAACATAAAATTAGCTAAAATTACTATACACCCACATGAGTCGACATTATCAATGCTAAGTTCAGTTCTGGATGCTGGATTGCTTGCTTAACCAGTCCGGTTAATAAACAAAATATAATAAGAGTTTCAAATTGAAATATTAAATTGATTAATGTCAAAGTAGATCTAATCCTCTATTAAGTAAACAAAGTTGACGATCAAATTTTAAAGATATTCAAATTAATCAATTTTAAATCAAATTAAGTATCAATCAAACTACTTAAATGAAACTCTATCATTAAAACTTAAATCAAACCTAATATATCCACCTTAATGCTTATCGAGGGTGACAAATTAAGAAAACTCTCTAAAGAGCTATGTCAAATCAAGTGTACTATGTCACTCTTAATCAATCTTCACGAAGGACATGTATGTCCTCTGACGTATGGTTTTATTAATGGCTCCATGATGAAGTTATGACCAGAGTCCTTTGATCGGTGGTTTGCAAACTCCATTATATTACAATCAATTTATCATAGATGCTCCCAAATGGCTCGCCTTTGAGTTGTGAATCATAGGTATACTTGATAGCAAACAACCCTCATCGCTAAAGTAGACTTTAAGTCTATCTCAGACACACCACCTGTGTTAGGATTTTGACGACGAACCCATGTGTTGTCGACAGGATCCTTCACGGGACTACCTCCTCTAACTAAGAGTAAAACCAGCCTGATGAAACCATGTGATCTAGATCGCACGCCATCATTCCCCAACCATCTCGATTTAAGTTAAAATGATGAATTTCATAATCAAATTCAAACTCCATATGCGCTATATATACGTAAGCATAATGACTAACCTTAATCGAAAGTTCTCACTTAGAGAGAAATTAACTATGGCTTGCTTATAAAAGAAACTTAAAGCCATCTAAAGTCCTCACTAAATGAAATCTCGTGTCTTATCTACTATTTCATCTGTTCAAAATTACACCACATTAAATCATCACTTCAATCAATTCAATAAAATTGTCGAGAGATCGGTGACGAATTTTCGGAGCCCACAATAACTTTAGATGTTATATATGTAAACTTTTCTTACATAAATAAATAAATAACATACCATTCTCTTTTCTTATTATAACCTCAAAAATATGTACAAATTATAACTAATCATGCTAAAATTGAGTAAGAATTTTAAAATAAAGTATTGATGATTCTTAATTTTAGCAAAATTTTAAGAATATATCTTCTACTAAAGGTTGTTTTTTAATGCATCTAATTAATGTTATATGCCTTTAAAGTCAATTTCTTTGTCCTTAAGAAATATAATATCTAATGAAATTATATATATAATCTTAATGTATTTAAATTGTGAATGCTAAATTAAATTTTAATTTACACTTTCATTAATACATCTAACTAAAATGTGTTATTCATTGAATCATGTCTTAATAGAATTAAATTTTAATTAACTTAAATAACATTTATTAGTTTAATTTCCTAACTTGAAAATGGTATTCATTGTATTGCTATTAGCTATGGTTATTCTATATTTGGTTTTCTTGCACACATGTACTAAAAAATACTTCTATCTACAATCATTATAACTATGTTTTGTGACAAGAAGGTATTTAATAAACAAGGCCATTGTCAATATTCCTCATAATTATCATGTTCTATCTTTTTACATATTTTCTAAAGAAAGAATTAGAAGCATTTACATACAAAGCAATAATTATTATATATTTACATATCTAACACCTAAACTTTCTTATTTACTTAAATAGCACTCAAATCCTTCTTATTACATAAAAAATAGCACCATCATTACTTTTAAAGAGTGAAATGCACCTTTTTAGGCATAGAGAAAGTATTATTTTCGTAACTAACAAACTTTAAATGTTAGATATGAAAATACATAAGAATTGTGTGCTATGTATATAAATTTCCCAAAGAATTAATACATTCACTACCAAGTGTTTTATGTGGGCTTCTTTATGGCCTTTAGAAGGATTACCTGAATGACCATTTTGGATGCCATGCATGTTATCCAAAGTGGATGTGTGAGGGTACTTAAGTCATTTAGATAATTACCATAAAATCTATTAAATAACAATTTTATTATTTAAATAAAATATAAAATGTGGTAGTCAACTAATTATTCTAAAATGATATATTTAATAAAAAAACATGCTTGCATTTCTTTCAAAGTGGTATGTGAAGAGTGTTTTGGCCATTTGGAAAAGATGAAAAATTGATAAACAATTGAATTCTTTGAGGGCCATTTAAGGGAAACCATATAAAACTTTATAAAATTTGTTTTTTTAATTCATAAAAGATAAAATAATGTAACTAATAAATAAATTTGTAATAAAAAGATATAACATCATAGAATCACACAACAATTATTAATATATTATAAATTGTTCATAACTATGACAAGTATCTTAATCTTCCCTCTTAAGAATAAATTCATCATCAACATTGGAAGAAAAACTTATGCTTCCTCTCTAACTACTTGTCCTATTTACTTCTCTCTTTAGTTTGTGCTTACACTAAATAGTTACTCAACTAGATACCATATGCGCTTCCATTAAACTCACATAACATACAATAATTAATTAAGATGAATTTATTAATCTATCCATAATCATTCATGTAGAATTATGACAATATATATTTCTTTTGGAAAACTCTCACAATTCAAAGTTATCTCTTCTCACTACACTTCAATATATGCAAAGGTTGAGACATTTCATTCACCTTTTGATGTTCATCATGTACCCCATAACTCTCACACCTTACACTATATAATGACACTATCTTCTTCATGTAAGGCCACAATAATATATTCATATAATAATACATCATACCACCTAGATGAATAATGCATGCAAAATAGTGGCCATCTATCAAGATTTCATGTCTCAAATTTAACTTGACTATTCCCAATAACTTACTATATACCACTTTTGATATTCCCATGTCAGTGCTTTTTAGATTATTTATCATACTTTCATGAATTTATTCCACCATCTTTTGATACTTTGCATTTACTCTCTATGTTATTATAATCCTCTTTTGATGTATTAGGGTTTAGATCATTTCATGTACTATCACTAACTTCTCTCAATTTTGTCTACTACAATTTGAAGATTCTTCATATAACAATAAAAAAAGCTGCTAGTAAAATAATTCTTACTAATATTTTAGGCACTACATTAGCATAACAAAGTTACTATTTTTTTATTTGAGTTATAATTTTTTAATCAAGTCTAAGGTTATAAAAAAAGTTCATTATTTGAGAACAGCTCGTTATTCAGCTCATCAAGTAGCATGTATTTGACTTATTTGTTAAGTAAATGAGTTGAACACAAATAACTCTTTATTTAATCATGTTATTTTAATTTGAATATATATATATATATATATATATATATATATATATATATATATATATATATATATATATATATATATATATATATATATATATATATATATATCAATACCGGATTTAGTGATACAATTTAAGGGATTTTGTAGGTTCATTAATCAGGGCTTGACGGAAGAATTTTATAAGTTTCAAAAAATTGAAGATAAAGATCATGAAATTGAATTTTTAATTATTTGTGGAAACATATCAATTGGCAGAGCCCTCGATAAAAGAAAGAGATGCTCTGTATGAATCACTCATATATTATTCTGAATTATATGTATCAAAATCCCTCAAATTGTATCTGATTAAATCCAGGTATTGTGGACATTCATTTCATTGAGCATCTTAATCAAATTTCTATTTATTGAAAACTCATTATTGGCTTGGCTCACTATTCATCGAACCCTACCAATTGATCTAATAATGATGGAATGGATATTCTGTTTATTGAATCACATAAAATTTGAGTCAACTCCATCCACAACTCCAACTATATATATCATACATATGAACGGAAGCAAGACAGAAAAATGTAGGGCATTTTTTATGCAAGTTCAAATTTGAGCTTGAGCTAAAATTATATATATATATATATATATATATATATATATATATATATATATATATATATATATATATATATATTATTTTTTTCATTTGCATCATACTTTTAGTCGCACAATGTAAAGAAATAATCGTTAGCATGAATGCACACATAAATATCTCATCTTGAGATGAAGGCCTTGAACGTATGACTTTAAGGTTCATTTGGGTTGGTTTCGATCAGCTAATCGAGCCAAACACAAGTATGAGCTTATTTTGAACACGAGTAGATTTCAAACACAAGCTAATACAAATGAGTTGAACATGAACAAAACTTTAGCTTGCGGGCTTGTTTACATACCTAATCAAGTCAAGCTATCCTCTTTGTATAACATTTAGTTCCCTCTATGTAAAAATATACTTTGGATATTATTCTATATTTTTATTTCTTTAGTCTCAAAATAAGGTGGAAACAAGCTATATTTTTAATGTAACAAGTTTTGTTTTGCCATCAATGACTATTAGATTGATTTCTTTTGGCTTCATGTAGAATATTTATATTTTTAGAGCCAGTCTTGATGCTTTTTTAGGGTTTTTTTTTTATTTTTTCAGAATTGTTAAGTCAAATCAAACTCTATTGAGATTATTCTTCTAACCCCCTTACCAGCTAACTAATCATTTACGTATAAGTGTGTGAAGGTTCATACTTCATTTCAATAGCTTCTAGCTAGAGTGAGAGCTTTGATTAGGCCATAATAGATTGGCCAATTAGGGGAAGGTGGACTCAACAAAGCTTAGGATGAGTAAATGAATAGGGTTTAAACCTTATACCAAATGTGTACACAACAACAACAGAATTCAGATCAAAATATTATAACTCAATTTTTTTTCTAATAAATATTGATCAAATCTATGTAGCAAGATATTTTTCATTTCCTCTAGGAAAAAAATCATTTACAGTGATCTAAATAAGGAAAACAAGCACTGGGAGGGGTGGATTTTATATTAATTCCAATGCAAATTCGACGATTAAAAAGTTTAAAATAATTAAAATAAAAAACCACCTCTTGATTCTTTTCTCAGGACCTGAATTTTATTATTATTTTCTCATATGTTTTAGCTGCATGAAAAAAAAATGATTGCAGGTGGGCTCTGATAGCCAGCCATCTCCCTGGAAGAACTGATAATGAAATAAAGAACTACTGGAACTCTCACCTTAGTCGTCGGGTTCACAGCTTCTGTAGAAACGGCGAGACCATTATCGTTGACCTCGGCAACCAACATAGCGGCGGCAAGCGACGCGGCGGCAACAGTACGAATAATAAATCTTTAAGCTCCACTTCTACAATCCTTGAGCCTACAAACACTTTGGCTTCAGAAGAACAAAGCCAGATGATTCATAGTGATGGAAGTAATAATAGCTTTAATATTAACAATGGTACCGAAAGCTTTGATTTTAACTTTGATGAGATTTGTCTAAGTCCACTGAGATGTTGTGATTCTCATGTAAACTGGGAATGTTTAGCGGTGGAGGAAGAGGCAACGAAGGAGAAAGTAGATGAGGAGAAAGCTTTAGGGTGGGAAGAGGAAGACGTAGAGGCTTTGTTGTGTGAGGAAGATGAAATGGTGGTCGCATCGCCATGGCTGCGGGATGCGAGTTTGTGAATGGGAACAACGAGGAGTAGTCCATGCGAATAAGGCAAGCGGAGCTTTTCATTTTAAATGAAACTAATCAAAATATTTTTGTTTCTTTGAGTTTGGCATTAGAGTATTATTGTGTTTGTTAATATTCCCTAATTTAATGAGGATATTGTCATGAACTGCTCATGATTGCAATGATTTTATTCTCTGATGGGATATTTTTTATGGAAAGTTAAGAGTACTACAATTATGTAATCAAATTGATTTTGATGATATTGAACCCCAACCCAAAATGCTAACTAAAAGGGCTCATAGTTATCCTTAAAAAGCACTTTTTTAATCAAGGAAGAAGAACCATAACATCATCTTTCATTATTAAAATCCACAAGAACATGCTCCTATATATATATATGTATATATATATATATATATATATATATATATATATATATATATATATATATATATATATATTATATGTGGAGGGGAGATCTTAGACATAACAATTGACTAATTGACTATGACTTTAAAATCAGAATTAGCTGATGTCAAATTTTAATAAGAAGAAATTTTGAGGTACATATTATCTTTTGATAATATTGAGTAGAAAATGGCCTCACAATGAAAAAGATATTCTTATATAATTTTATAAAATATATATTTATATTTTTTTAAATAAAAAATATAATAATGCACATGGCATAAAATTTCACAAGCTTTACCTTAAAATAATACTATAACATTTTTGTAATTTCGCTTTATTCGCGTTGTTTTCGTCCCTAATTGAATTTGAATATAAATTTAAATATGTTTTATAATCACAATTCTTTATTTTATTTTTAGGAAATTATTATTATTTTTTGGTATGTTCTTCTTTTGACCAGATATACCATGCCGAGAAGGGACCGCTGGCTTACGGAAGTCTCACTCCCAACAGCACCTATTACTCCAGGACCGTTTCCCCTGAACGCTTTCTCTTTCTAGGAGAGTAGCAGCGGCATTCGAGCTTGAAAACTACTTGCAAAAACCCTCGAAATCCAATTATTGATCAAGTAAATTTTACTTTTTCTGTTGATTCCCATATTGTCTATTTTTTGAATCGCTATTTCCTCAGTAAAACTCTTCCTTCTCGATCCCATGTCGCTGTTGAAGTCAATCTACAATATCCTTTAACTTTAGGTGACATTTTACTATCATGTACTATATACTAATTCAATAGTCTTTGATGTAGATCTTTGTGTGCATCTTATTCTAATGTTCATGCATTTGTACATTAAACTATGTTTCTGGTCCCTTTTCAGGTTTCGTCTTGACTGATTGAGATGCTTGCAACCATGGCGGAGCTTGTTCTGTGCTCCACGCTTGGTTGCATTGGAATTAAGTATTCGCAGGCTGATTGACGAGGTGAAGTCTTTTATTGGTGAGAATTTACCGGCGAGATATGAGAGGTATTGTCGGTGCTTCTCCTGGTCCTGTGGAGGGTAGGCAGAGGCCCGCTGTGAATTTGTGAGTTCTTCGAGTGCAGCTTATTTTTAGTTCTTTTGTCTTGTAAATGCTTCGCATATGAATTTTTGAGGTATTTCCAATGTAGTGTTCATAGAATAAAATATGAACCCTAGGATTCGGTCAAGCCATTCTTCATTTATTATAATTATTTTTATCTTAGGCTTCTACACTACCTGATTCACCAAGTGGCATCGTCGAGCTCACTTGTGGGTGAAGTTTAGGAATTCTTACAGGAGTTTGCTTTAGCTTATTTCTCTTATTTGCTGTCATTTTATCTGATTCAGTTTTTTGTATGGAAATTTATATTTTATGGTTTAAAATAGATATTTTTTTTAATATTATGGCTTGTGATTCATCTAATTATATTTTCTCTCTTTATTAAATTTCTTGAATTATGTTAAATGTACACCATGAAGTTCTGAACTCCACTTGTTCTAGCTACATTTTGTCATTTTTAAATATTGGTTTTTTTTTTTTTTAATTTGTTTTCACCAAGCTCATACTTCGTAAATATTTATAGATATCAACAATTTAACAAGGGAAAAAACTGATAATATGTGATTCTAAATTAGCATTGAAAAGCATGCTTTTTCCTATTATATTATGTTACACAATTTGGTTATTTTGCCATAAAAGTGCATGCACCAGTTTTGCTCTGGGAATCATATAATTTAAAATATACTTTGAAGCAGATGAAACTTCATATGTATTTAACCCAGGAAGTGAATAAAAAGGAATATTCACAAATTTGACATCTGTATATATTAATTTAAGCGCATTAATGCACTCGCACAAAAATTTGCACTTTTGATATGTTGCAGATATTTTGTTTCAGTATGAAGTGAACCCCATGTCTGATCGTTGAATTGTTGCCTTGTTCTGTACAGTGCAGACTAAACTTTCCAAATTGCCTGATTTTACAAGAATGCAATTAGAACTGCACTAAAAACTGGACATATATAGCTAACTAAACAGGATATGAAAGTGTCATCTATCTGATTCCTTCTGTGTGAGTGAAGCAGACTGTTTAGCTAGAGAAGGATTTTACCTCTGCTATTCATTCTGCTTGCTTCCTTGTTTAAAATTATGCAATAAAAAGCTCGCCTCTAAACCTACTTCAATGTTTTTTTTTAAATAATCGCAATGAGGCTTATGCCTCATTATGCCTCATTAGTGCTATGTGAGGTTTACATCTCAAATGACGTGTTGCCCATCTCTAGGCTCCACCTCGCCTTAATTTTTGTGAGGAATGCTCTTTTAAATCTATGTTAAAAAAATCAGCTATAATTTTTAATTGCCCAAATAACACATGCAACCAATCTCATAATAGACAAATCATGCGCCTTTTCTCTCATACCCTATTTGCTCCTCACACACTTTGTTGGCCATCACAGGTATCATCATTACTTGTGATTCCCTCTTTGGTTCTTAGTTTTCTGGTTTGTCTTTAAACAGCTTAGATCGAAAGAATAAGGCTGGTTAGCATAATATTGTAGCTGGATTGGCTATAAAATTCAGCTTTCTATATGATTTTTTTCCTCACTCTTTTGCAATCACCCATATGGATAATTGTCTTCATGTTTTCTCACTCCCTCACAATTAACCTCTTTCTATATATATATTTGTACAAGCATATTCTCCAATCCTGAGAAAACTTGTTTTCTCCTGCTCATTATATTTTGATCACGGAACTTCTAAAATCAGAATAAATTTTTTTTGGCGCTAATCTACATCTTATAAAAATATGGGAAGGGTATTAAATGGATATTGATACATACATATATTGCAATGATTTTGGTTCATAATTTGTAATGAAAATATGGATTATTTAGTTAAAATTTATTTTATTCAAAATTCATTTTTGAAATGTCAAATTGAGACATAAAGGAGCATTTCTCAATAATTTGGTAGTATGCTAAATCAAATGCATATATCATAATTTTGAAGGTTAAAATTTATCTATTTTTCTACACTTTTTGAAAGATATGGAAAACAGAATTTTTTTCAATATAATTTGTTGATACGGATATAATACATGAATTTACTAACTAAGATTAATCTTTAGAAATAGATTGGTTAAAAAATCATGGAACTTTAGACGAAGTTGGCAATATGAGAAGAGGCATAAACATATCAATTTTTGAATCAATAATAGACTTCTTATGTTACAAATAAAATTTGTCAGTCTTATTATAGTTATGTATGCAAGTTTTATTCAATATGGCTAACACTTAAGAATAGAAGGCATAGCTTGGTCATTTGTTTTTTTTTTGAATTTTGTGTACACATAATTGCAGCTGCTGATTCTTGTGTTTGGTTGAATTTTTGTCTCAGTATAGTTCAATGGCAGTAGTGGTTACTTGCGGCTAACTTCTGCATGCAGGGATTTGTGTGCCTTATCATATGAACTCTTCGTTTTTCTAGATTTTTACTTTGAATCTTTAGGTTAGACCACGCAGAATGATGTTTTTCTATCTTTGTTTATGATCCTATGTGCTTGAAACAGCTTAAATATCAGAATTTGTTCTTTCAAATCTTTGTTGTGTATGATTTTTTCCCTTAAACTTTTGGGGGAACTTCTTCGTATCTTTTCTTTTTTAAACGTGGTAGATAATATGCTAGGTAAGTGAATATTGTGGCAAACTATGCTTAGGCGTTCATTTTTTATCACGAGCTTGTTTTCTAACTTCATAGTTTTGTATAGCAGTGAAATTTAAGTTGCATTGTGAATGTTCTTGCAGGATCATATTAATTTATATTGAGTAATGAGTATCAACAATGAGTTATAGTTAGAACTCTTCCTGTTTGGTTTTGTGGGGTGAGGAATTCATTATGTTGTTCTTTTGAGCCTTTGCTGTGTAGGTTTTTTTTTTTCTAAAAGACTTGATGACATCAAAAGTTCAAAAGCTTTTCCTTCTCTTGTTTACTACTTCATATATGTATCTGTTTACCGTAGCACGTAATATACTAGGTGAGTGAATACTGTAGCAAGCTATACGCTGACATGCTCATTTTCATCAAAACTTGTTTCCTTCATAGTTTTGTGTCATAGTCAAATTTAAGTTGCATTGTGTATGTTGTTGTGGAATCATATTAATTTAAGTCGAGTAATAAGCATTAGCAAGGATTTCTGGTTAGAACTCTTCCTGTTTGCTTTTGTTGGTGAGGAGTTCAGCGTAGCATGAAGGAATTACTACGTTTATGCTTGTGAGAATGATAATTCTGCTTCTCCTTGGTCATTATGTTTTATTAAAGAAGCTACAAAAAATAACTAAAGTGTGTTGGATGAGAAAATACCACACTAATCCTTGCATAAACTGCTTGTGTGCTAGTTTATCAAAATATGGGACATGTATTTTACATAGATACGTATGCATGTGTTAACTCATCTAAATTCTGGAACAATACCGCTAAAAAATGGGCATAATAAAGAATACAAAGATACCTGAAAAGTTCTGGACTAATAGGGATATTCATATATCATAGATATAATATATAGACGTTTAGCTTAGCATATGGTTAAGATTATCAAGTTACATGGTTAAAGAGTTAGAAAGCTAAGATTATGATTGAGTCATCTATCTTCTTTAGCATCATTAAAATTAGTGGTACGCATGATTTCAGGAACTCTTGAGATCATTTGATTGTCAATTAGATGCATCAACATTTTGTCAGTAGGAGGATCTAATTACATGTGAGTTTATTATGATTTTAATGTGTAGATACTTTCAAATGGTTTTTAATTAATATCATGGATGTTTGATATTATTTTGAGTGTATTTTTATGGTTTTAATGGTAATATAGGTGGTTGAAACAAGAATTTTAAGCGGTCTCCTATATGACATTTGATCATTCTTATTTTCTTTTTCATATGCTTAACGAGTGATTAATTTATTATGTAAGTAGATAAACTTGATTCATTAATATCTTCATGTTATAGATCATAATTAGTTGTGTGATTGTGAGATCTTGACTTTGTAGACCTTATAAAGTGGTAGGCTTAAGCCAAAATTGAGGCAAGTTAAATTCAATTTTTAAGTCGAGCTAAAATCAATTTTTAGTTGACCTTGCTCTACTAAATTTTATTTTCATTGTCAGTTGAGTTTGAGTCATGCAGTAGTTCGAATTTTTGTGTTTAGCTAAATGAACCTTTTTTGCATTTTATAATTTCATTCTTTTCTTCATGTGTCCTATTCTCTTGTGTTAAAATTTCAATCTATTTTGCATTTCCAATTGGATTGTTGTTACGTTCACATAGAGCAGCTAACTTCCCATATTCATTTATTATATCTTAGTTGAGTTGGTCGAAGAACGTGCCATCTTCACTACCTGGCCATATATGTTTGTGTTATATGGCCTGGTGAATTAGCTCAATCTGGCTTAGGCCTGCATAAAGAAGGTTAAGTTTGATAAAAGTTGGCCCATAGCAAGCATGGGCAACCAAATGATTAGGTTCGGTGATGCACTTGTGATAATGAACACAATGCTACTAAATAAATTTCTTTATATCATAAAATAATTATGGTAATTATAATTGAATGTTAGGTCTAATGTGGCTCAACCTGGCTTTGGTTTTTAGTTTATATATATATATATATATATATATATATATATATATATATGTATATGTAATTCCAAGTCATTTGAAAGTCAAAACTATGGGCTCCAAAAATTCCCACTCGACCTTTTGATGAAGAGAGTTTTAATAATTAATATTAGCCAAATTTTCAAAAAGCAAATGAATTTGTAGATAAGATACAAATTAGAGATTTTGCCATCATTTTGTGAGGACTTTAGATCTAGTTCCAAGTTTCTTATAGGCATAAGCATCTATAATTAATCACCTCTCTCAATGATGAGAGAGAACTTTTAATTAGCGCTGGTTAGTAGGTCGCTAAATGTTTAGCATATAATGGCAATAAATTAAAGTTTAAATTTATGAAATTCATCATTGTTAACTTATAGAAAATTTTAGGAGAATGATGACACAGATCAAGATCTCATGATTCTATTATCCTGGATTGTCTTAGTTTGTAGTTTACTTAGTTAGGGGATGCAATCCACCTAACTTGATCGAAGGATCCTTGTCAGTTGCCATAGGTTGCTTCGTCTAAGAAAATCTTAAACACTTGAGGTGATATTAATCTAAGGGGACAATTTTAAGTCCTCCCTAATTGACAAAGAGATTTGTGCCCTATCAGGTGCATCCTATGATTCATAATTTAAGGAGCAAAGTCATCGGGAAATATACGTGCAACAACTGTAATCGTAATTTAATGATGTCATTTAATGATAAATCACCTGATCATAAGGTTCTTGTCATAACCACAATTTATGTGGTGTTATTAGCGGCAAAATTATGTGGACAAGGATAAGAGCTACATCTTTACTGACATGAATTATTTGAGAGTGAACATAACAATTTATTTGATTTAACATTTGCTCTTTTGTGAGTAAGAATTTTCTTAAATTATTATTCCTGATACATAATTGAGGATGTGTAGATGAATTTTTGCTTTAAGTATTTTGGTGATGGAACTTCAATACTTCAAACTTAGGAATTTGTCAAATTCTTCTATTTTATTAAGATTTGATCTAGGTTAACTTGACTTAGAAATTTGAGAATATTTTGATGATAATATCTCCTACAGTTGAGATGTTTGTTTAACACGGCCATTATCGGGGTATTTTATTATTTAATGCTTTAGGACCTTATCAACTCCATTTAATTAGCAACAGAGGATCAGGTCTGTGATTTATATGCGATTTGAGTTTATTTGGTGATTTGTTATATTGTGGACATTGTCGATTCTATTTCGAGCACAGAGGACCAGGTCTATGGTTAGGACTTTTATGATCACACTTTCAATTTCAAAACAACGATTTTGTAACTTTGAATATAAAATTTCTTAATTAAGGAGTTTGATGGGAGTATGTAAATGTAAAAATAGAACTTTTTCTTCAAGAAAGTGGATTATCTACAATTAGTTTTGTTAACTCTTATTCTTATAAGGAGGAGGTTCAGGCTTGTCAAATGAGACTTATGACTCTTTCTTATAGGCAAAGCAGCCTGAAGCTTGCATTTCATTTTAAATATATCTTTCTTTATAAGGAGATTTGAAAAGTTAATATTCCTGACTTTGACGGTGTTAATGATTTTGTAAGCATCCTTATCATGTTGAATAGATGATTTATCTTTAAGACATATCATGCGCTGTCACCAGGATGCACTTTCTTGCATTACATGCACACATTAGGTTTAGATGATTAGTGCTATTAAATCATTGAGCATGATTTATCGGATTCTTTAACTCATGGTGATTAGTGGATTTAGCTAAGTTATTGATTACATCACCAAGTTGCCATCGGTAAGGTTTCATTGGGCTTTTAAGCTTAGGCATTTGGCTAAAACAAAGAAACAATTTCATCATACCACTTAAAAAATTGCTTTGCTTATCAGGAGAATTATTTGTTCATAGGACTGTATAGTTCATTCACGGAGATATACTATTTGTTCACCAGAATATACTATTCATTCACGAGACTTGCATGAGCGGTTTTAGCGATCAACGTACACGCCATTTGAAGCACTTGTGCAACCCCTGATGTACAATATATTAAGTTACTTTACTTGAAAAGCACTCATGAGAATGTGAAACTATTTGAATAGTGAAAGCCCATTACAATCTTCATGCACTTGTGCAATTGTTATTTTAACGTCATAGAACTCATATTCTGTTTGCTTGCATGTATTATTTTTCAAATTCACTTACAACTTTTGACAAATTAAAATCTTTCTTATGCTTCCAAAGCATCCTCATTTTTTTTTGTTTTAATATACTCATAGTGTGGGCCCCACAAGGAATCAATTTGTTGTTATAAATAGAGCTCTTCCCCTAGTTCATTCGCAGTACATGTCCAATTGATTAGGTGTGTTCTAGATGGTTTTGAGCATTCAACAAAGTTTCAGTGCAATCCAAAGATTTAAGTTCTTGCACTCGCAAGCGAGATTTTTGAGTTCATTTCAATTACTAAAAGTCCCCGTAAGTCCAGTTCAGGCTCAATTTTTTGTTCAATTTGATTCTTTTAATTTTGTTTTTAGTGCAACTTAGAAAGGCATGTACGGGTCATCCACACAAGAAAAATTGCAAGCATAATATATTTTCTTTGTCTCGATGGAATGTTGCGTGTGGGTACTTAAATGTCGCGATGAGCTAGCTTAACATTATACATGCACGTGCGGTGTCAAGGACGACAAGGCAATAGGGTAGCAACAAGTCAACGAGGAAATTTTTCTCCTCTCTCTCTCTCTCTCTCTCTCTCTCTCTCTCTCTCTCTCTTTTTCTTCTCTTCCTTTCCTTTTTTTCCTTCTCTGTCAAAAGAAGCTTTTTTTGGGACTCTCGACTACATAGATAGAGAGGGAGGGAGAAAGAGAACGAAAGTGAGAAGAAAGGGTGAGGGTGGTTGTTGGCGTGACTTGACGGTGACTGACGGTGGTTTAGAATGGTGAGTGAGAGATAATAGAATAAGAGCTGTGGGGTTGGGTAGATTTTTTTTTTTTTTTGACAAAATGGTTGGCCATAGGCATGGTTCTTACCCAAGGAGAGGGGAGGGGTTGTTCAGGCCCCATTTAATTCTTTTTTCTTTGTATTTTTTTTTGGTTTCGGTCAACAATCACATGTTGAAATCTCAATTATCTTTTCATGCAATTGGAGCAATACATTAAGAAAATTTAAATGCATTTACATGATAATAAAAAAACTGTTAAAGTTTTTATAGTCATGTATTCAACTAGTTTTAATTATAAAAATGTACCATCTTTGATTAACATTCTATGGTACTAATACCAGAAACTTAAACATGGGGAGAATGATGATTTTCCTTTAAGGAGGAGAAATATTCTTTCCATATGTACACATTCATGAGCATTAGAATTGATGTATGATAAAATAAAATGGTTATAATGAGAAATAATCATATTGGAGACATGTTTGTAACATATGCTTGAAGAGAAGGTGTGTAAAATAGATTATGTTGGTTTGAGCATGTTCAATGAAGGGAATAAACTTATGAGATTTCTTGATCTTACACATAATTAATGTTAAATTATGAGGAAAGAATAGTTTAATTCAAAAGTAATCGTAAAAATTATGTAAACAGAGAGACATGATAGATTTGACTCCTAATTTAGCAGCTAACCTCAAATTGTTGAACTCTCTAATTTTGATGTTCATCTTAGGGAGCTACCATACCAACATGGTAATGGCATGTCTAGCAATGAAGTTATTGGCTCTCTCTATATTAAAAGAACTACTAAATTAGTGTGTCAAATTTGGTGATTGAAATATTTTTTGAATCATATTAGGATACACATTTGATTATAAAATAATGCTAACAAACAAAAGATTTATGAGTATACTCTCGTACAGGTTGTTCTTAGTGTTTTGGTGATCGTTATGATGCTTTTGTTAACAAGGCATCTTTTTATGCTTTTATTTTAGTTGATTATGTATTGCTTCATTAGTTATGTTATGAAATTAGTCGTTTTTATTGTCAATTTTTCAAATTGCACATATTTTACAATTTTAGTGCATAAAACCCTTAATTATATATATTTTTGAAGTTGATGTTACTAAATGACTAATCCATCTATGTATGCATTCCATAGTGATGATGCAAGCAAGAGAAGGCACATGAGAAGCCGAGATTTCGATGATGCGAGCAAGTTCATATTACCCTTTTTTGAGAGAAGTTTATGTTGTAGGCTCCACTCATTGAAACCTATCTTGTTGATAATTTTATGTGGTACATTTTTAACATTCATCTTCGCTCCAGTGGCTTACAATGAGCACTCCCCACATCTATCATCAAGGTATGGTTGTATCATCAAGGCAAATGTTCACCATAATATGCTTTTATTATTTTTGCAAGTATATCACATTTATTAACCCTAAAGAACAAAGGTTAAATTGCCCTATTGTTATTCAAAAAGTCATAGATTCTAGAAAGGTCCTTTTCACTATAGAAGCTAAGCTATTTGCATTAATGTTTTCAATATGGTGTTAAATGGGCTATTCAATCCACTTAAGCCCATTTAAGTAAGTTCTCTAAAGCCCATCATCAACATGGGCTAGCATAGACTTATGATGGACTTTAGTGGGTTACGTATCAAATCTTGTTGAATGTAAGAAATTGAGTATGGAGAGTGAGGATGATCTCTAATCTATTATCCTTTTCTATCTTACACACAAAAAGCATTCAAGTAGAGAGAGAACATGAAACATGCAGTGTTATACATAATATCTTAGGAGAGTAAAAAATTATAGAGCTTAGTCCACTTGTAAAGTTTTCACTTTCTAGGAAATCAATACAAGGATAGTCCACCTTCAATCAATTAGAGGGACTTTAAAACACAATGCTTTTTAGGCAATTAGAAAAGATGACTTTGAGGGTAGCAAAGTAGGTCATCCTCGCACATGAGTGGTAAATATTATAAAAGTGTGTCATAATAGGGATTGCGGTGCAAGTCTAGAGTGTTATGGATTGTGGCATAGGACTACAGTATAGGTCTTGGTTCGATGCTAGTCTTGTTATATTGTACGTCATTGTGGTGCAATTCTTGTTATGGTGGTGGTTTTTGTGCAATGTATTTCTTATCGCAACATAAGTATTTTTGTGATGTAAGTTTTGTTCCTATGGTGATCTTGCAATGCAAGTCTTGATGTAGTAGCATTATTGATGCCTTGTTGGACTTATTATTGGTGTAGATCTTTCTACGAAATATATCTCAAGGACTCTTACAAGCGTTAGCTATGATCGAAGTCTGGTTGCAAATAAGTCTTGGGGATGACTATTGCTCGTAAGATTTCTTAGAGAATTTAATTGTCCTTTTGAATTTGAAAACTCTTCTTAAATGAATAAAATGAGGGGTCTTTTTATAGTTGATATAGAATCACCACAAGCTCGATCAAAGGATGCATTCATTCTCACACCCTTTAAAGTAGTGTTGATCACTTTTGTCATTTGTGACTTATTTAATCTATTAGTCTCTTACATATTATGTCGCCCATCAATCACTCTTGTACACTTGACTAAAAGTAGAGAGGGAATAAGAAAATGTTCTTTTGTTATGGCTTGTATGTGTTGATAAATATTATATATATATATATATATATATATATATATCTTCTTTATTAATCTTTCTTCATTATTCTTTGGAAACTCTTTTCATGTTGATTATTACATGTGTCAAGAGAATGAAAAAATAAATTTTTTTTTTTCGATCTCTTGGCTAGTGGTTTTTTTTCCCAATATTTTTGGAGGGCTTATTGCTCAATTTGATCTTTTGCTCCATCTCATGGTTTCACATAGCCCATTACTCAGGATGTTCTTGACTTTGTCATTGGTATCCTCTTGTGCATGACGTACATGCATTGTGTCAGTTCTTCTTTTGAACTATTGTTGTGGGTATTTCAGATTACCTTTCTTAACTCCTATATTGTTTAACTTTGGTCACTCTAGTTTTTGATCTTCATTTGAGTCGAACTATTTTTCACCAAGTTGAATATGGAGGCTACATTTTCATTAAGGATAGTGGTTGCGTGAAAGATTCAATCGATCTTTTTTGAACCTAAGTAGTATTTATAGTCATTGTGAAAGGAATTGTGGTTCTTAGTTAAAACAATCCTCATGGTTATCAATAATAGACAATGCAATTCATGTTTTTCTATCATCAAATTGTAATCGAATGATATTTCTCTTAATTCAGCTAGTTGACTTGCTTGAACTCCATTTAAATGGAAAGACTAGTATTGGTGGTTGATGGTTGTCATTGAGGATGAATCTCTAGTTAGTGGCTGGACATATCATGTTATAAACTTTCCGACTAAGAGCGCATTGTGGTAATGAAATATATGATTGTTGGATTGACAAGAATAATTTTAAAGAAATTTGCCTTCTTTAGATATTAAGTCTTTTTTAGAAAGCAATAATAATGTTCCATGATCTTTACATGGATAAACTCATCTTGAGAGAAGAATTTTATCTTAAATGGTTTGCAAAAATGTGCCGTGTGGAGATCACAAGTCTAGGAAATCTAAATCTTTTAGGACAATTTATACACTAATGAGCATTTGTCAATGTGATTCAAAAATTATTTCTGTTTGACAGAATCATTTCAATTTTATTGATAGAAAGATCTACCATAGAAATACATTTTCTATTAAAATATTAGAATATATAGACAATAGAGAGCAGATCTTCATATGATTTTTATTACTCCTTATGTGATACAGTACCACAAAAATTACTTTGGTGTATGTTAAGGAAGAAAATTATGTCTAAAAATAGTGAAGTTATCAAAGATTTGATAGTGTTGAAGGATTTTCAGTTTCAGTAGGAATACTTTGAGGATCAATATTGAGTCCATACCATTTTATATTATTTATGAAGATACTTACAAATGCTATTCAAACTGAGATGTCTTATTGTATGATTTTCATAGATATCATAATTCAAATCAACAAAGTATCTAGTAAAATAAATGGAAAGGACAATCAAAAAAAATTTTAGAAGATCGGGGGTATAGAACTAGTAGAATAATGGCAAAAGCATATTATATACTAATTTAATTCATGCATGATATTAACAATCATTGCTAAATACTATTAAAAAATAAGCAATGGTTAGAGTTGAGACTTACTGGTTGAAATGGAGATGTGACTCGTGAGTGTTATGCGATAAGATACAACAACAACAACAATAACGAGCCATTATCCCACTAAGTGGGGTCGGCTACATGAATCCTTTGTCTCAATTGCGTCCTATTATGTGTCAAATTCTCATTTAATTCAAGTATACTAAGGTTATTTTTTATCCATCTTAATCAAGTCTTTTTAGGTCTACCTCTAGCTTTCTTAACATAAGGCAAATCTAATGCATCTACTCTCCTAACCGGGTCATCGGACGGACCGATGCTTTATGTGGCCAAACCATCTAAGGCGACTCTCTCTAATCTTATCTGTCACTACAACTACTCGAATTTTTTCCCGAACATACTCATTTCGCATTTTATCTCTAAGAGTAAAGCCACTCATCTCAGCAACACTTAACTTAGTCTTATGCTTCTCTTTTATTGGCCAACATTCTGCACCATAAATATTAGATTTGTTGTATGTATCAAGTGTTGGGTGACGAAATATTGATAGTTAAGCCTAGTGTGGCAACATGGGAATGTTAAGATAAATGTGTGGCCAAATTTAGAGGTTGAATTAAGGAATGATGATATTGAAGGGACATGTGGTGAATCTATTCAAGATAAGGTAGTTTAAAATAGACTTGGGTAGTTTGAGCATTTATGTATAATGAAGGGTGTAAATGTGCTCATTAGATAGGTAAATAAAATTAATGTTGATTGATGGAAAATGAGTAGATGTAAAGTTAAGATGAATCAAAGCCAATTTAAAAGGATAAACAAATAATGGATTTTGGGGTTGTTTGGTTTGAAATATCTTGAGTATAGTGTAAAAGAAATGTAGGGATATTGAAAAAAATTAGATATTTGGTTGCATGAAAAATAAATCTGAAGTAATTTTTGATTTATTTGGAAGTTACCCTTTAGTTTATTTTTGATATATTCCAAAATTATCCAGTTAGGAAGATTTCTAAATACACTGCATCTTCTTCACTAGCCACCACTACCACCCACTATCAAATGCCGCTAGTCGCCAGTTAGTGCTCATTGATGCTAGCCGCCCTAAAAAAAGTTATCATACAAAAAAATAGAGATTTGTTTTATAACAATGCAAACGCAGAGAAATTAACCTCTTGAATTTATTTTATTGCGAACCAATCATTATAAAGCATTTCAATTATAGAGAATTTATTTTGCACTGCATTTAAAATGCGTTGGAATTCTAAACTTGTAGCCAAATAACCTCTTACGACATTATGCTACACCTAACAAACAACAACAACAAAAAGCTTTTATCCCACTACGTTGAGTTGGTTATATTAATCCTTTTTCTCAGTTGTCTCCTATTAAATATCATATTTTTATTTTATTCTAATAAAATAATGTCATTTTTTACTTTTTAACCAAGTCTTTTTAAGTCTATTTTTATTAACATAGGTTGAATCTAATACATCTATTCTCTTAGCCAAGGCATCGGATGATCAATATTTTATGTGATCAAAATATCTAAGACGACTCTTTCTAATCTTATCTACTACTAGAGCTACTCCAACTTTTTCATATATATATATATATATATATTTGTTTCACATTTTGTCTCTAACTATAAAGCCACTCATCCAACTGAGCATTCTCATCTCTACAACACTTAATTTTATGCTTCTCTTTTACTGGCCAACAATTTGTGCCATAAAGTATTTCAAGTCTCACCATCATCTTATAAAATTTTCTCTTAAATTTAAGTGGTAGTTTTCTATCACATAATAGGCCCTATGTATTCATCCACTTTAACCATCCAACTTGAATTCTACTAATAACATCTCCATCTATTTCCTCATCACGTTGGACAATAGACTCGAGATTTAAAATGTTCACTCTTTTTAATGACTTGATTACCCATTGTCACAACCCCGCCATTAAATCTACTACAACTACTAAGATTATATTTTATCTATTCAATTTTAGATCTACCTAAAGTATTTTCACTCTAAGGTTAAACTCCATAATTAAGTTTTGAACTCCCTTTATAGTCTTGTCAACAAAAAGAATAGCATCAGCAAAAAAACATGCACCAAGGTACATCCTCCTATAATTGTCTAGTAAGAACAATCATACTACAATTACAACTACAACAACAAGCCTTTATCCCACTAAGTGAGGTCGGCTACATGAATCCTTCATCTCCATTATGTGTCAAATTCTCATTTAATTCAAGTATACTAAGGTCATTTTTTATACATATTAACTAAGTCTTTTTAGGTCTACCTCTACCTTTCTTAACATAAGGCAAATCTAATACATCTACTCTCCGAACCGGGTCATAACTAAAGCAAAAAAGATATGAGGCTTGAAGCAGATCCTTAATGTAATCCAACTGAAATAGGCAAATATTTGGTCAATCCTCCCTGCATTTGAACACAAGTGACAACTCCAATTTGCATATCCTTAATGACTTAAATACAAGTAATATTAACTCTCTTCATTTTTAGAACTCTCCATAGCTCTTCTCTTGGAATTTTATCATATGCTTTATCTAAATCAACAAAGATCATATGTAGATTCTTTTTGTTTTCTCTATACTTCTCCATCAAACCTCTCAACAAATGTATAATATCCATAGTAAACCTACCTGACATGAAAACAAACTAGCTTTGAGAAATTTTTGTATCACATCATAACTTATACTCAATTATTCTCTCCCATAATTTTAATGCATGACACATTACTTTAATTTTTCTATAATTTGCACTCTCGTGCATTACTTTTATTATTAAAAATAGGAACCAACAAAATTTTTTCACTCATTTGATATTTTTATTAGATACCAAAGAAGGCAAAAGATGTATGTATAAGTTAGCCAACCAAAGAGATAGGAGAAATAAAGACATAGGAGTGAGTAAAGGATGAAAATAATCAGTGCTTTTCTTAGAAAAGATATTGAAAATAGGTGGATGAGGTATTTTGATAAACTTTTCAAGGGATCCGAAAGTACGATTGATTTTAGCAACCTTAATACCCTAAACAAAATAGAATTTCATTTTTATCGTCGTATTAGTAACTGAAGTTAGTGAAGCTTTAAAGAAAATGAAATGTGAAAAGCAAGAGACCGGATAATATTCCAATAGATGTGTGGAAATGTTTAGAGATCAAGGAATTTCTTTTTACAAATCTTTTAATCGTTATTTTAAAGACCAAAAAAAGATGTCAGATGAGTGGAGAAAGAGTTTGTTGGTTTCTATTTAAGAAGAAAAGGTGATGCACAAGAGTGCAAATTATAGAGGAATTAAGTTAATGTGCCATACATTAAAATTATGGGAGAGAGAATTGAGCATAGGTTACGATGTGATCTGAAGTTTCACAATTAGTTTGGTTTCATACGGGTAGATCTACTATGGATGCTATACATTTGTTAAGAGGTTTGATGGAGAAGCATAGAAAGTAAGAAGGATCTACATATGATATTTATTGATTTAGAAAGCTTATGATAAAGTCTCAAGTTCTTTGGAGAGTTAAGAAATGAGTTAATATTGGTTATATTCAAGTCATTAAGGATATGTATACTAGAGCACTTGTGTCCAAACACAAGGAGGATTGACAAAATATTTTCCTATTTGGTTTGATTACATCAATCAACATTAAGTCCTTATCTTTTACTTTAGTTATGGATATTCTTAGGCATTTACAAGAAGATGTACATTGGTGTATGCTTTTTCGATGACATTCTTCTTGTTGATAAGACTAGAGGGAGTCCAACGAAACTTTAATTATGGAGGTCAACTTTAGAGTCTAAAGGTATTAAGTAGATTTAAAGCGAATATATGAAGTGTAATTTTAGTTGTAGAAGTTTTAGGTAGTGTGACTTTAGGTGATCAAGTCATTAATAAGAGTGGCGATTTGCTCTATTGTTCAAAATGATGGTGAAATAGATGGAGATGTTATTAGTAGAATTCAAGTTGGATGGTTGAAGTGGAGGAATGCATTTGGCCAATGATAGAAAAGTTAAACTTAAGGAAAATTTTATAAGATGGTGGTAAGACCGATGACTTATAGTGCAGAATGTTGGCCAATAAAAGAAGCATAAGACTAAGTTAAGTGTTACGAGATGAGGATGCTCAGTGGATGAGTGACTTTACTCTTAGAGATAGAATGCAAAATGAGTATGTTGAAAAAGTTGGAGTAGCTCGTGGTAGATAAGATTAGGGAGAGTCGCCTTAGATGGTTTGCCACATAAAGCGTCGGTCCGATGACGAGAGTAGATGCATTAGATTTGCTTATGTTAAGAAAGGTAGAGGTAGACAAAAGACTTGGTTAAGATGTATAAAAAATGATCTTAGTATACTTGAATTAAATGAGATTTTGACACATAATAGGACACAATGAGCGAAGGATTCATGTGACCCAATGGGATTAAGGCTTGTTGTTATTGTTGTTGATATTTTTTTAATCTTTAAAATAATATTAAAAAATTAGTAAATAAGAAATTCTTTTATCTCCTGAGTATTTTCAAACTTCTATTGGAATATCATCAGGTCCTATTGCTTTAACATACTTCATTTTCTTTAAAGTTATTTTCACTTTGGTTTTACTAATACGATGATAAAAATAAAAATTACTAATTTCATTTAGGATGATAAGGATACAAAGTCAATAGTGTTTTTATAACCTTCATTTAAAAGTTTGTTAAAATATCTTATTCACCTATGTTGAATGTTATCTTTTAAGAAAAATATTTTTTTTTTCATTCTTAATGCACTTCGCTTGAACTAAATTTATAATTTTTCTATCTCTTTGTTTTGCTACCTTATATATATACATCTTTTGCCCTTTTAGTATCCAATATATTATATAAATCACTAAATACTAAATTATTTGCACCACATATTATTTTGTTAGAATCTCTACAAGCTATTCTTAATCTTTCTCAATTCTCCGAGTTTTTACATCTAATTAATTTTATAATTAAATTTCTTATTCTTTGATTTTTTCTTGCATATTTTTACTTCATCATCAATTATTTTTTACTAATAGGATTTTTTCTCTTGATTCTCCAAACACATTTTTTAGTAACTTTCTTATAAAAATCTCAAATCCTAAGATCTTATAGTTTACTCTTTATTATCGTTTTTAAGTACCTCTTATCTAATCCTAAGAGCATGCGTCATTTTATTTTATTCACCTTCTGACACTTCATCTTAAAATCCAAAAGGCAATTTTTTTAAACTAAGTATCATTAGAATCTGAATTAGGTAATTAAGTATTAATAAAAAAAAAATTTAAGAATAGGTATATGTAATTAGTGGGCTTCGTTACGTGTGTTTGTGGTATCTTAATGTGAGGCGGTACCGCCTGTTGGCGGCTTGTCTAGCGTAGCATTAGTGGTATTATATATTTGGTCGATATCTCCTCTGTTTTGCTCGATTGGAAATCGCTTCCTCCTGTAGGACTCCAACCAACTCCAACGCACGGTCCTCCCCTCTGGGAACGTAGGTCTGAACACCGATTCATGCGTCTTGTCCGTGTCGATACTTTTGTTTTCCATTGACGCTATTTAACTACTTCCTCTCATTTAGTCAACTTTAGCTTTCGTGACGATTCCTGCGACTCCATTTCATTTGAGGAAAATTTCATGGATTCTAAATTTTTAGCGCATCCTGCTTTTAAATCACAAGCTTTATTTATCAATTTATTTAGGTGTTAGTATTAATTAGTGTCGGTTAATATAAATTCTCATTATTTATATAACTTGTTTTGCAAGAATGAGAGAATTTGTTTTTGATTTCTATGGAAGGAGTATCGATGAGCAATTGTTATGTGAGGTCGAAATCGTCAGTTAAGGTTCAACGACCTTGGAATCGGAATTATGAAGTTTGCACTTTGATCGAGCGTGCGATCGCTCTAACGTTATTATCAGGTGGGTAATTTGTAGCGTTGTAATATCGGCGATAGCGTTTGCGAGTTACAGCTTAATGAAGCTTCGTGGATATTATTGTTGTCGAAGATGTTAATATTATAATAAAGCGTGCAGGTATCGCCAAGCACCTCGGATACAACGGCTTTGATGGGTTGATTCCCGGTAGTATATCGTCAAAATTTATCGATTATCTTGTAATAATTAATATGATAATTTGTTGCTCAACTTATAAGTTATGTGGCGGTGGCGATCGTCTAGTTGGATGAGCAAAATATGAGTCTTTGATGAGGATGAGTATCGAGGTATGGTAGTGGTCAATGTGAAACCGGCGGATATTAGTGATGATATTGATCGGGTTAAAAAGACTTGAGAATATAAAATCATGTCTAAAAATCTCATTTGATATTGACGTGAGAGTCATATGTTGTCCACAAACAGTATGGGATGTGTAAAACTACGGCGATGGGGCGATGTTTCTGGACGCTTTAGAGCCTCCAAGATGAAGTGAAAAGGGTATGTTTTGCAAATAGAGTTTGATTCTATTGTTGGGTATGGTCAATAATGTTGTTCCGGACGATTACCTCTTAAAGAATTACACTTGTATGTGTATGCAGACGATAGTCTGAGAGCAGTAGTGGCGTTTGCATTGTAGCGGCAGACGATTAGGGGTGCTTGGAGAATCTCAAGAGTTGATGAAAATGTAGATATGTAAATAAATCCGTCTAAGTGGCGGTTTAGTTCAAATTTCATAGCGTCTTGTCAATCTGATCGACCGATTGATCTAGAGATTATAGGTAGATGAATGAAATGTTAAAGTTTAGTATATGAAAGCATGGGATCTGTAAAAGCGTAAAAGCAATATTAAGGGAAGAGTCTGACTTTATATGGAATCATCTTTCTACTGAATTCAATCTACTAGCGTTTAAGACTTTGAGCTTTGGGCTTGATAATGGGATGGAGTTCTTTGCAGAGCTGTTGAGCACTACTTTTGTTGGGTAAGTATCATTATTATTAATGCTTTGCAGAATCGAAAATAATAATGTTTATTTTATCTTTCTTTTTGAATCGAGAATGTTGATTCGGTTGTGATTCTTGTCTTTGCATGATGTGTTGCCGTATTTCAGTAGGCGTGATTTATAATATCGATAAACATCTTTGGTATTTACGTGGATGCAAAGAGATTTTTTTAGAGCTTGCATTGTTTCGCCATTTGCGTGAAAATTTTAAAAAATTAAATAGACGGGATTCTTGATATTGAGTTTATATGCCAAAAGATATATGGCGGTCGATGATATTCGTAAGTTCGCGTTTAATGATAAATATTAAAAGAAGAAAGCGTCATTACAATTCATAAATATTGGCGTAATGATGATGGTATGCGTTATGGGCAAGAATCGTCGAGTGTTTTAATGGTGTCTTGAAAGCGCGTGGTTTTAATTGAAAGCTTTAATCATGTTTATCTGACTTAGTAACTTTGTTGCGATTATCCTTCTATTCAAGAGAGAGGAAGTCGACTTGTCATTTATACTCATAGGATCTCCATCCATTGAAGTGAAAGGGAGGCTAGGCATTTCCCGAACAAAATATCAACCCACGTGAGATGGGTTTTTGTCTCCGATCATTCAATTTTGCTGATAATGGCATGTGATTGTAATTGTGGTACATCATATATCGTTGTAATGCGTATTATGTCTTCAACCGGTTACATGTGTGTCGATCTACACTCTATGTATTATTTTTCTTCTCTGGGTCGATTGGCCATCTATCGTAGAGCGTGGATTAGTCGCGTTAGCCAGCTAACTTTCGGAAGGTCGCCAACACGTCTGAATAGATTGAACACAATGGATGAAAATGTAGGTAGTGCGAACTTGTAGCATATGCAAAACATTTGTCATACATTAATCGCGTATAATATTAACGATGACGACATTTTAATAGGATAATGCTTATCTTTCTCTTTCCGGTTGCACTGATCTACTAAGATTTTAAAATATTTTCACTATTATATTTGCGATTCTTTTCGATAGATGCGATGGCGGACGACATAATATGTATAAAATTAAATTGCGTGATCGTCACGTCACGCAAAGCTGGAGAAGACGGTTGTCACGGTTTAGGGTTTATATGACATCTTTTTCAGATCTTACGTTTATTTATCTGTTTATTCTGAAACTTAACTATGCATTAAATTTGGTTATATAATGAAATTCTTATTATTTGTCAATTTAAAATGAATTGGTTAACTTTGATATAATTTTTATCTCTTTAATAGTTTTATGATGATTGAAAGAAATCACTTTTTTATAAATATTGTCTATAAATTGATTGAATGAATATATGACTCATGGCCCCAAGTTTTAAAGAAAAAAATTAATACAAAGGGTGGTGTTGGAGGAAAACTAATGGAATCAATTTATTTTGAGTTCATTTATAATGAAAATATGATTATATATGAGTTCATTTTGGAGGAAAACCAAGTCGTGTTGTGGAAGGATCAAACTCAGCTAATGAGTGGGACTAATACTTGCTTCCTCGGCGGCCACTTTTGCTTCAAAGTTACAAACATCGAAGAATACCAATTTTATCGCATAGATATTCTCATTTAGTTATTATTAGGCAAAAAATAATTTATTATTAGGCAAATAAGATCAATTATCGCATGATGGAAGGGTCATCCGATTTCCGCTTTTTTTTTCGTTAACACAAAAAAGCGATTGCCGCTTTTTTCGTTACTTATTTCGCATCTTTAAAAAATTACTGGGGCGATCAATTAGTGGTGACATTTGAAGCGGGCGCCTTGATTACTGAAGCGGGCGGCCTTTCAGCGTGTACGCGCGCGTGAATCGGCGTGCGTGGCCGCCCTATCTATTCTTAAATTTTTTTTCTTAATACTTAATTACTTAATTCAGATTCTAATGATACTTAGTTTAAAAAAATTGTCAATCCAAAAATAGTAGCCAATCTGGGTACTTAAATTTTTACTTGAATTGACCTTACAATCTTTATAAATGATTAATTTTTCTTATAAAAAAATAAGCAATTTACTAAGTTCATTTTTATAAGTGATAATATAGTCATCTCTTTTCTTAAATAAAGTAATAGAAATTCCAAAATCATAAGCTAAAGTAAAATCCAATATGATCTTCCATTCTTCATTAGTCACTTCAAACTCATAGTTACTATGAATCTTTTTATAATATTCTATCATTCTACCAACATGTCCATTAAATTTCTTACAATAAATATTCTTTTATCATGGGTTATTTGGTAAATTAATTTTTTTTAGGATATTTCAAAATTTTTCTTTTGAACATATATCCAAACCTGTTTGAAGAGCATAAATACTTATAAGATTAATAATTTAAGTATTAACAATAATATTTAAAGTTATAATACTATCTCTAATTTTATTAATTTATACAACATTCTTTAAACTCTTATTTATAATCACACATACACCATTTCTCTACGTCTTCTACCCGAATACCAAAGTTTTAAATCTAAATTATCAATCTCCTTAGTCTTTTCCCCATCTCTTTTAGTTTATTGAATATAGAAGATATTTATCTTTTCATAAATTATAATATCTATTAATTTATCTATAAGAATATCTGTATTTTAAATTTCTATCTTAATTCTAGTTTTATGAACTAGCTTGTTTGCCCACGTCCATTCATAATGTGAGAACTCTTATTTAATATTGCGACCTAAGCACCAATGCAACAGTCTTTGAACACTTTTTCATTATATATAGGCCATACAGTGCATCACTTCTAGGGAATGCCTAAGCATTGGTACAATATATTTGTGGGCTCCGAAAATTCGTCACCGACCTCTCGACAATATTTAATATTAAATTGAAAAGAGTGTGATTTGAAGTGTCGGTGTAATTTTCAGAAGGCAGATAAGATAGTAGATAAGACACTACTGAGATTTCGTCATTTTGCGACTTTAGATCTGGTTCGGGTTTCCATATAGCCTTATAGTTAAATACCTCTCGATAAGTGAGAGTGAACTTTCGATTATTGTGGATTAAATCATTAGCGTATAAATAAGAAAATGTAGAGTTTTAGAATTTAAAATATGAAATTCATCATTTTAGCTTAAACCGGATGATTGAGGAATGATGGCGTGCGTCTAAATCTCTAGTTCCGTCATCCCGCATGTGTCTTTAGTTTCTTAGTCAGTAGGTAGTCGACTACGACGAAAGATCCTCATCAACAACACATGGGTTCGTCATTCAAGAAATCCTAGGCGCGGGTGGTATTTGTCAGATGCTTAAGTCTACTTTAGGCGATGAGGGTTGTTTTTATCAATATCCATGATTCACAACTCAAAGGCGAGCCATTGGACTCTGCTGATAAATATAATGGGCTGGTAAACCACTCGAGAGGATTCATATACTTCTTCATTTGTGGGCATTTGGCCAGCCGCGCGTGGACATGCGTCCTGGATTGATTGAGTAAGCATGCAGAATCTTGATTTGGCATTGCTTTTTTCTGTAGAGTTTTCTTAATTTGTCACAATAAATAGTTCTGAAGGTGGATAGATTGAGTTTGATTTAAGTTTTAATGATAGAATTTTCAATTAATTGATATTTAATTTGATTTGAAAAATTGATTAATTTAAATATGTTTAATAAACTTTAGATCCGCAATTTCTAACTTAAGAGGATTATATCTATTACCCGAATCAATGTCTCGATATTTCTTGATTTGAAACTCTTATTATAGGTTTTAGGTTTTGTTAACCCACCCCATAGAAAACAACCGCAAACATCCGACAACATTTAAGCATTTAAGTAGTGTCGGGTTAATCTTGCGTTTATAGTTAATTTTATGTTTGAATTATGAGATTGATTTGATTTTCATTTAATTAATTTTTAACATTTACGGCAAATCTACATGTCCGAGCGTATGGGTTTATAGCTTAGATAATTTTACTTAATTAATGATTTTGGTTTAGATAATTTCACTTAATTAGTAATTTTGAAAATCATAGTTAGAATGAAATTTCTTAATTTTTGTATTTAAAGAAAGCTTCATGATTTTTGTAGATTTTAGTTTAATATATCGCATTATGTCTGCTTGTACAAAGAGTTGCAGATCCGGTGGCGAAGAAGGCGTTGTAAATTGATCTGATATCTTATTAAATTTTTCAGATTAATATTTAATATATTCCAATTTAACCCGCGTAGCCTTTTTAGACATTAAAATTTGCACTTGAAATTTCTTTGTCCGAGTGCATCCAGGTATTTACGGCTTAGCTAATTTCATATAATTGATAAAATTATTGATTTTGAAAATCATAATTAGGATGAAATTCTTTAATTTTTATATTGAAGGAAAGCTCTTTCATTCGTGCAGCATTTAGTTTAGTATCGCCTTTTGTCTATTTGTACAAAGAATTGAAGATCCCGTGGTGAAGAAGGCGTTTTGATTTAGATTGTAGTTTAACACATTACTTGCACTTAGTTTACTTGATGAGTTTTTGTAATTCTCCCAATTTGATTATGTTCAATATACATCACTTTTGATAAGTTATGTCGATTTCGGATTTGTTGTTGTTTTATATTTATCTTATTAAAAGTAAGTAATCACTTCCATATTCGTATAAGAGTTATTAAACCCAATTTGGATTCATCCCTAGACTTAAGTTTATTGTAAGTTCGTTATGAATTTAGCATTAGTCCCCTTCAAATTTCAATTAAAGCTTGTTTAATTTTGAATTTTGAAAAAACTCATTATATCACTTTAATTTAAGCGTAGACTTACAATTAAAGTTGTGAGTTTAATATTACTCCAAAGTTTGTGAATTTATTACCCTCAAATTTCACTTAGATTAAATGAATGTTATTCTTTCCAAAATTTTCTTTAAAGGCTTTCTCCTTTTTTTTTTTGTTTGACGCTTTTAGTTTAAAATTAGGCATTTCCTACTTAGCGTTCTTAAGTCGGTTCATTTACTCTCCTTTTTCTAAGTCAAAAGATTTGGCGTAATTTTGTATCTCGATCCCATATGCGTCGGATTTTTTTGGCTTCGGTTGCCATTGGTGATAGCGGCGGTATGCGACAACCTTTTTTTCATCGACAGACTACAAGAAAATATATAATCTGATATATATTCATCCCCCTCCCTTTTCTTAAAGTCAAAATTAAAAATTTCAAATTCATTATGGGGCGGCATTTAACGAGTGTTGTTTCTTCGATGCCTTCTCGGCGTGGCTTCTGCGGCCTGTTTTCCATCTCGTTCTCTCTTGGCCTGACGAGTCTTCAAACCGAAAAAATAAGCGTGTATATATTTACATTCCGGATCGCGTATGTTAACGCGTTTTTTCGTGCGCATTGCCGATGCTCGAAAGACGGGTTAGGTATCAGATTGAGAATGTAGAATCGACGTCGACCAAAGAAGAATTATTGACGATGTTCTTCCGACGAAAGGCGAAGTTGGAAAAGCGAGGAGTCGGAAATCGAAGAAGAATGTCTTTTGATGTTCTTCCCGATCTGTGGCGAAAGTTAGACGGGTTATCTGAAAAGAATCACGATGACGACGATATTCTTACGGTTGTGAAATTGCTTAGGAATGTGGCGTCAGCGAAAGAAGAATTAGCCTCTTGGCGATGTGTTCTTGGCGAAAGTGGAAGGTTGCGGGAAGGAAGAAAGTCGGCGGGCTGAAATAATGGAGGGCCATAGTAAATGGCCATGGGTCAGAAAGCTAGTGGCTAGGGGAGGTGCATGCTGGGAAGGGAGAGATGAATGGGAAATTTTTAGGGATTTTTAAATGAATTTTAAATTGATTAAATGGTTTTAATTTGAATTTTGCGTCGGTAAATTCACATAGTCGATATATATATCAATGTAAGGTAATTCGTTACTCTGAACGCAATGACGCAGTCCGTTTTGCGATCGTAGGCCATTTGGTTCGAATTGGCGTCAAATTGAGTCCATTTCAGCTCAAAATGCGCGTTGTTGCTTTCGATGATTTTCAGCGACTGTCCGAATTGAGTGCGACGATCTTTAGATAGATTTCAACGATAATGCGTCGATTTAGGAAGGTCGTTTGATCCCGTCGGCCGCCATCCGACCTCGATATCGTCGGGCGTTTGCTGCTTGATCGGTTGATCATCAAGTCGTGCAATATTTATATTCTGACTAGTTTCGACATTCTGAATGTGTCGATCGGAGGTCATTTGAGTTGATTTTGGTGACGTCCAGTGCGTTTTAGCATTGATTTGCGCGTTGTCATTTCAAATCATTCGACATTGCAGACTCGCCGAATTGGCCAACTCATTTGATAGATTTCGGCGTTTAAGCCGATGACTTCATCAATTTTGCGGCGAGGTCGTTTGGCGTCGGCCTCGACCGTTATGCTGCAAGCATGTTGGCGATTGCGCTTCGATCGATTGATCATTAAGTTGCGCAATATTTATATCCGGCCAATTTTGATGTTACGAGCGATGGTGAAGTCCGTTCGTCGAGGTCATTTCGACCATTTTCGAGACGCCCAGGTGCATTTTCGATTTGCGTCACCGCTGGCGATTATTCGACATTTCGCGTCGTCGAATTAAGCGTGAATAGTCTCATTTGATAGTTTTCGACATTTTGAAGCTAACGACGCAATCAATTTGGCAAACGGGGGTCCTTTGGCTTGTGTCGGCGTCTACTAACCTCGATATATGCGTCGACATTTTGATAGCTCGTGCGCTTAGTCAATTGCTCGTTAGATCCTGCAATATTTATATTCTGATTAATTGCGACGTTATGAACGCAATGGCGAAGTCCGTTCGCCGATCGGAGATCGTTTTGATCATTTTCAATGACGTCCAGTGCATTTTGGCCTCGATTTGCGCACTGTCATCTCCAAAGTCCGTCGAATTCGATTTGTAGGCTTGACTCGACTTGTGGCACGAATGTGGAGGTCAACAATATTAAAGGATTCATGTCATGATTTTTCGACAAATTTTACACTAGCTGTTGACCATCTAATGCAATCCACCAGTTTTCTCATTCAAACTTGGGACCCAACTATGATAGTGTTTGCTGCACTTAATAATGATGAATTGAAAATGAGGATTTATAAAACAGACCCAAATAATTGGAATCTAGCTGATGATGATGTTGTTGCTTGTATTCATGATTCCTTTAATGGTGCTTCTGCTGCTTACATTTTTTGGCCACATAAAGCATCGGCCATCCAATGACCCGGTTATGAGAGTAGATGCATTAAATTTGCCTTATGTTATGAAAGGTAGAGGTAGACCTACAAAGACTTGGTTAAGATGTATAAAAAATGACCTTAGTATACTTGAATTAAATGAGAATTTGACACATAATAGGACACAATAGAGATGAAGGATTCATGTAGCCGACCTCAGTGGGATAAAGGCTTGTTGTTGTTGTACTACTATTCAAATAGTTTATATTTGTGATCATATAGTGGAAATTCATGCCCAGATTTCAGCTCTGATTAATTGTACGTATAAATCATCCGTAAATTCAGGTCCAGATTTGTTGATGTTGGATGGATATGGGAAAGGCCTATTTCTGATTCTCGATATATATCTGATATGAATGTTAACTGGACACAAATTTCAAAAGCTGTTGCAATACTGAACGGTAGGAAAAGAAAATTGAACGTTGGCCTTCTAAATTTCAACATCACTGAGTTCAACTCCTGGCAGCAACTATTACCACGTTCAGAGTTATTTGCTCTTCATCTTGATAGTGTGAAGGCCAACCTCACCTGGGAGGATCTTTACCCTGAGTGGATCGATGAGGAAGAGGAATATGAAGTGTCTACTTGTGTGGATCTTCCTGATCCTAAACTAGCAACAAGTACACTATTTGATCTTATTGCTGTTAAGCTTCCTTGTAATAAAACAGCTAAAAATTGGTCAAGAGATGTTGCACGATTTCACTTGCAGCTTGCAGCTGCTAAACTTGTTTCTCCATCCAGCGTTAGTCAGTTCCAGACGCATGTAATTCTTCTCACTGATTGCTTTCCCATCCCAAATCTTTTCTCTTGCAAGAATCTAATAGTTCGTGAAGGAAATGCTTGGCTTTTCAACCCTGAACCTAGAAATCTCAGAGAAAAGCTCCAGCTTCCTGTTGGTTCCTGCAAACTAGCAGTTCCACTGAAAACAGATGGTAATTTTTCAAGTGATATCCATTTTCATTTCTCCTGAATCTCATTCTTACCGTTAGAAGTGTAGAACTCACCATTAGTGATATTTTTGGGTGCAGTGAGGCTCCATTCGGATTCGGGGCGCCAGCGTGAAGCATATGCTACCATACTTCACTCGGCACATATGTATGTCTGCGGAGCAATTGTTGCAGCGCAAAGCATTCGTTTGGCCGGTTCTACAAGAGACCTAGTCATCCTTGTCGATGAAACAATCAGCAGTTATCACCGTGACGGCCTCAAAGATGCCGGTTGGAAGGTGAGAACGATCCAAAGGATCCGAAATCCCAAGGCTGAGCGTGACGCATATAATGAATGGAATTACAGCAAATTCCGGCTTTGGCAACTGACAGAGTATGACAAGATCATCTTCATCGACGCAGACCTTCTCATCCTGCGCAACATAGATTTCCTCTTCTCAATGCCAGAAATAACTGCAACGGGCAATAATGCAACACTATTCAATTCAGGTGTGATGGTTATTGAACCATCCAATTGCACATTCCACATGCTAATGGATCACATCGACGAGATCGAATCTTACAATGGAGGAGACCAAGGCTACCTGAATGAAATCTTTACTTGGTGGCACCGAATCCCGAAACACATGAACTTCTTGAAGCATTTCTGGGTCGGCGATGAGGAGGAGATCAAACAGAAGAAGATAAGATTGTTTGGTGCAGACCCTCCGGTTCTTTATGTTCTGCACTACCTCGGGCTGAAGCCATGGTTGTGCTTTCGGGACTACGATTGCAACTGGAATGTCGATATACTGCAGGAGTTTGCGAGCGATGTTGCGCATGCAACGTGGTGGAGAGTGCACGATACGATGTCAGAGAACCTGCAGAGGTACTGTCTTTTGAGATCGAAGCAGAAGGCTGCATTAGAGTGGGATAGAAGGCAGGCTGAGAAGGTTAAGTATGCGGATGGGCACTGGAAGAGGAACATAACTGATCCCAGGCTCCATATCTGCTTTGAGGAGTTCTGCTTCTGGGAGAGTATGTTGTGGCATTGGGGAGAGACAAACTGGACGGATAATGGCTCCTCGGTTGCGACTGCTAGGTCTACTGCTGCTCTTCCAGGTTTATAGACTACTGTCTTCTCAATTTTAATTCATTTTTATCATAGTTATTCTGAACCTTTTTTTTTGGCATTTGGAGTCCATGTCTTACCCCACATGCAAATTATATTTTCGTTCATTTAGTTATGTTGTTGGATTTTCTATAATTGAAATAAAATAGTGAAATTAAATGAAGTATTATTATGATATATATCATAATACATAAAATTCAATAATTAGCAAATAAAGATAGTATTTGAAGGTATTTATATGAGTGCCCAAAAAATAGAATTGAAGTTTATATATATTATCACAACTTGTGCAAATCATGAATGTTGCTAGTTGAAAATAACATATATTTTTAGAGGGATTTATATACATCCACAACAATTTTGTTTATATTTATATATTTAATATCCAGATTTTAGTATGTTCATTTGCGAATAGATAATGAAGAGTGAAAGCTCTCAAGCCCCTATTCACTTAGTCCAATAAAATTAAATTTGATGATTTACAATATTAGAGGTGTCATTAAGCCTCATGAAGAAAAATTAATCACTTTAAAATTCATGCAAATTATTGTTATTTTTTTAACATGAAGTATTATGAGAAAAGTGTTTTGTAAGAAGTATTTTGACCTTTGCTATTTTTTTGAGAAGATTTACATACATAACACATAATTCTTATGCATTTACATATTTAACACTTAAAGATTGATATTTACAAAAATATCATTTTTTTCTACTTTTTTTAATGATTGGAGGTGCATTTTACTTTAAAAATTTTGTGATGGTGTTATTTTTTGATGTAATATTAAAATTTTTTTGTGTTATTTATGTAAAAATTAAAATTTGTTAGATATGTAAATATGTTAGAATTGTGTACTATATAAATGCCCTTTTTTTAATTTTTCTTATTGGTCTTAGTGAGGCTATGAATTTATGTGGAAGAAACCAAATCATTGTGTTTTGTCATTGACACTCTAAATTTGTCATATGAAAATAACATTTGATGATGCACATTGATATATATATATTTTTTTTGCATATATTGATAATATGAATTATAATCGTGTTAGATCTTTGTAATCTTGATCAAATGATGAATCTTCCATAATCGATGGGGGAGATTTTAATGATATGCTTAAACCTTATGAAAGGAGAGTATACATATAATGACAGGGGAGCCATTCATGACCTTTCTAATGTGATTGTGGTTGTATGGAGCCTAAATTCATTTGCTATCCCTTATAGTTCTAAATGGGATAGACTCAATAGAGTCTCTCTTTCATTTGGATCAATTCTATTAGTTTTTATCATATTCTTCATCTTTGATACAATACTAAAAATTTACTAGATCAAACACAAATTTTAATATATTTTAAAATTGAAAACTCTTAGAATCAAGTTTAAGATCACCAATTGTCTGATTTTAGTAAATTTATAATTGAATTAAATTTCAAGATGAGCCTAATGATTTAAAAATTAATTTGATGTGAGTTCAAATAACTACAAATTAAACACTTGAAGCGTAATAAGAATTATTGGGACATTAAATAAAGAACAAATGATCCGAGATCACCATCGTCAGACTGTTGCCACTAACTATCATTGTTAAATTGTTGCCCCTTGATCATTGCTATTGGATCACTATTGATTGATTTTCATTATCAAACCATCGCTTAATGACTGTCATTTGATATCATCGCTAAATGACCATCACTATTAGATCGTCGTTGCCTGACAATTGCCTTCAAACCTCTGTCGCCTAACTTTCATTGTTGGACCTTCACTACTTGACCATTATCATTAAATCGTTGTTTACCAATAACTGCTATTAGAGTACCATTACTCAACTCCACTATCAAGTTGAACCATTGTTGTTCAACTAGCACTTATCAACCTCCACCATCTATCCACACCATCTAATTGTCACAAACTAACCTTCACTGTCTAACAATCTCATAAGCATTATGGTCAGACCTCCATTTTCCAACAACTATCATCAAACTGTCCTTGCTTGATCATCACTGCTTAAGTGTCATTGATCAACTTTCACTATCGGATATTGTTTAACCACCACCGATCAATATCTATTGTAAAACCATGCCATCTAATCAACACTAACAAATCTCTAATATCAAACCATTGACCATCCATCGCCTTAAATAATCACCACTCGATTGTCTTTATCGGAACACTATGGCTCTACCATCATTTTTGGACCATCACTGCCCAACCGTAGTTCTTTGAACACAGTTGATTGAACTGTCACCCAACCATTATCATTTGATCCCTGCATCATTGATGGGGCTCTATTGTCCGACCATTATTGTTAGATTACATCACCCAACCTCTACCATTAGACATCACCATCGGATAGCCATTCCCCAATGAGTTATGTTAGACCCCCTCGATTACTTTTGTCTGACTACGATCTCTAAACTACTATTGTTTGACTACATTCACTCTTTAAACATTAATTGACAATAATCCTTGACCATCATTAAGCAATTATTAAGAACTCCTAACCTTTGACGACCGACTACAATTACCCAAGTTCATAACCTAATTATGATCTCCTGGCCACCATTGTCTGACTACGATCAATCTACCATAGTTAACTAACTATAATCGTCCAATCACAATCACTTAACTATGATTTCTCGACCACTATTACATGATCACAATTGTTTGACTATTATTACTCAACTACAATTTCTAAACAATTGTTTCATTGATCATCTTTACCAAACAATGATTGTCCAACCACTGTTGACCGACTATTGTTTCCTAATTATAGTCGTCCAACTATAGTCATCTTGCCTAATTACTGTTGATCATCGCCTATCAACTATTGTCTTTGAAACACTAGCACCTAATAATGATCCTTAATCATCGTCAATCAATTATAGTCTTCCATTCTCTATTTATGGACTCAATTGCTCAACTTCTATTAGCCAACCATGGTCTTTTAATCACCATCACCCAAATACAATTATTTAACCTTCGTCATTTTCTTTTAGTCTCCCAACCACGATTACGATTGCCTGATCATCATCACCCAAATATATTTTCTAGACCATCATTATGTTGCTACACCAACACCCATTTATTCCATCATTCACTATAATTAATAATATTAAATATCATTGCTTATGTCATTGATGCACGTTGTTGACCATTTTATGGATAACTTCAATAATTTGTCATCCTTAGAAGGTAAGAAGGTTGTGTAGAAGGTAAGAAGAATACTAAATATTATCACATTAGGGTTAATGGGATAAGGCACATTAATAAATCTTCTAAACAAAAAAATAAGTTCATTGTTATGCTTAATGATCTTAATTTGATTTAAGATTTGATTGTTGATTTTTCTAATATATTCTCAATGATCATAACTTGTTTGATTTTGTTTATTATTTTATCTCACATGACATTTCTTATGAAGTTAATGCTATATGTTTATCTATTTCTTCACTTAAAAAAAGAAAGAAAGAATAGGTAGCTTTTAGTCTTAAGAAAAACTTGATCATGGTGATGACACAATTAGTGAAAATCTTCCTCTCTTGTTGGAAAATAATAAATAATGATGTAACCAATATCATAATCATAGGAGCATCTATTTTTTGAAATATTTATCATTTCTCTCTTTAGTTTTAATGCCCAAAAAGGCTAATTTACTATAGTGAAATGAATTTATAATTATAAAATAATATCATTCGACTTGATGCTTCATATGATTTTTAATGGAATTTGGAGTTCCTTAAAGTTTATCTTTGACGGGAACTCTTATAATTTCTTTGATCTCCTGTATTTACTCCAAATTAATTAACGTAAAATTATAATTAATAAATTATGAGGTGTTAATAATATATATTTATTATCAAAACAGAGTGTAAATAAAACTATTATTGTAGATTTTCAGCTGAAGGAGTTTCTTTGACAATCTTAAAGCCCAACAGAAGCTTCCAAAGCCCTCAGAAATCTCAGCCCAATTGAAAAGTCAATTGGCCCACGTGACTTATGTAGAGTTTTCCTTGTAACGCGGCAGCGTTTGTTGAAAATTAACGAATTTTTAATGATAAAAAACGCGTTGACTTCTTTTTATTTAAATTTAAAAAATTAATAATTAGTGTATGGTTTAAATTTAAATTTCTTGTTAACTCTTTTAAAAAGTAAAGCACATTGGCTTTTTTTAAATTTTTTATTATAATGATTAATATCGGATAGTTTTAAGGAGATTAAATAAATTAAAATATAGTTGCATTTTAGCTTTCAAGATGATAACTATAGTAATGTCTTAACGAGAACTATATACTATGCTTAGCTTAAAAATTTCATCAAAAATAAATTTAAATTTCGAAAATTTAAGCAATTTTTTCTCATGCCCTGAATTTATCGTTTAAAATTATTAGAGCCATTATATATTAATATTTTCATATATGTTTAATATTTATGATAAGTTTGTAACATTTATTATGATAATATATTTAAATTATTAAAGATATTATCCTTTATTCTATTTTTTTTCTTTCTCTGTTCTTTTTGTAAGATATTTTTTAATATTTTCTTAATTATGTAAATAATATTAATTGTATAAATATTTTAACTCAAGGATTTTAATTAACTAATTACATAATCCGTATACTTATATCTATATGAATGTAATTACAGTAATAAATTTATTAATTATATATAAATGATTGCAATTTTAGCTTTCTTTTAACACAACCCATCAATTACAGTTCTCAAAAGCTCGGTAAAAACACAAGTTTCTAAATGATCACAAGAATTTGAATAAATTATATATAAAAAAAAACATCATAGAACTATTTATCATCCATCTTCAACTTATTAATATATATATATATTTTCAAATGATTTACTGATACGCAGATTCAGGTATCCACTGATTCCCCTGAATAAAATTCTCCAACGAGTAAACCCCCACATGTTCCGCCGGAATCTGGCAACTCCACGGCACTCTCGCCGTAACATTGGCCCCAGGCCCCCTGCTCTCGAACTCCCCGTAGAATAGCGTCTCGAGAGCGAAATCCTCCGACCATGGCAACCACCCTTCCGGATTCAAGAACTCCTCCAGATAACAGCCGATGAACACCGTCCTCGAGTACTCCTTCCACGGCCGGCCGAGGTACACGCGGTGAAGCGACGGGTTGCTCCTGTAGAGATTCCAGTATTCCTCGGAGGCGTTCAGCCTGCAGTTGTGGAAGACGAAGCCGGTGGGTTGGGCCGGGTCGGTTCGGCCGTGAGCGGTGATGGTGTCGGACTCGCCTTTCACAGGATTAAAATCGCGGGTCACGATGATGATGAGGCAGTCGTCGAAGACAGCGGCGGAGTTGCCGAAGATGAAGTCGACGGTGCCGGAGATCACGCATGATTTGTAGTACTGGCGGAGGGAATGGGCGTACAGTGTGTCTTGATGGCCGGCCAATTCTACTGTGTCGAGGATGGTGAAGTCGCCGTCTGATCGGAAAGCCACGGCTTGATGGGCGGCTGGTCCCGCCGTGTTCTGGAACGTTAGGTCCCGGGCCATGAACCCGTCGCCGGCCACAGCTGTAAGCCACAACAAAGCAGAACGTTTCCCATCAGCTTAGAAATATACACTACGACAACGAGCGGCCCGCCGGAACACTGGTACAAGAAATATGTTTCTTGTGGAATTATAATAAAAAATAGATTTTTTTTAATCTGGTATTTCTATTGTAATTTTTTTATCAGAAATAAGATACTATTTTTTACAACTATCACATTGTTGACTTTGTCACAAACAAATTATTTTTTATCATAAAATTTTCTTTAAAAATATTAAAAATTACATCCAAAAAAAATAAAATGCTATTATAAAAAAATAAAATCATAAAAAATTACCCCAAAGGGCCCTAATTATTGACCTAAACTCCGAAGAATACGTCACTTGTAATTCATGTGAATTAACATCTCATAACTAGAAACTAACCGAGTTGGAATTAATTTTTTTTTTAAAAATTAAAATTTATGTAGATATTATGAAATATAATATAAATATTCTTAGTTTGCAATGATTGATATTTATTTTTTTTGAGATATTTAAGTGAATTTAATTAAAAACTCATACATAAAATACAAAAATTTAAATTCAAGATCTTTTGATTGGACTAAGGTGCCTTGCATAATAATATTTATTTGTAGGCATATGTATATTAAAAGTCTTCTATTAATCGGTATTTTGCATGCAAATATTTTATATTATGAAGCCTAAACTAGAATTTTTATTATGTTAGTATGATTTATTATTTGATAAACTGTCTTAAAATAACGTTATCAAGCTGTGATAATTATCGTTCCTAACACATATTTTCTTCGAAATAATAGAGAAATATTTTACACGGTCTCGTGCGAATTTTTATGGCACGTGAGAAGTAAGTTCATGCTAAACCGATTGACCGGCGACAGCTATCGGATTCCGTAACCTGCGCTATGAGATATGATGGTTATTTTATTATATATCTCCTGAAGAAATATAATATATTCCTCTAAGCGCTTTTTTTTTTTTTTTTTTTTTTTAATTTAGACATATCTCGCATGAAATGATACTTATAAATATAATATTTTTTATGCATAAAAATTAAGAATAATATCATATTTTTGTACTATTAAAATTTTAAATATTTTTTGTATAAATATATAAAAATTATGTGTTATATATGTAAAGGCTCCTATTTCATCATATCAGATACAAGCCACACATGCATTTTTTGTACCGTTTATTATATAATTCCTGAATGGAAAAAAATTGAATAGGACTATTCTAAGATTTAATTTTGATCAATATAATAACTTTATTCATTATATTTATTTTGATATGAATAAATATTGAATTGATTGAATAATCATAAATGTTATTAAATTTAATAAATAATAAAATCCATCCTATTCAAAATTATGTTATTCTAACCAAAATTTTCTCCTATAATAAATATATCTTTCATTACTACCCATCAATTAATGTCATTATACTAACAGCTAAACATCAATTTATCTATATATATATATATATATATATATATATATATATATATATATATATATTCTAACAAAATTCTTAAAAAAATGGATGAATATGTTCTTAAATTAAAATAAAAAATCGAAAGATTGAAAATTTTAAAAAAAATTGGTACAAATATATCCACTTACCGACGGTGGCAGTACTATAAGTTGTAACACCGACCTGGTCGGCATTAAGGTCACCCGTAATGACGGTTTTGCCCATCCCGTCCCCAACAAATACCAGATTGGTTTTCTCGAACGGCACGCGCACGATCTCATCGTACACACCCGCCTTGATCGCGATCACAAATCGCTCGCCGGTGACGTTCGCCGGCGCCGCGTCAACAGCCTCCTGTACCGTCTCATAATCGCAGTCGCCGTCCTGACAAACCGTGGAGTTTGTCGGCAGGCCCAACGGCACCACGCCGACGCCGGAATTTGCCGGAGTCTCGGACGGCGGATCCCAGTACCCATCGCGTTCGGTCTGCGGCGGACCCCAGAGAGAGATATTGGCACCGTAGCGGTGGAGCGCGGCCAGCATCGACAGGCCATCGCTGGTGAGATTACTGAGGTCGGAGAGGAAGGTCATTGCAGCGGCAACCTGGGCGGTTCCGTTAACGTATAGGAGAGCAGACCAGCAGTCGTATTGGTAGAGGAGGGCAGCGCCGGCCCAGGTGCGAGAATCGGGGGAAAGTAGATCGGAAGAGGATGCAGCGGAGAGGCGCCGAGAGGAGTAGGAGAGGACCTCGAGGCAGATGCGAGCGGCGTTGGTGCGATTGAGGTTAGAGGCGGAGGCATCGAGGATGGATTGAACCGCAGAGTTGGCGGTGACCAGATCTCGGAGGGAGGCGTCGATGATGGTGAGAATGATGTCGGAGGCGGTGGCATTGGGGGGAAGGGGAGGGTTTGAATGGGAGAGCCGGTCGGCGCATGAGTCTGGGAAGCGGCTAGCCTTGCAAGCGTGGAGAATCTCCGGCGATGATGTAGCGGCGGAAGAGGAAGAGACGGCGAAAAGAAGGAAGAGGGGGAAGAGGGGGACCATCGTTTCTGGGTTTAGGGTATTCCGTCTCTTTTTTCCGCCATTATTTTGTCTTTTATTGTTCAAGACAAGGGAGGACAAAACGTGGTGTCAACGCTTTCCGTCTGAATGGAGTATACGAAAGAGCGTGGCTGTCTTGCCGCCACGCTATTTGCGGCAATTTGTTAGTGGGGTAGGTACTCTTACCGGGTCATTTCTTGACCTATTAACCTTCGATAGACACGATTACAAAATACGGGTTGGTTAGTTATTCTTTTTTATTATATTTTTCATTTTTCTCTTAATTTTATTATCATCATAAATCAATCGAGTAAAGATGTAATATTTTATGAATTCTAATAAGTCTAATTCCCATTTAACTATTTTTGAATATAAATTTTAGGTTTTGGCTCAGTATTTTTGGAATGAGATATAAATTGAATACAATGAATTTTAACTTCTTTCATGATGTTTATAAAATAAATAAATAAATAAATTGTTGTTAATGTTTGGTTGGCTATAATATAGGATTTAGGGATATATGTGTTTGAAATTTGATTTGTTCATGAACTTTGACCAAAATAACAGAACCACCGAACAACACTAGGCCATCAATTTTAAATGGAATAATAATAATATATGAGTTGACCATTAAATCATTGACTATAATGAAAAGTAGACTTGTAATTTATCACATTTCGAATGCATGCTCTTTGACAATTTTAATAAAAAAAGTTGAACAATATATATATATATTGTTGCATGCTAGAGAACCAGTTGCAGTAGAATAAAATTTCATGTCTTAGCTTCAATGAAAAATCTAGCACACACACACAGATATTTGAAGTGTAAACAAGAAATTTCAAGATTTTTACATGAAAAAATTCCAGAAAGAGGGCGAACAAATCATGCGGCCTAGCCCAATAAAATTTTTTTACTATATATCTGTTTTGGAGTACATAGTTTTCTCGATACGGGATTACATAATCAGATATGAGAAAGCGATAATGGAATCGAATCGAGAACAAACAACTATCTTAGTGTTGGTTGTAACTGTTTGATTGATTGGAACAACGGCGATACGGGCGACAACGATGGTCGATGGTGAAGACCGGAGATGGTCGGCAACGATGGCGCATAGCAATGGCCGACCGAGCGGTGGCGACGATGATGATCGAGATATGCGGTGGTAGCAGAAATGGCCAGCAATGACCGGTGAAGCGGGTGAGGCGCGACCATCTGAACTTAGAATCATCTAACAACGCCTATGCACCCGGTTAAATTATGCAGCTTTTTTGGTGATGTGAACAACGGCGCCAGTGGCGACGGCCACCGGCCGACCGGCTGACTACCGACGCAGTGGTGATGACCGCAGCGGCGCGACCGACGGCGGGTGGTCGAAGACGAATGATGATGGTGGTTGAGGTGGGACCGGCAGGCCTGCAATGGTGACCAGCGGGTCGACGGGACCGCCGACGCGGGTGGTGGTGATGATGATAACGGTGGTTGAGGGCGAGGCGGTGGTGGTGGCCGGTGGGTGGTGCGGTGATGGCGGTGGTCGATGGCGAGTGGTGGCACGATTATGCTTGGAAGATTTTCAAGCTTTAGAGCTCTCTCTTTCTCTTTAGCTTTGGCCTCTCCTCATTTGAAGAATGAGAGACTATTTATAGATTAGAGGAGTGACGTTTCTATAAATACATGCAAAACCCAAACCACTCCATCGGACGGCTCGAAATGATTCATTCGATCATCTGATGTATTTTAAGTATTTTGAATGCTCAATGAAGTCAGAATTAGGAGATCTTAGTCTTGTTAGATCCGACTTATCAAGACACTCGATTTAACTATAAACACTCTATATTTAGGAGCCGACTAATATCGCAAATTTTTCAATTATATTTTAAGCGCTTGATCTGGGTTAGTCTTGCTCAAAATCAGATTGCTTTCGACATCAAGATTCATGCTTCGATTAGTGGAATTTTCAGTGCCATATATATATATATATATATATATATATATATATACCTCTTTATTTGAATTCATGATAAGAACACTTTTTAAGAAACTTATGATATTGATATGAATAACGCATTACTATTTGTGGGCTCCGAAAATCCGCCACCGACCTCTCGATAATTTTATTGAAATGATTGAATTGAAGAAAGTGTAGTTTGAAAGTGTCGGTGTAATTTTCAGAAGGTAGATGAGATAGTAGATAAGACACTACCCAGAGATTTCGCTCGCTATGGGACTTTAGATCTGGGTTCGTGGTTTTATAAAGCAAGCTCTATAGTTAATTACCCATCCCAATAAGTGAGAGAGAACTTTCGATTGAGGCTAGTCATTAGATCGTTTAATGCATAGCGTATAGTAGCAGCATGTAGAGTTTTAGAATTTAAGATATGAAATTTATCATTTTAGAGTAAACTGGATGGTTGGGAGAATGATGGAGTGCCCGATCTAGTTCTCATGGTTCCATCATCCCAGGCACGATCCCTACCACTTAGTGGAGGTAATGACCTAACCCGATAAGAATTCTCATCAAGAACACATGGGTTACACCAAGAAATTCTCAGACTGGTGGTGTTTGTCAGGAGATAGACTTAAGTCTACCTTTTGACAGAGGATTGTTTGCCATCAAGTATACCCCATGATTCACAACTCAAAGGGGAGCCATTGGGAGCATACCTGACCACTATGCGATCGTAATATAATGGAGCCGACCAAATCACCGATCGAGGACTCGGTCGTAACTACTTCATCCAAGAGCATCGCCAAGCCACGCAAATGAGGACACATGCCACGCCCCATCGTGAGATTGAGTGAACATAGTATAACACTTGATTTGACATTAGCTCCTTTGTGAGCTAGAATTTTCTTAATTTGTCACCCTCGACAAATAATTGCGGAAGGTGAATAGATTGAGTTTGATTTAAATTTTTAATGATATAATTCTATTTAAGCAGTTTCAGATTGCTACTTAATTTGATTTGAAAAATTAATTAATTTGAATATGTTTAAAAGTTTTAGATCCTGTCAACTCTATTTACCGCTAATAGATTAGATCTATCACACCGAAGTTCTCATATATTTCACTGATTTGAAAATCATTATAGGTTTTTAGGTTTTGTTAACCCGGACCCAGTCCTAAGACTAAACCGGGAAGCAACCCGCGCAGCATCCTCAGACAGTTGAATTTATGCATTCAACGTAGTGTCGGGGCCCATGCGGGTGTATAGTAATTTTAGGTAATTTTATGTTTGAATTATGAGATTAATTTTGTATTTTTATTTTTTTTCCAATTTAGCCTACGCAGCCTTTTCATACATTAAAATTTGCACTTGAAATCTCTATGTCCGAGCACATGCAGGTTTATAGTGTTAGATAATTTCACATAATTAGTGAAACCATTGATTTTGAAAATCATAATTAGAATAAAATTCTTTAATTTTTGATTATAGGAACCCTATGATTTTTGTAAATTTTGATTTAGTATCACCTTCTGTCTGCTTGTACAAAGAGTTGCAGATTTGGTGACGAAGAACACGTTTTGATTTAGATTGTAGTTTAAAATATTACTTGTATTTAATTTATTTGTTGAGTTTTTGTAATTCTCCCAACTTGATTATATTCAATTTATATCACTTTTGATAAGTTATGCCGATTTCAGTATTTATTTTTTTAGCCTTACTCATGCTTATTAGTTAGCATAGTAATCACCTTCATATTCGTATAAGAGTTATTAAACCCAATTTAGATTCATCCTTAACTCCATATTAAATTTTATAGATTTTAGGTTTATTGCAAGTTTGTTATGAGTTTAGTATTAGTCTCCCCAAATTCCAATTAAAGCTTGTTTAATTTTGAAGAGTTTACAAGAGAAGAAAACTCATTTTACCGCTTCAATTTAAGCCATATAGAATTGCTATTAGAGTTTGTGAGTTTAATATTAGCCTCCCCGAATTTTACTTGCATTTTAAATGGGTGTTACATTCTTTCCAAAATTTTCTTTAAAGGCTCCTCTCTTATTTCTCTTTGATTTAACATTTATCTTCATATTTATCATATATTCTTTTGTTTGACTTAAATTTAGGTAATTCCCATTTGAATTTGTTTAAGTCCTGAATTTTAGTCTAATTTTCGGCAGCCTCCCGATGTCATCTCCGCAGTGGTCAGACGGTAGTTATTACTCAAGACGCCTCCTCGAGTAGTTGAGCTGGTGTCTCTGAACGTTTTACTGATGGGATTTCGACATTTTCAGCTCAACGACACGATCAATTTTGTGAATGGAGGTCGTTTGATCCTCATCGGTGCCTCTTGACCTCGATATGCGTGCAGACACGTTGACGACTCGAGCCCTTGATCGGTTGATCATCAAGTCATGTAATATTTATATCTTGACCAATTTTGACGTTCTGAACGCGATGGCAAAGTCCGTTCGTAGATCAGAGGTCATGTGGATTGATTTTGGCGATGCAGTATTTCACCGATTTGCGTATTACTCCGATTATTCGAAATTTATGCTCACTCAATTGAGCACGGACAATCTCATTTGATAGATTTTGGTGTTCTGAAGCTAACAACATAATCAATTTCACGAACGGATGTCATTTGGTCTACGTAGGCGCCTCCTGACCTCAATATGCGTGCAGACATGTTGATGACTCGAGCGCTTGATCAGTTGATCATTAAGTTGTGCAATATTTGTATCATGACCAAATTTGACGTTATGAACGCGACGGCGAAATCCGTTCGTCGATACCATTTTCAATGACGTCCAGTGCATTTCAGTCTCGATTTGTGCGCTATCACTTCAAATCATTCGACATTTGTACAGACTCGTCCGAATTAAGCATGAAAAATCTCATTTGATAGTTTTCGATGTTTTAAAGCTAACGACGTGATCAATTTCATGAACGGAGGTCGTTTGGTCATCGTCGCAGCTTCTCGATTTCGATATGCGCTTCGACACATTGATAGCTTGAGTGCTTAATCGATTGCTCGTTACATTTTATAATATTTATATTTTGGTCAATTTTGACGTCGAACGCGAACGAACGTCATCGATCGGAGATCGTTTACCATTTTCGGACATGTATTTTGAGCCTGATTTGCATTACACCGCCGCTCAAGTCCGTCGAATTCGATTTGTAGGCTTGACTTTGACTTATGACACACATATGGAGGTCAACACTATTAAACAAAATTTGTGAGATAAGATGAATTAATGGATTGTTAAATTGATAGTACCAAATAAAATTCATAAAAATAAAAAAAAATAAGTATAATAAATATATAAATGTGTACTCATAGAAAATTTTTGTGAATCGGTGACATTCATTGATATTCGTGATCGCATAAAAATTAAATATTTCATTAAATAGAAAATAAGCAGTGGGTGCTCCCCTAAGACCGGTATGTAAGGAATTTATAATTATCTTAGTAGTGTTAACTAGATACTCAATTTTATAATTTAAGAGATGGGCAAATGAATCTTTTGCTCCATCTAAAAATTATTTTCGACCTCTGCATTTATCCAAACATTTAAATTTATCACTTTTGAGAAAAAGAAGTTATTTTGGCCTCTATTATAATTATTAGAGTTCTTGTATTATCATATTAATATTTTTGCATGTGATTGAAATTTATAATATTTATTCTTGTAAAATATCTTATTATTCAGCATATTTTTATTGTTCTCTTTTCTTGCCTGTATATAGGCATATTTGATTGGCATCATAAACTAGTCAAATAAAGATGTAATCTTTTATGATTTCTAACATGCATATTGAAATTCTTACAAGCATTATATATAGATTAATCAAGTGAAGATAAAATCATTTATAATTTTTTACACAATATCAGAGCATCCCCTTCACCTCCTCCATTTGATGACTGTTACGTTGTTGGTCACACAGGAACTCTTTATAATGATATTGTTGAGTTTGCTAGAGCTACAATCATATAATCTCTACTTTTGAATGAGTGATTTTTATTTTTATTTTTAAATCTTGTTGTTGTTTGATGTTGAGGTAAAGGTTTTTGCTTACTTTGCATGAGTTGGAGGATTAAGATTTGGAGTTTGTAATCTGTGAAGTGTTTACTGCTCTTGCAGAGAGGAACAAAGCAGGCATGTTGATGCCTTGATGTGTTTTGAGCGAAGAAAGATTACAAGATGAATTTGTTTACCATCAAGAGATATCATATTCTCATTACAATGAAGAGCAGCACACTCATTTTTGCAGGAGATACAAAGTTGTAAAATTGTGAAAAAGGCAAACTCCAACGGACAATTCATGAGCTGAAATTGTGATAATCATACTGTATTGGATGCTTAAATAAGCCTTCAATACAAAGCGCTTTTGCTTTTAGAAAAATTATTACGTGCAGAATCCGGATGAAACTAGAATTATGTTATGAACTTGAAATATAGGTACTCTTATAAGAAAATTAATGGAATTAATAGATATTATGGTTCATAGAAAGATAAATATTTTATGTGTTCAAGAAACTAAATGGGTTGGGGAGAAGGCCAAAGAGATTGATAGTTTAAGTTTTAAACTTTAGTATTTAGGTAGAAATCAAACTAGAAATGACGTAGGTGTGATTATAGATAAATGTTTGAAGGATAATGTTATAAATATTAATAGATGTGGAGATAGAATTATAACTTTAAAGATTATTATTGATACTAGGATTATCAATGTTATAAGTGTTTATGGTCTTCAAGTAGGTTTGGATGTAAGCTAAAAAGAAAATTTTTGGAATGAATTAAAGGGATTAATAGAAAAGATACTTCTTGAAGAAAAAATATTTATTGGAGGAGATTTAAATGCACATGTTGGTAGAGAGGTATAAGATTTTAAAAATATTCATGGTGATTCTGGATTTGGAGTGATTAATGAAGAATGTAGGACTATATTAGATTTTGCTTTAGCCTATGATTTTATAGTTGCTAATACTTTATTTAAGGAAAAAGATGAACATATTATTACTTATAAAAATGGATCTAGTAAAATACAAATTGATTAATTTTTGATAAGAAAGATAGATCGTTTAGATTGTAAAGATTGTAAGATCATTCCAAGTGAAAGTTTAAGTACCCAAAATTGATTGTTAGTTTTAGATTTTAAGATAAAGGATTATAAGAGGAAAAATAAATTAAATTATTATCCTAGGATTAGATATGAGCACTTAAAGAACACAAATAAAAATATTTTTAAGAGCTTAGAATCTGAGATGTTCATAAGAAAGCTAATATTATGTAGGAAAAAGTAGCAAGTGAAATTAAGCAAGTTGTTAAAAATGTGTTTGAAGACTCAAAAGAAAAAATTTCTTTTAATAAAAATAGTTGGCGGTGGAGTCAGAGTATGCAAAAAAAAGATAAAAAATAAGAAGCATTGTTATAAAACATGATTTACATGTAAAAATTTGGAAAATTGGGAAAGATATAAAGTGACCTGTAGAGATTCTAAGAAAGCAATATATGATGCAAAAAAAATTAGCTTTTAGTGATTTATACAATAGATTAGATACCAAAGAAGGTGAAAGATGTATGTATAAGTTAGCCAATCAAAGAGATAGGAGAAGTAAATATCTAGTTCAAGTGAGGTGTATTAAGAATGAAAATAATAAAGTATTTTTCTTAGAAAAGAATATTGAAAATAGGTGGATGAGGTATTTTGATAAACTTTTCAATGAAGGATCTGAAAGTACGATTGATTTTAGCAACCTTAATATCCTAGGCTTAATTTTTAAATTAATCTTTAATAAAAACATAATTAGCTAATTGATCCTTAAAAAAAAAAATTTAAAATAGCCAGTCGCTTAGTCAATGGCGACCAGACTGGTCAGCAGTCTTACTGACTGAGAACTGGCGCTAAAATTTTTTTTTTAAAAAAATGAAATTTCTTTTACGTGGTTTTTGAAAGCATCCGAGAGAGAGAAAGCACAAGGGAGAGAGAGAACGGGGAGAGAGAGAGAGAGGCATGCAGAGAGAGAGGCATGCGGTTTTATTTTTATTAATTTTTTTAATTAATATAATTATTTAAAATATTTAAAATATATAATTTAAATATATTTTTTATAAAATATTTAATAACTAAATATTTATATATTTAGTTATTAATTTATTTATTTATATATATATAATTTAATATATAATTTAAAAATATTTTTAATTATATATATAAATTTATTTAATATTTTTTATTAATTAATATAATTATTTAAAATATTTAATTTTTATTAATTTTTGTTAATATATAATTTAAAAATATTTAAAATATATAAATAAATAATTTTTAATAAATAAATAAAGAAAGGAATAAATTATATAAATATTTTTAAGTTATATAAATAATTTAAAAATATTTAAAATATATAAATAAATAATTTTTAATAAATAAATAAAAAAAGGAATAAATTATATAAATATTTATAAATTATATAAATAAAGTAATTATATATATATATATAAATAATATATAAAATATATAAAATATTTTAAATAAATAAATAATAAGTCTATAAAATATATAATTATATAAATAAAGGAATAAATTATATTTTTAAGTGACTTTTTCTTGCTTATGCTTGCATTTTAAAACACCCGACTCAAGAGATATGCAACTATTGTTGTATCTCATTCAGGGTAAGATCGATCTGGGAATTCGACCGATCTTCTATCTGAGTTATCGTCGAGTAATGCCTCGATAAACAACCGGGATAAGTTGGCAATCCTCATGACGCCACAACTTTCTCCATAACGTTAACATCATCGAGAACGCCATACACAACCAGATAGATCGAGAGGTCCTTGGACTTCCCACTCCTTCCATAGTTAACGCCATCTGCAACACCCCGACAAACAACCTGGATAGTCAAAATCCTCGCCGATTCAATTGAGATCTTCCTATAGTTAACATCGTCGAGTAACGCCTCGATAAACAACCTTGATAAGTTGGCAATCCTCATATACGCCTACAACTTTCTCCATAGCAGGTTAACATCATCGAGTAAACGCTCCGATACACAACCCAGGATAGATCGAGAGGTCCTTAGTGGACTTCCCACGACCTTCCATACGTTAACGCCATCGTAACACCGACAAACAACCTCGGATAGGTCAAAAATTCTCAGCGGATTCAATTCGAGATCTTCCTATATAGGTTAACATCGTCGAGTAACGCTATGATAAACAACCTTGGATAAGTTGGCAATCCTCTACAGCCACAACTTTCTCCATAACAGTTAACATCATCAGTAAACGCCCGATACACAACCTAGATAGATCGAGAGGTTGAGAGAACCTCATAAATATATTCCGCAAGTTTGTCATCAAGTAACGCTCGGTAATGATCTTAGAATAGATCGAATTACACTAAAGGGATTCAGATGATCTCTTCGCAATCTTTATCATCGATGACGCTTTGACACACAACTCGGAAATATTCACAAACAATTTTTGTGGATTATTAATACTTCGCAGAACATACAAGTACAATCAACCGTAATAATATACAACACTAAATTGAACATAAAGGAACTACAACTACACGTCTTGATGGTCTCATCGATGATGAAGAACTATCCGAGTCATCCTCGCCGCTAGAAGGGTGGGAAGGCTAGGAGAAAGGACCTCAACACCAGCGAGCTCCTGTTTGCACCCGGATGGATCCGTAACCTCGAAATCTTGCACCCGCGCATACCTACACGCATTTGCCCGCAACCTTCCCGAAGTTATAATCTTGTACTCTATGAAGATTTGTTCTCTCAAAATGCGATTGATGGACTCTCAAATTTCATTGAAGAATTTGCTATTTTCAAGTATTTGACATATATTTTTGGATGGCCGAGATAATGTCACCCAAAATAAGAACAACGATACATCCTTAGAAAATTAATCGATCAAGCACGAATCTCAAGGCATTTTGAAATGCTTGATCTAATCACCGATTTCAGCAGTTTTACAAATTAAATCACTGCCCGATCGAACATAAGAACATCAGCATAGTCCGATCCGATTCGAATCGACTCGAGCTATTGGGCATGAAAATGAATCGAAAATGGTCACCAAAATCGACATATTTATAGTGGTCGGCTCATCAAGACGAATCCAACGAATCTAAGACCACCCAATTCCGACATTATTAAGGCACCCAGATCATCAAAATACACCGTCCGATCGAGGGGATCGCACTAGCCCGATGGGAGTGGTTGGAGTTTTCCACGAATTTACAAGGCTGCCACTCCCAAAAAAATCTATAAATAGCCTCATTCTCACCTGAGAGGACCTAACTGATTGGAAGACCAGAGCTCGAGAACCACCCGACCTCGACGCCGACGATCTATCACCACTAGTGCCACCACCAGTAGTGGGAAGATCAGGAGCTCTCCTTAGGAGATCGCCCCCAGAGGACTAGAAAGACCATGCCGCTTTTCTCTCAAGATCAAGAGGTTGCTCCGTAAGATCCGTTCCCGCTTTTGGGAAACTTCTCCTTGGGTTGGAGTTGACCGACATATTTTTCTATACTCGAATATTGTTTTCGCCTAGAACACCTTCTTAACTAATGAAGCAATAGACTTTTGAACACATAGTGAAAGTTCTGGCGGGCAAGGCCCCATGGTTTTCCCTTAACGGGTTTTCCACGTATAACCCCGTGTTCATATCCTGCTTGTGTTGGATAATTTTGGGCTACGAAAAGATCTGATCTACCGAATAAAATTCTCTAGCACGCAACACTTATGATAAAGTTTCAAGAGATATTCTTTGGAGAGTTGTAAAAAAGAAATGAGTTAATATTGATTATATTCAAGTCATTAAGGATATGAAAAAAATTTGAGCTACACATGAAAGGATGATGCTTAAAGTCTAATGCCATCGAGTTGTTGGAGGAGTTTGTAAAGAAAGGTTGTATAAAATGTGTTATAGTTGCCTGCAAATGAACAGGAATATGAAAGAGAGGGTTGAATACTGAAATTATAAATTATTATGAACTTCTTTATCAAGTTACATCACATTTTTGAATTTAGAGTTAGAATTTATGATATTACAATTATTATAACATATCCTCATTATTGAGAATAATTTTTTTATTATATTTTTATTATTTCTCTCTTCTATTTTTTTTGTATAAGCATATTTATATTGGCATCATAAGTCAATCTAGATGTAATCTTTTATGATTTCTAACGAGCCTAACTCCCATTTAACTCTTAAAGAAGCTTTTTAGTTGGGAGAATTTATGATAATGTATTTTGAGAAGGAAGTATACGATACATTTTTGAATTTTTAATGTTGTTTGATCTGTTATAAAAAAAATAGTCTAAAAATATTAACTCACATGCTCTCTTCTCATAAAAAAATAAAATTCAATTTTCCATTAACTAATAAAAAAAATGCTCAACTTCTGCTCAACCAAACAAACGGCTAAAGTCTAATTTCAATTAAGTTTATTTATTATTTTAGTTCTTTATTTCTTTTCACTTCAAAACTATTTTGTTAGATATTTGAAGGTGTAAGGTAAAAAAAAATTCCTAAGTTTTAAATTTTTAAATATTCATTATAAAGTAAACCTAATGTAAAATAATTTTTATGGAGTTTGAAATATCATAAAATATTTATTTTTGCATATGTTAAATTTACCCAAATCACATGAAATTCAAGTTGTATTTGGGGCAGCAGTGCGGTGTAAAAACAACCACACTACTGTTTAGAAACCACATTTTGAACGCGTTGTGGGAAATTTGCTGTGATAATGCTTCATTTTTTAACTTGATATGACTAAGTATAGTAGCATCAGAAAACTATCATATGACTTCAGTAACTTTTCAGACAACAATATATTCTACAATAGCTCCACTATTATCTTTTCATATAATTAAAATTGCCCCAAATAAACTCGCAAACTCACTCCAATTTAATATGGGTGAGTCTCAAACTATATCCTATAAATTTTTATAATTATGTCTTCTCATTCCATTTACTTGAGAACTAAAAAGAGTGAGAAAAATATAGTCAAATTTTAAATATTCCTCATCTTAACAAATAAAAAATAAAAATAAATTCATAATTCATATTTAATTTACATTTAACAGTATAACCTAAGCATAATATTCATTCCATTCATTATATCACATATAATTTAAAATACATCCATTTTAACCAAACACCACCTCCTTTCCTTTTCAATCCCTCCTCTTATTCTCACTCATCCCTTTAATTCCCATTTTCCAATTACCAGTCCACAAAACAACTCTAACAACAACAAACTTAGAACCACTAGAAGAAGCCGCCCAGTTCAAGTTCGCTCGCTCACAAGACAGGAAAATCTCAACCAAGAAGCGAAATGATCTCCACGGCCAGGGTGCACAGCCGCTTCAGTTCGTCTTCCCTCCGGCCAAGTTCCGACGGGTACAAAGCCGCCGGCTGCCGCCTCTGTTGAGCGAAGAGCATTCGACAAGCAACAGAGTACTCGGCGGCCGCACTAGCATGAACGAATGCGTAGTCATAAGACTCTCTGGCGAGCTCCTGTAAAGCCCAACGAAGGGCGTCGCCGGCGGCGGCATATTTGAGTGAGCAAGCGCGGAGGAGAGGACGAATGGCCTCCTCTGTCGTAGCAGAGTTGGCGAAGGCGGTGGCGTAGGACGAGGAGTTAGTGGCATTGGAAAGGGCTAAGGAGAGGATAATGGTTGAAAGGCCGCGAGTGTCGGCGTTGGCGGAGGTTTGAGGATTGGCCGAGGAGATGGCGGCGACGCAGAAGTCGTGGTAGGAGGTGGATTTGCATGTTGTTTCGATGAGAGTGGCGGGGATGGAAGAGGAGAAGGGCAAGAGTAGGAGGAGGTGGAGAAGAAGGAAAGAGTTGAAGAGGGAAGCCATGGATAATGCAGGGAATGGAGGTGGTGAGTGGGAACGAAGAAGAGGTCTATATATTGAGCAATAGCACACAAATTTAAATATAAATATAAATAATAATCATTGATTATGACATTGATATAATTTATACTCAAGTTTATTATTGATGATCATAAAAGTAATCATAATTAATTGGAATTAAAAATTTTGATCGAATTTCATATTTTATTTCATCAAACAAAAATAAAAATAAATTATCTTTAATAAAAGAAGAGCAAGTGTAAAATGTAATTAACTGGAAGGGTACAAAAGGATGAGTCTTTACAGATAAGTTAGAATCGTTGTCCTTCAAGATACAGCCATGTGGAGGGCCCCTTTGTGAGCTGAGTTCTTTTGTCTCATTGATCACATTCACTGACAGAATTTGGGGCCGATTCAAGGGAATGCTAGATAATGTATAATTTATCGTTCAAATTTATATATATATATATATATATATATATATATATATATATATATATATATATATATATATATATATATATATATATATATATATATATATATATATATATATATATATAATTATGCATTTATATAATACTCAAAGTGTCCAAATAAAAATAAAAATAACATCTAATATATCTCTCAAAAATTTATAAATTAAGCACAAATCTCAAATTAAAGCATGTATATAATTAAATTAAACAACTCAGTGAGATGAGTTCAACAATGCTAAAGTAGATCGATCGTCTCAAAGTAAATCGTCAAAAGCTACATATGAAAACTTCGAAATACTATTGGATGATCAAATGACTTCCAAATTTGACGTGTTTATAGTCAAATCGAGCGGCTCGACGAGACGAATCCAATGAGTCTAAGATCACTCAAATTAAAGATCGTTTGGACGGTCAAATAACTAAAATACTATCTAGGATCAAATAAATCAATATACACCGTCCGATGGAGTGTTTTTGGATTTTGGCTACAATGACCAAAATGCCTCTCTCATAATCCTATAAGGACCTCATTCTTGTCATGAAAGGAAGAAGCTAACTTAGGAGAAAGCGAGAGAGCTGAAGTTCGTTATCACCATTATCACGAACGCCTATTGCCACATCGATCTCTCTCTATATATATATATATATATATATATATATATATAGTGGAGCATTTTTACTAGGTTAGGCCCCGTGATTTTTCCCCTCTCTTTTTGAGAATTTTTCACGAAAAAATTCTGGAGTTCCTTATTCTCTTTCAACTATTTGCATGCATGCTGGATTTCCCAACGAAGCTAAGGCGTGGAGTTTTATTCTACCGCTACAAGTTTTCTAGCATGCAACAGTTTGACGCCATCTGTGGGAAAGAGATTCTCATTACTTCATCATGTCAGACAACCAACTTTTTCAACAAAATTGAAACTACCAGTCAGGTGGAGCACTTCGTATTTTTGAGAAGCACATGCGATGAATGAAGATTCATCAAACTCGATCTTGACTTGGAAATCAAGTAACTTAATCTTAGAAGATCGCCATGTTAATATGCCAATCATCTAATTAATTACAAGTCCAAGAAATAAGTCAAAGTTGGAGGATATTTTAACACCGAGGAGAAGATATCTTAACAAACTATTATCTTTATATTATAAAACAAAGATCAAAGAGAAACTTTGGCTACAATTTTAAGTGGGTGTTTTGATTTGACCTATTTCACACAGGTTAACGTCATCAAATAATACTCTAACAAATAATCTTGGAAGAATCAAAATGTTTAACCTCCTATACATAGGTTAATGGCATACTTTGACAAAATAGCCTCGGATGAGAGTTAAAACTATTGACTTCTTCAACACAGGTTTAAGGTCACCGAGTAACACTCTGATAAACAACCTCGAATAAGTCATAACTTTGTATCTGTTCCACACAGGTTAACGTTATCGAGTAATACTCTAACAAATAATCTAGGAAGAATCAAAATATTTAACATCTTCCACACAAGTTAACATCGTACTTTGACAAAATAACCTCATATGAGAGTTAAAATTATTAACTTCTTCTACACAAGATAAATATCACAGAGTAACACTCTAACAAACAACTTTGGATAAGTCAAAAATCATTTAGGGATTCCTCCCCTGGAAGGCACACCCCTGAGGAAGCCTCGATGGGAAGCTAGTAGTGGACAATGTCCTCACTAGAAAGACTCCAAAGAAGCAAGTGGTTGGCAGGGTCTCCACTCATTAAAAATCTAAGAAGGAAAAAAGCCTCAGAAGGTATATGGATATCAAAAACCTTAGAAGAATAAGTGTCAGAAAGTACAGGTATATCAAATTCCTCAGAAGGTAAAAGTCTCAGAAGGTACAAGTAAATTAAAAATCTCAAAAAGTACAGATATATCAAAAACCTCAGTAGGTGAAAACCTTAAAATGTACAAGTATATGAAAAACATCAGTAGGCGAAAGCATCAGAAGGTATAGGTACATCAAAAATCTCAGTAGGCGAAAGCCTTAGAAGGTATAGGTATATCAAAAATCTCAATAGGCTAAAGCCTTAGAAGGTACAAGTACATGAAAAATATCAGAAGGAAAAAGCCTCAAAAAGTACAGGTACATCAAAAACCTCAGTAGGAGAAAACTTCAAAAGGTACAAGTATATCAAAAATCTCAATAGACAAAAGCCTCAGAAAGAACAGGTACATCACAAATCTCAGAAGGCAAAATCTTCAGAAGGTACAAAAGCAATGACGGAGAAAAATAAGCTTGTTACGATCTTTTATGAGGAATAGCCACCAAATTATTTAGTAAATGAAATTTCTTCCAGAATATTATCAAAGTATCACTGGTGATAGTTTACATTACATCATCGAATCTCGTAGTCTCTTATTGTCAAATGTTGAACCATCTATTGGAGTTTCAAGAAAAATAATTTTTCATAAACCACGGGCCTTGATCGCCTCTAAACCCGGTCGGTCCGATGAAGACAGTTAACGCCTCTCTTGAGGGAAAACTGGAGCCTCATCATATCAACTACGGGCCTTGATCCCCTACAAACCCGGTCGGTCTGATGAGGACAATTGTTGTCTCTCTCGAGGGAAAACTGGAGTCTCGCCATATGAATTACGGACCTTGATCACCTCCAAACCTGATTGATCCGATGAGGACAGTTGACGCTTCTCTCGAGTAAAAACTGGAGTCTCACCTTATGAACTACGGGCCTTGATGGCTTCCAAACCTGATTGGTCTGACGAGGACAGTTAACGCCTCTCTCGAGGGAAAATCGGAGCCTCGCCGTATAAACTATGGGCCTTGATCGTCTCCAAACCCGATCGGTCCGACGAGGACAGTTGACGTCTCTCTCGAGAGAAAACTGGAGCTTCGCCGTATGAACTACGGTCCTTGATCGCCTCCAAACTCGGTCGGTCCGATGAGGACAGTTGACGCCTCTCGAGAGAAAACCAGAGCCTCGCCGTATGAACTACGGGCCTTGATCGCCTCCAAACCCGATCGGTCCGATGAGGAAGGTGCGAGTTTTCCCTTACCCTTTTGGGGGTATTTATACTAGAAAAAATGACTTTTCAAATTCTTAAACAACAATAATAATAATAATAATAATAATAATAATAATAAAATGAAGAAAACTCTTCATATTCTTATTAAAAAAATTAATTAAAAAAACCTCTTCGTATACCTCATTTAAAAAAACTTTTCATCTTCCTAAAAAAAAGTGAGAAGAGAAAGTTATTCATATTTTAAATAAAAAACTCTTAACATTCCTCATTAAAAATAAAAATAACTTTTCATCTTCTTAAAAAAAAAAGAGAAAAGAAAAAATTATTTATATTTATATATGATATGATCCTGAAAATTCTACTAATGGAAGCACGAATCTTGATGTCGAGCAATCTGATTCTGAATCAAGACTTACCTAAATCAAGCGCTTATTATCAAACCGACTCTTAAACATTGAGTGTTTATCATCAAATCAAGCGTCTTGATGAGCCGGATCTAACAAGCCCAAGATCTTATAATTTTGATTTCATTTGAGCATTCAAATACATAAAATACATGAGATGATCAAGGGAATCATTTTGAGCCGTCCGATGGAGGAGTGGTTCAGATTTTGCTTGTATTTATAAAAACGTTACCCCTCTAATCTATAAAGAGTCCATCATTCTTCACATGAGGGGAGGCCAAGCTAAAGAGAGAAGAGAGCTCTAAAGCTTGAAAGTCCTCCAAGCATAATCGTGCCACCACTGGAGCCGCTAACCACCCCGCTAACCACCGTTGCCGCCATGTCCGCCACGGGCTGGTCATTACCGTCGGTCATCACCGTCGCCGACCATATCGGCCATCTCCATAGGTCACCACCATCGTTCGGTCATCTCGCTGACTACCGACGCATTTATCGCTGATTACTGCCGCAATTGTCGCTGACCATTACCAACCACCGCGTGCCACCACCATCAATCCTGCGTGCCAACCATCATCAGCGGTTATCCTCACGCTGCCGCCGGTCATCGCTGGCCACATAGTCGGAAGCCATCGATCCGCCGCCGAACATCGCCGCCGACTACCGTCTAGCCACCGCCACACCATCCGGCCATCTCCCGGTACCACCATGACCATCATCAGGTCGACCCCGTTTCACCATCATCTACTACCACTAGCAATTGTTACACTCTAACCATGGCTATATAGCTGTTGTTGTCTGATACTGGGATTCCCATTGTTAGCCATTCTCATATACAATTCTGTAATTTTGTTATCGAGAAAATTTTGTACTCTGAAATAGATACATAGTGGAAGATTTTTACTGGGCTAGACCCTGTGATTTTTTCCCTCTTTCGAAATTTTTTCACGTAAAAATTTTGAAGTTTTATTATTAATTCTTCAAACATATGTGTGTGTGCTGGACTCCGCAACAAAGCTAAGGCGTAAACTTTTACTCTACCGCAACTAGTTTTCTAACACACAACAGTTTGGCACCGTATGTGGGAAACTGATTCTCTTTATTTCATCTTGTATGACGACCAAGTTTTCCAACAAGATCAAAACCACCATCAAGGTGGAGCATTTCAAGCTTTTAAGGAGCGCAAGTGAAGAATGAAGATTCATCAAACTTCGTTCCTTCATATTTTGCCAAAAACTGGGGGGGGAGGACAACTCTTAATCTCAGAAGATCACTCATGTTAATATGTTAAGTATCTAATCAATTACCATCCCAAGAAACAAGTCAAAGTTGGAGGATATTTCAACATTGAAAAGAGATATAGCTTTGCAAATTATGATTTTTCAATCATACTCATAGAAAAACAAGACCAAGGTTAAGGAGCAACTTTGGCTACAACCACAAATGGATGTTTTGATCTGACCTCTTCCATATAGGTTAACGTCATCAAGTAATACTTTGACAAACAACCTCGAATAAGTCAAAAATCCTTAGCGGATTCAATTCGATCTCTTCTATACAGGTTAATGTCATCGAGCAAAGACTCTGACAAACAACCTCAGATAGATCAAAACTTCACACCTACTCCACACAGGTTAACATTATCAAGCAAAGACTCTGATAAACAACCTCGGATAGGTCAAAACTCCGCACCTACTCCACATAGGTAAGATGTCAAATAACACTTTGGCTAATACTTAGGATAGGTCAAAAGGTCTTTGGTGGACTTCCCACGACCTCTTCCATACAGGTTAACGTCATCGAGTAACACTCTGACAAACAACCTCAGATAGGTCAAAAATTCTCAGCGGATTCAATTCGACCTCTTCCATAAAGGTTAACGACATCGGGTAACACTCTGACAAATAATCTCAGATAGATCAAAAATCCTCAGCGGATTCAATTCGACCTCTTCTATACAGGTTAACGTCATTGGGTAACACTCTGAAAAATAATCTCAGATAGGTCAAAAATCCTCAGTAAATTAAATTCGACCTCTTCCATACAGGTTAACGTCATCGGGTAACACTCTGACAAACAACCTCGGATAGGTCAAAAATTCTCAGCGGATCCAATTCGACCTCTTCCATACAGGTTAATGTCATCAAGTAACACTCTGGCAAACAACCTCGGATATGTCAAAAATCCTCAGCGGATTCAATTCAACATCTTCCATACAGGTTAACGTCATCGGGTAACACTCTGACAAACAACCTCGGATGGGTCAAAAATTCTCAACGGATTCAATTCAACCTCTTCTGTGCAGGTTAATGTCATCAAGTAACACTTTGACAAACAACCTCGGATGGGTCAAAAATCCTCATCGAATTCGATTCTATCCCTTACATGCAAGTTAACGACATCAAGTAACATTATGGAGAGTGATACTTTGAAATTATCTATCAGACTTTCTGAGTTACTCGAATGACGGTTCATAATTAACGCTTCCCCACCATCTTAGCAGTTATCAACTGTTGAACCATCCATTAAAGTTTCAAGAAATCCAATTTCTTACAAGAAGTAGGAACTACGGACCGTTGACGGTCATGACCGATGGTCATCACCGTCAACCATCATCGTCGGTTATCCCCTCTGACTACCGAGGCCCCATGAACCACTCAACAATCGCACCACGTTTGGCCGCTAACCACTACGGTTTGCCACCATCCGCATCATCACGCCATCGCCAATTTATACCACTATCGCTGCCGTCATCCCAATTGACTACGACACGGCCGCACCATCAATTCATTATTGTTAGTTGCTACTAACCACTTGCAACCAACCCACCGCCGGGCCACTGCATCACCGCCACCGCTGACATTACTAGTCATCACCGTTGCTAGTCATCCACTATCGACCATTGTCATTATTAACCGTCGTCATCGGTCATCATCGCCGACCGCCGTTTCCGGTTGTCAGAGCCTCGCCGTATGAACTACGGGCCTTGACCGCCTCCGAACCCGGTCGGTCTGACAAGGATAGCTGACACCTCTTTCGAGGAAAAATCGAAGCCTCACCGTATAAACTATGGGCCTTGATCGCCTCCAAACTTGGTCGGTCTGACGAGGACAGTTGATGCCTCTTTCGAGGGAAAATCAGAGCCTCACCGTATGAACTACGAACCTTGATCGCCTCCGAACGACCTTCTCTTAAGAAGAAGAGGAGCACTAGAGTATATGAGGAGTATGCCTTCTCCCTTGGCCTTAGGGGGTTTTTATAGACCCCCTATAGGGGAAGAAAGGTAAAAAATTAAAGAAAAACCACCGAAAACTGCTGAAAATGGACCAAAATGACAAAAACGGACATTTGCCCGGGATGGACTAGTGCGCTCACCTGGCACGTGATTGGCGTCACCACCTCAGGACTGTGACCATGCCCTGCCATGACTTCAAGGTTCGAGGCCGACTCGGACTGTTTCTCTGCCTTCAGGTGACTAAACGCTGGCGATTCACCCACGGGCCAAACCACCGATTCCGTCACCCTTTTAGGCCATCACCTCGCGATCCGACCACGTCCACAGATCCACGCGATGCGAAGGCCTTGCCGCTTATGGCACGGGCTAACAGTACCTGGATGGGTCCATAACTCAAATCTTGTGCATGTACCGATACATTCACGCGCCCTCGTGATAATCTTGTGCTCCCATGAAGATCTGTTCTCTCAAAATATATGGTTAATGGACCCACAAATTTCATTGAAGAATTTGCTATTTTCAAGTATTTGGCGTATATATTTCTGCATGATTGAGATAATGTCATCCCAAAATAGGGGGCAACTGATATGACCCTGAAAATTATACTAATCGAAGCATGAATCTTGATGTCGAAAGTAATTTGATTCTGAATCAAGACTAACCCAGATCAAGTGTCTATTATCAAATTGACTTTTAAACATAGAGTGTTTATAGTCAAATCAAGCGTCTTGATGAGCCGGATCTAACAATCCCAAGATCTCATAATTTTGACTTTATTTGAGCATTCAAATACATAAAATACATCAGATGATCAAGGGAATCATTTTGAGCTGTCCGATGGAGGAGTGGTTCGAATTTTGTATGTATTTACAGAAATGTTACCCCTCTAGTCTATAAATATCCCATCATTCTTCACATGAGGGGAGGCCAAGCTAAAGAGAGGAGAGACCTCTAAAGCATGAAAATCCTCCAAGAATAATCGTGCCGCCACTCGATGGTGGCGACCACCGACCGCCAACGTTGCGGCCACCGCTGTACCGCCATCGGCCATTACTGTCATCACCCTCGTTTGGTCACTTCTATCGGCCATCTCCGCTATCCGGCTGATATCAACGCTAGTCGCCATTATCGACTACCATAGCCGCCGCTGACATCGCGCTTGCCGCCACTATCATCATCATCATAACTATCGTTGCTGATTATCCCGACCACTCTTTCATCGCACGAATACTTATCGCCGCCACTGCCGCGCTCACTTTGCCGCTGACATCGCTGTGACATGCCGTCGGCCATCACGCCATCGCATATCTCGGCTACCACCAATTAACGATCATCATCGATTGCCGACCATTCACCATTATCTATTACCACTAGCAACTGTTACACTATAACCATGGTTATATAGCTGTTGTTGCCTGATTCTAGGATTCCCATTGTCAGCCATTCTCATATACAATTATGTAATCCCATTATCAAGAAAATTTTGTACTCTAAAACAGATACATAGTGGAAGATTTTTACTGGGCTAGGCCCCGCGATTTTTTCCCTCTTTCAAAGTTTTTCCACGTAAAAATTCTGGAGTTTTATTATTAATTCTTCAAATATATATGTGTGTGCTGGACTCCGCAACAAAGCTAAGTCGTAAACTTTTAATCTACCGCAACTAGTTTTCTAACACGCAATAATATCTAAAAAAAGAATTCTTTATATTCCTCTTTAAAAAACTATTCATATTATTAATAAAAAAAAAGAAAAATTCTTCACATTCTTCATTAAAATAAACTCTTCACATTCCTCATTTAAAAAAAAACTCATTATATTCTTCAAAAAAGAAAAAAAATCTTTGTCTTCTCCTCTCTCTCTCTCTCTCTCTCTCTCTCTCTCACTCTCTTTCTCTCTCTCTCTCTCTCTAAGTCACTCAAGGCAAAGGAAAGAAAAAAAAAAGAAAATTAGGGGGCCCACGACCCCCTCCCTTCCAAAGGAAATGCCACCCATTAAAAAAATAGAAAAAAAGAGAGAATTTATCAAAATAATTTTTATGTATTTATAAAAATTATCACTTAATTAATAAATAAATAAATTGATACATATGATAATTACAAATCTTAATAATTTTAGATGAAGTGATTTTATTTAATATATTTTTGGATGAAATAAGTATTATCATTCAAAAATAGAGGGACAAATGATATATCTCTCTAAAATTTATAAATGAAGCACAAATCTCAAATTAAAGCATGTATAAAATAAAATTAAATGACTCAGTGAGACGAGTTCAATAATGCTAGAAGCGGGTTAGATCGAGCAAATGAGCTCAAATCAAGTCCAAAAGTTACATATAAAAACTTTGAAATACTACTGGATGGTCAAATGACTTTCAAATTTGATGTGCTTATTGTTAAATTGAGCGGCTTGATGAGACAAATCTAATGAGCCTAAGACCACTAAAATTAAAGATTGTTTGGATGGTCAAATTACTAAAATACTATCTATAATCAAATGAATCAATATACACCATCCGATGGAGTGTTTTTGGATTTTGGCTATAATGACCAAAATACCCCTCTCAAAATCCTATAAATAGGACTCCATTCTAGTCATGAAAGGGAGGGGGGGGGGGAGGAGCTAGAATCGAACTTGGGAGTAAGCTGAGAGAGAACTAGAAGTTCGAAGTTCGTCATCATCATTGTTGTCATTGATCGCCTATTACCATCGTCGATCGTCTATTGCCATCACTGATTGTCATCAATAACCTTTACAGCCCAACTACCGCTACATAGCTGTTGTAACCTGATTCTGGAATTTCCATCATCAGGATTTCTCATATACAATCTTGTAATCTCGCTGTCGGAAAGACTTAAACTCTGTACTCCAAAGCAGATATATAGTGGAGCATTTTTACTGGGCTAAGCTCCGTGATTTTTTCCCTCTCCTTTTGGGATTTTTCCACGTAAAAATTTTGGAGTTTCTTATTCTCTTTTCAATTATTTGCAGGCATGCTAGATTTTCCAATGAAGCTAAGGCATAAAGTTTTATTCTACCGTTACATATTTTCTGGCACGCAACAATACCCTTCTCAATACTATGTTAAATTCTATCACACACATCTTATCCTCATCTATTTTGTTGTTCACATATCATTGATCTCATTGATTCACTTTTCTCATTGCATGACACAAGTATCATCAATGCCCTCCTCAATGAAATTCTTTTACAACTTTTTTTGTCTTCTTTGTCATCTCCGCAACGTTGATCTCATCAATTCCATTTTCAATAAGATTTCAACATGAATTCATTATCTCTTTCTTGTTTGATGAGAATTTCATGAAGGTTATTAATGAAAGTTATGGAGTACTATATTATATAAATAATAAAATATAAGTGTTATGTATGTTTATCCTATCAATAAAAATATTTTCAATTTTATTAATTAAAAACTTGTTATAGGCTCCAAAAATTCGCCACCAACCTCTCGACAAATATTGAATTGAGAAGAGGGTGATGATTTGAATACACCGGTGTAATTTTCAGAAGGCAGATGGAATAGTAGATAAGATACTACCCAGAGATTTTGCCCCCATTTTGTGAGGACTTTAGATCTGGTTCCAGGTTTTCTATAGACACAAGCCCTTATTATTAATTACCCCTCTCAATAAGTGAGAGAGAACTTTCGATTAAGGCTAGTCATTAGATCGCTTAATGTGTAGCGTATAGTAGCAGCAGATGGAGTTTTAAAATTTAGATTATGAAATTCATTACTTCAGCTTAAATCGGATGGTTGGGGGAATGATGATGTGCCCGATCTAGATCCCATGGTTCCATCATCTCAGGTATTCGCGGTCCCTAGTCTACTTAGTCAGAGGAGGTAGTCGACCCAACCTGATAGAAGGATCCTTGTCAGCAACACATGAGTTACGTCATCCAAGAAATTTTTATAGATCTGGGGTGGTATTTGTCTAAGGAGACAGTCTTAAGTCTACCTTAGCTGATAGGGGATTATTTTCCCTATCAAGTATACCCTATGATTCACAACTCAAAGGGTAGAGCCATTAGGGAGCATACGGGCTACGGTCGTGATCGTAATATAATAGAGTCTTACTAGCCAAACCACTCGATCAAAGGACTCTGTTGTAACTGCTTCATCTGTGGAGTATACTAGCCAAGCCACATAGTTAGAGGACACGACCCACGTCCTTACTAGTAAGAGATTGATTGAGAGTGAACATAGTAGAACACTTGATTTGACATTAGCTCTTTTGTGAGCTAGAGTTTTCTTAATTTATCACCCCCAATAAATAATTGTGGAAGGTGGATAGATTGAGTTTGATTTAAGTTTTTTAAGGATTGGATTCCATTTAAGCAGTTTTAGATTGCTACTCAATCTGAGTTGAAAAAAATTAATTAATTTGAATATGTTTAAGAGCTCTAAATCCTGTCAACTTTGTTTAACTATTAATAGAGGATTAGATCTGCTGTTACCTGACAAAATCAGTTTCTCAGATATTTCACTAATTTGAAACTCTTATTATAGGTTTTTAGGTTTTGTTAACCCAGACCCAGTCCTAAGAATAAATCGAGAAACAACTCACGCAGCATCCCCAGACACTTGAATTTAAGCATTTAACATAGTATCGGGGTCCATTTGGGTGTATAATAATTTTAGGTAATTTTATTTCTGAATTATAAGATTAATTTTATATTTTCATTTTCTTTATTCTAATTTAGCCTACGCAACCTTTTAAGATATTAAAATTTGCACTTGAAATCTCATGTCCGAGCACATGCAGGAATTTATTATTTTAGATAATTTCACTTAATTATTGATTTTGTTGATTTTAAAATTCATAATTAGAATGAAATCCCTTAATTTTTAATTAAAGGATGCCCTATGATTTTATAGATTTTGATTTAGTATCGCCTTCTATCTGCTTGTACAAAGAGTTGCAGATTCGGTGGCAAATTTTGTTTTGAAGCTATAGGTTTAAAGGATAATTCAATTTGTCATTTTAGAAATAATATTTACCCCACAAAGTAATTCTCATTTCCCCCTCTTTTATTCAAACTCTCCTATATTCATTTTCACCCTCTTTTTTATTCGAACTCTCCTACGTTCGTTTTCCCCCTCTTTTTTATTCGAACTCTCTTACATTCATTTTTCCCCGTCTTTTTCTTTTGAAAGCAAACCACTCACCACCTCTTTTAATTTCTATAAATAAGGCCAAGAGGGAGTCTCCTATTCTATTCCATTTGTTTGAAGGGTTGGAGTTAGGACATTTGAAAAGGAGCAGTTAGAAACTTTAGTGGGCTTTAAACTCTGCTTAGATAAATTTCATAAGTGCTTTTCACCCTTCTTTTTATTTTTTTTACTTTTATGTTTATTGTATGTCATTTTACATTCCTCCTTTTTTTATTTGTCATTTTTAATTTAAAATTAGCTGCAGGGTTCCTTAGCATTCTTAAGTCAGTTCATTTCATTCTCCCATTTTTCCTAAGTTAAAAGATTTGATGCAATTTTAGCAGCCTCTCAGCGTCATCCCCGCATAGGGGGTTACATCGGGGGTATTTTGGCTTACTCAGTATGCCCTCTTGAGCGTAGAGAGTGGTGTCTTGCGACACCGCAACTGATTTTTTATCTCATCGCACCCTCTTGAGCACGATGAGACCTTCAGACCTGAAAGAATACATACAATGCAATATATATTCATCCCCCTTCTCCCCTTTTTTTCTAAGTTTAGAAATTAGACAAAATTTTGGCAGTATTTCGTCTAGGGGTGCAACATCTAACAGATGTTGGCTTACTCGGTACACCCTGTTGAGCGTAGAAAGCGGTGTCTTGCGACACTACACCCAATTTTCATCTCATCGTCTCTGAGCACGGGCCTTGAACAAAGAAACACAAGTATATATATATATATATATATATATATATATATATATATATATATATATATATATATATATATATATATATATATATATATATATATATATATATATATATATATATATCCACATTCACAGATCCCACATATTCTGACTCATTTTTTTTTGCCGCGCTACAATGCTCGGTAAGGGAACAAGGTTGGGTATGCCGAAAACCAAGAGAAGAACCCGCCTCTTGACGGTGTTGCTTCTCTGGCTACGGCGAGGTAAATTTGAAGAGGTAATGTAAGGAATGCGACACCAAAAATTGAAAGAAGAACCCACCTCTTAACGGTGTTGCTTCCTCCGATTGCGATGAAGTGAAGGTTGGAAAGTTAATGAAAGAATGCGATGCTGGAAACTGAAAGAAAAACCCACATCTTGACAGTGTTCTTCCCCGGTTTGCGGCGAAACAAAGATTGGAAGGATAAATCGAGGAGTGCGATGTCGACAATCAAAAGAAGAACCTACCTCTTGATGGTATTCTTTACGGTGAAGAAAATCGATTCATGGGCTGAAAAAAAGGTTCTGGGTAGCTGGCTTCTGGAAGGGCGACAATGGTTTGTGGATAGAATGGTTTGAGAGCAGTGGACAGAATGCTATGGCGATAAAGCTGGCAACGGTGGACCTGAGCTGAGAACGTGGTCGAGGCATGGCGAATGGGGTGGCGTGACGCATCAGTCACAGCGGTTCTGGACCGAGTGAGCGGGAGCCGAGTGGGTTTAAAATGGTTGTGGGTTTATAACAAAACGTGGGTCTGCTGATGCCAGCAGAACGGAAATGGAGCACGATTGTTGATGAGTGGGCGGATGAGCTGGCCTGGGAGTGGGTAGGGTGGAGCGAGGTGGGATGAGGATGCGAGGATGGTGGAATGCGCCGGAACCATGCGCATGAGATCGAAAAAAGAATTACCTGTGCAGGGGTCGGAGCGTGGGAATCAAGGAAGAGAGGAGGAGAGGGGTTGTTGTTTTTTTTTTCTTTTATTTTTTCTGCCGTTGAAGGAGAGCCAATGGGAGAGTGAGCAGTTTTTTTTTTGCAGTTAAGGGAAGAGTGGAGGGAACAGTTTTGGACGAGAGTTTTGAATCGAGAGCGGGATTGGTTCTTCGATTAGGGCTATTTAGGCTTAATTATTTTTCCTAAATATTTAATTAAATCTCAATTATGAGTTTTATGCCAACAGACTTATATAGTCAATATATATCAATCTTAGATTATTCTGATATTTCAGACTCAACATAATAGTCTGTTTCGTGATCGGAGACAGTTTGGTTCGAGTCAGCATCAAATTGAGTCAATTTTAGCTCAAAATATGCATCGACGCTTTCGACCACTCTATTTTTATGCAAACTTGTTCAAATTAAGTGCTAACAGTCTTATTTGATAGATTTCAATGTTTTGAGGCTAACAGTGTAATCAATTTTATGAATGGAGGTCATTTAGTTTGTGTCGGTACCTCCTAATCTCGATATACATGCAAGCATGTTGACGACTTGAGCACTTGAACAATTGTTCTCAAGTTATACAATATTTATATCCTAACCAATTTTGACATTCTGAACATGATGGAGAAGTCTGTTCATTGATCGGAGGTCATTTGGGTTAATTTTGGCTATATCTAGTGCATTTCAGCCTCGATTTACGCGCTGTAACTTTAAATCAATCGATATTTGCACAAACTCATCCGAATTGAGCATGAACAGTCTCATTTGATAGTTTTTAATATTTTAAAGCTAACATGATCAATTTCATGAACGAGAGTCTTTTGGATATTGTTGCAGCCTCCCGACTTCAATATACGTGTCGACACATTGATAGCTCGAGCGCTTAATCGATTGATTGTTAGATTTTGCAATATTTATATTTCGATCAATTTTGATTTCTGAGTGCAATGGAAAAGTTCGTTCACCGATCAGAGGTCATTTCAACTATTTTTGATGATGTTTAATGCATTTTGAGCCTTGATTTATGCAGTGTCATTTCCAAAGTCCGTCGAATTTGACTTGTGGACTTGACTTGACTTATGACACATATGTGGAGGTCAACAAATGTGATTTATGCATAGAGTGAGTCACATTTGTTAAAAGCTAGTTGACTTTTTGGTTTTCTTCTTTCTAACCCTCCCCATCTTTTTTATTTTTTTTTTCCACTTCTTATTATTGCGTCTTGAGAACTAGTGGACATACTTGATTACACTATTATTTAAATTTTTATGTAACATTTCTCTTATCATTTGGCAGGAGAATGTTCAGCTAGAGGAGACTTGATGATCTGTCACCTGATGAGCCTAGCGAGGAGATTATCTGGTCGAAGATTGAAGGACATGATCCTCATGGAGATGTTGATATGAGAGATAAGATTGAGCATCATACTGATATGCTACAAAGATGTGATTTTTACCAAGCCTTCTTTTTACATTCTTCCCTACTCCCTGATTGTACTTCAAATTCCTTTGCTTTTGAGGATCTTGCAAACTGGGTAGCTACCCTTAAGCTAAAGTGTGGTGACTACAATCCTTTGGATAGCACAGTAGCCCAAGTTAGTTCTGGATATTGTGATGTCTTATAGCCTACTTTTGACAAAGATTGAGCCGAGAGCTAGACTCAGCCACCGCCGCCTATAGTGGCTCACTAGACCTACTTCAAGATTCCTCTATTGGTAGGATTCCTACTCTTCCTTGTATATATGTTCCATGGGCTAGGTATATTCTACAGGCTCACAAAGATAATTTACGAACAACTGGAATTTATGAGGTAGTATATGTATCTTTATTTGACTTTGGGGGTATGCCTTCTTCTTGGGCTCGTGGAGTAGTGGAGTTCTGGGATCATAGTAGTAAGACTTACTGGATTGGCCTGGACGAGTTGACAGTCACTCTTTTGGACTTACAGGCTGTGTCGGGTCTTCCCGTATCTGGTTATCACTATGAGGAGTGCGTTCCACCTGATTGGGGAGTTATTTCATAAGCAGCCTTCAGATGATTATGCTCGACGAGGTAGGCTAGCTATGCCTTCTGTTTATATTGATCTCTTGGACCGTTATCACCAGACCTTCAGGGTCTCAAGGTGTTCTATACGATCATGAGCTACATTACCTGTGAGTACATGGATTCAGAGCTTCTTGCAAAATTATGTTCTATCTGAGGAGACTGTAGTACTGCATGATCCTTTTCGATTGGGTGTGTCTAAAGGTAGTTGCTTCTCCGAGGAGATCACGGAGCCTATTTTACTAGTAGGAATGACTTCTCTAGAACTATTGGGACTGAGCGAGGATCTGTTCTTAGCCAATTTTATAGTGACATGGCTCTGCATTTTTGTGTTCCACATTATAGAGGGCTTAGTTCACCCAAGAGCTTTATTAGCAGCCAGTGGGATCTCTTGAGGTGAGCGAGTTTCTCTTGCCCCAGTAGTATTAGCCAGGATTTATAGGATATTGAAGGTGATTTTTGTGGCAAGTTCCCTAGAGCTGCGAGATGTGATTCTACCTTGGCAGTACTTATATGCTTGGGTTCATCTTCACATACATGGTGTCTTTGCTTATTTTGAGTATCCAACATTCTTTTTAGAGCGAGGATATCCTACAGTCTTACAATTATATATAGCATCCTCTACTTTGGAGATGGAGAGGATTCACATGCTCTTCTTTATACCCCATTTGGTTAGAGATCAATTTTTATTGGTTTACCATCTGGATATACTCGGCTTTCCCTCTGACTCGATAAGGATTGATCTTGTTGACAGTCTTGATGAGAATGCAGATATTCCTTACTTCATGGCTGTCGAACATTAAGAGTAGCTGAGTACTTTTTTAGTATACGTCCAGGATAGTTATGTTATCGGTTTGGGCAGTTAGTCGTTATAGAAGGCTATCAGCCTAACCGAGTTGCATGATAATTTGATTTCTTCCAGTTGACTGCTCGCGATGGCAGGCCACTCATCTCTGGTGTAGTGGATTTTAGGAGGATCAGAACGATTCCCCTTGAGACACATTACTTTTCTCCTTCAGCCGTTTGGCTATATTTACTAAGGCTTGGTACTGGTGCTCATTTTCAGATAGCCCTTCCACAAGGTTGCATGGGGGTTAGTTATACTTACCTCACCTGGGTACGGCTATCTTTTGGCCCTTTTCTGGAATGTGGTTCCAGGATATATGATCACAGGATGAGGCCTTTGGGCATTCCTCAAGATTAGAGGTCCCATCATCGGTTACCATTAGCAAGAGATTATAGTGCTAGAGGTATAATCGCTATTCTCCTGTCTTTTAATACGTTTGTCCTCTCTCTCCTCTTTTTTTAATCAAAATATGCTTAGTGCATCTAATACTCTAATTTGATTATTGACAGATGCACCAGTTGGCGAGCAGGTCAGGGTTGAGAATACCACTTCTTGTGGCAGAGTTAGAGCTAGGGATTCTACTCTTAGCTACACTGACGTTTCTTCACTGGCTCACCGATGTAGGTGTAGCAAACCTATATAGCCTGTGCGGGTTTCAGTTGATTATTCCACGAGTCTCCGCCACGTGCTTATGACTTCTCGATGAAGCACCACAGTGTCGCAAAGACTGAGATGTTATTGAGGATTCCATAGTTGGGCTGTAGTGTGTGTCGACCTTTGATACTATCACTTTCAATGTTATTACTCCTTTTGTGAAGCCACTTTTCTCTACTAAGCCTGACTCCATCATTTATCTTAGGGGACTTCTGAGGTGAGAGACCTCGTACCTAGCAAGACCTCTGTTGAGCCAGCACATAGCCCTCGAGTTTATGAGATAGTGAGGGTCCCCGAGGATTATATCGCTTACGATATTTCAGTTCAGTCGAATTCATCATGTTCAGGTACTTTCTCCTTCTCTTTATTTATTTACTTTTTATTAACTGCACTTCTTTACATCTGCTTTGTGCTGATTATTTTCATTTATTCCCTATAGTGCCTGATGTAAGTTAGTAGTCCGAGATCTACCATCGACATCCCTATAGGCCGAATCCATGTGATAGGAACATGCAGGATTATAGCTTGGTGTTTTTGAGGGATGTGGTTTCTCGGATTGCCTTAGACTAACCAGAGTCACTAGATAGATTCACGTATTATGCGACTTTGGACCTTTTAGCTCATACTAGCCTGGAGGAATAGGCTCTCAAGTATCTCGAGACTCTTTGTAAAGACATAGAGATCTTAATCCACCAGATGAGATCGCTCTGTATTGTCCATTCTAGCACTTTACTAATAGAGCTTCAGCAGCAGGTCAGGCTTCATAGGGAAGTGGCTGACCTATCGCATGATGAGTTTGAAGAGAGTGCCGAGGCTCTACAACATGATCTTCAGAGTTCGATAGATGTTTCTTCTGAGTTAGATAGATTGACCGCTGTGATCGAGAGCAAGTTTAGACAAAGAGCTCAAAGCATAGAGCAAGAGCAACAACGTATCGCCATCAGTTATGAATGATGTTAAGGCTACTTTGATTAGAGCTACTGATGCTTTACAGTTGGTTGAGAGTGAGCAGCAGTCTTTAGCAGCTTATTTGGCACAACTTTAGGAGTTACATTCTAGGCTCCCATGATGTACTTTACCCATTTTTTTATTCAATCATGTATCGTCTATCCTCTTATTGTATTAGTGGATGTCAGCATTCCTTTGTTACTTCTAAACTTTTATGCTTTTGTGGATTTGATGAGAAGATCAACTTTGATTTGTGCTCTCGGCTTGATTTGTATGCTTTGTGCTTTGGGTTTAATTTGTGTGCTAGCTACAAAACTTGGATCATTTCAGCTTCAACTACAATAGTTCATGGAGCTTTTGATAGATTTTGTCATTAGTATGATGCCTTATTTAGGACATGCTAAATGATAGGATCGATCGATTTGTCAGAATCGACTTGTTAGATAGATAAGAGTTCTTACACCATCTACTTTCTGCTTCAATGGCTTTGTTGAAGATCTCTTTCTTTTATGTCATTGCAAATTTGAGTTTCCTCCCACCCTAGCTTCATGTTTAGTTAGGTTTGATGGATGAATTAGTTTATTTATTTTGATGAATGATTCTGTTGGAGAATTGGTTTATCTGTGCTTAGTTGGATTTGAAATTCATTCTTTCCCCAGCGATTGACGAGGGGATCACTAATTTGTCCCTATTGACTTGTTAAAAAGTGTATGCACTCCATGAACCCTGTGCTTGCTGCTTTGACAAATTCATTGAAGGGTACATACAGATGACCCAACCTTCCGACTTATATAGGATCAATATTGAGTTATTAGTCTAGCAAACTATGCTTTAACAGACTGAATAACCACAAAATTCCTTTACTTCAGTCGTCGACTTTGTTTGAACTATGTAATTGCTTCCTCGGTCCTATGCTTTCTGCTTTGATGGACTTGATGAGGAGATTGGCTTTGATCTGTGCTTTGAGCTTGATCATATCATTTGAAAATAAATTGAGATATCACCCTATGGGCAATACATAGATTGATTTGAGGCAGCCCTGAATTGAGAGTTTTCTTAGATTATCTTGGTCTGCCAATCAAGTAGAAAGTTCTCTTGGATCCTGGTTGCTTATAATCACTAAGCTGGATCTAGTTTAAGATTGAAAAACTATCATCATTGGACTGACGAGCAAGGGCTGTTTCACTACGGCCTTTTCTTGCGGCTTGTTGAGTGAGGAGAGCATCAACAACTCGGCCATATTTGGGCTTGTTGAGTTCGACCTTTAGAACCTACTTGAGTCTTTGACTTAAGCTGTAGTGGGTTGGTGGTTTTGTCATCAGACTGACGAACGAGGGCTTTTTCACTGCGACCTTTTCTTATGGCTTGATAAGTGAGGAGAACATTAGCAACTCAGCCATTTGTAGGCTTGTTGAGTTTGACCTTTATAACCCATCCATGTCTTAGACTTCAGGATGTAGAGATTAATGTTTTTCCAACTCAGTTGATTAAAGCTTCAAATTAGGAGTTCTTCTGATTGGATCTCCAGAATTTTGGCAAATCTGAGAGATAAATTTCTTGATATTTAGGGTTGTCTTTTCATACATAGAAATAGATTCTTTTTGTTCATGTAAGAACTTGCAACTTAACGATGATAATTATAGATATATTTAAGGATTTCAGCATAATGCTCGATGTCAACCTGAATCAGCATATATTCGAACATCTCATCTTATAACACGACGTAAACTCAAATAAACTTAACATAAGCTAAAAATGCCCCCTGTCTTGCAAGGGGAATTCTAAAGTACATTTAAGAAAATTTTCAAGATGAAAATGCACAAATACATCAATATTTGAATTAATATACTCTAAAGGGGATTTTAACATACAACATTGATTTCATCTATATATATAAAAAAAACTAAAAATGCCCCCTATGTAACAGGGGAATTTTCACGAAAAAGTTTTTCATCTAAAGTATGTTTATTTAGGGATCTTGGCATGAAGCACGATATTAACCTAAATAGATATACTAAAAAAAATACCCCCTGTCTTGCAGGGGGATTTCTATTGTACCTTGATAATGTGGTCATTAAGTATAGTACTTTTTCAAGTATCAACCATTAATTGGCAGCATTGGTCTTTCACCTTTTAGGTTGATGAGTTGGTATGCCCCTCCTTGGTATACTTTTTCAATGACAAAAGAACCTTCCCAATTAGGCTCAAATTTGCCACCAAAATTTTGATTATGAATAATTAGCCTTCTCATCACCAGGACCAATTCTTCTTTTTGGAATGTTTGAGGCCGCACCATATAGTCAAAAGCCCTGGACATCTTTGCTCGATAGACTTCTAGATTTTGATGAGCTTGCAATCTAGCTTCATCAAGCGCGTCGAGTTCCTCCATTCTCAAATGAGTATTTTGATCTTTAATTAGATTATATTGGATGGCTACTTGAAGGGAAGACAACTCAACTTTGAGCAGAAGAACTGCTTTAGTTCTAAATACCAATGAATAAGGAGTGGCTTTAGTTGGTGTCTTGTAGGTGGTTCGATATGCCCACAAAGCCTCTATTAGCTTGGTATGCCATTCTCTCTTATTTTTAGTAAGAATTTTTTTGAGCAGTTTGACTAATGTCTTGTTGAAAGCCTCCATAAAACCATTTTCTCTTAGAATATATATTAAAGAGTATCACCAATTAATTTTATGTCGATCAATGAATTTATAAATCTTTGCACTTTTAAAAGCTGTGTCATTATCAAAAATTATTCAGCGTGGCACCCCAAATATATAGATTACATTACGCATGAAAAAGTTGATCACTCAGTCAGCAGTAACTTTTTTAAATGGCGTAGCTTTAGCCCACTTAGATAAATAATCAGTTTTTGCTAGGATGAAGCGATGTCCAGCTGACGACGGTGGATTAATTGGTCCAATTATATTTGTACCCCAGCATTCGAATGTCTAGGATGATATTGTTGGGTGTAATGGATTTGGAGGCTGATGAATGAGATTCCATGTACTTGACACTCATGACACTTCTTAGCATGGTTAATATTATCTCTAACCATAGATGGCCAATAACAGCCCATCCTTTTGATCTCGCCATCTTGGGACCTGACTGATGTGCACCACAAAGTCCTTCATGAACTTCAACCATCACTTTGCTAGCTTCCTCTACATTTAAGCATCCTGACAACATTTGTTCAAAGGATCTACGATATAAAGTGTTGTTGACGAAAGCATAGTAGCATTATCTTCTTTTGAGTCCGATTTATTATTTGGTAATTTGCCTTCTTTAAAGTAGTTGATGAAGGGTTGCCTCAATCACGCGTGACTCTTCTACCAAAGGCTTCGCTTTTTCGAGGCAATGTCATTCTTAGCTCTTCTTGGTACAACTTGTTAATTTTGGGAGAGGAGGAGCAACCCGAGTCATCATTTGGTCGATTTGATAATCCCTCTACTTGTAGGGATTGATATGTTACTAGCTCTAAGACTCATCGAGTAAATATGTCGATCATGACATAATCACCATTCATACTTGCCATTTTCTTAGCTAATTTTGCTAAGCAGCCGACTTTGCTATTCTCGGATCGAGACTGAAGTTAGTGATATTTGGTATCTACTTCATAAGTTCGAGAACTCGCTGATAGAAAGCTAACTCAAGCTTATTGATTTTATAGATGCCAAGTACTTGATTTATAATAAGCTGAGAATCGCCAAAAATATGCAAGTTTTGAATGCCTATGAAAATAGCTTCTTCCATACCTGCCACTAATGCTTCATATTCAGCTTCATTATTAGTTCTTGGCTCGGTCAATCCATATGATCGTCTCATTATCCCTCCTTCTGCATTATGAAGATGATGTCAATTCCTGATCTTGCTCTTGAAAAATTTAGATATTGGACTTGTTTGATCGATGAAGCTCCATCAAAGTATATTTCTCAAATTTATGATTTTTCTCTTTCATGAATGAGCATGATTTACTCATCGAGCAAATTATCATTAAGAGAAGAGCCCGCAGGGATGAGATGTGTAGCTACAAAATCTGCTAAGACTTGTCCCTTCACTACTTTCTGCAGAACGTATGTGATATCAAATTGTAGAAGCAATACTGCTTAGGTTTCCAAACAACCTATCAACACTGGTCTTGTTATCAAGTACTTCAGCGGATCGATCCTTGAGATGAGGGTAATCTTGTGAGATAGCATATAGTGACGGAGCTTTTGGACTGCAAAGATCAATGCTAAACAGTGCTTTTCTATTAGAGAGTATTTCATTTCTATTCATATTAATCTCCAACTGATATAATAAAGAGCATTCTCTTTCATTTTGTTGTGCCAATAATGCCCCAAGAGACTCTTCTAATGTGTGTATAGAATGAGGGCTTGTGAGTAGTAAAGGATTGGTGGATTTAACAGGTAGCTTTTAATACTATTGAAGGCTTCTTGGCACTCCTTGTCCCACTTGAATGGAGCATCCTTCTTCATTAATCTTGCAAACGATTGACAACATCCTGATAAATTTGATATAAATTGACAGATAAATGCAAGTTATCCTCGTAAAGAAGAGTCGACAAACTCTTCGGTGGAGGCATCTCCACAGTTGCCTTGATCTTAGCAGGATCGATTTCAATACCTCTATGGCATACAATGTCCACGAGAAATTTTCCAAAGGATACCCCGAATGCACATTTTAAAGGATTCATCTTGAGATCATATTTTTTGATTCTCTCCAATACATTTCTCAAGTCTTCAAAGTGATTTTCGTGGTTTAAGCTCTTCACCACCAAATTAACGACATAATATTCCACCTTTTGATGAATCAACTCATCAAAAATATGCGTCATAGTTTTTTGGTATGTAGCTCTAGCATTTTTCAAGACAAAGGGCATGATCGTGTAGTAATAGATGCCAATAGGTGTTCTGAACGATGTATATTGTTCATCTTTGGGTGTCATTTTGATTTGATTGTATCCCAATGATCCATCCATGAATGAGAACATGTCATTATTGAAAGTGTTATCCACTAGTAGTTCTGATATTGGAAGCGAAAAGTCATTTTTTGGGCACACCTTATTTAAGTCCTGAAAGTTAATGCAGAGATGGATTTGACCGTTCTTCTTTCTAACTGGGATAATGTTGGCTATCTAACTCTCCTCCGGATGAAGTCGCTCGATTAGCTTCTTAGTTTTTGCAATTACCTGTTCTTCAATCTCCAATCTCATTCTCAGAGCTTGCTTAACAGTTGCATCTAGTTTAATAAATTTATGAACTACATGTAGATAAGTACATTTCGTAATATATCCGTGCAAAGAAATCACAAAGTAGCATTTTTAGCTCTTCAACTTTCATCGCGTATGGCACCCATGAAAGTTGGACGGATCATCCTCACCTAGGTTGATTTTTTTTTTAAGTTCATTCATCCATAGTAGCTATTTGTCCACCCTCTTCAAGTTCTTCAGGTGTGGACTTGGCTTCTACTTCTTCATCATTTTTAAGAAGAGTTTCATGGGAATCATCATATTCATCACTAAGAGTTTCTATCTCAACTTCTATTTATATTATAGCGGGCTCTATCTTGATGAGATTTATGGATGAACCCTAGACCTTTAGTGATAAACTTATCACTTCTTCATGATGCTTGAGGACTTCTTTAGCTCCACATCTTGTTAAAGACTTGAGTCCTATGTTTAGTAGTTCCAATATGAATTCCAAGCTTATGCATCATTCTTTGCAATTTTTGTGGATAATATATTAGTATTCTTGTTGGCACTACCTCATCATAATTTTCATGTTGAGTAGGATGTTCAAAATTGAGGTGAGACTCTTCAAATTTATAAAATAGAGTTCTGTTCCACTCACTCGACATATAACAATGTTATCAATTCTTTAATATTATGAACCTGGTGGATTTCTTTGAAGCACTATTGAGGGATGGGTATAATTTTGAGTGAGTCATCTAACTCTGCCAAGTGAGCTATCCTCCTTGATGCGACCATCTAAACTCTATTTCCATAAGTAGATTCAAAAATCAGAATTAGAATCACTTATTTCCTTTTCTCTTGAAAGCTTATAAGTTCCCTTAGGTTTGATAAATATCTTCTTCTTTTTTTATGTCTTCCCAAATGAGGATTTTATAACTTAGAGTGCATCAAGTGCTTTAAGGAGAGTTGACATTGCCTTCCTTCTCCCACTTTGCTTATGCTCTTTCACTTTGTAAAATTGCTTTTTAGTTCCTGAAGTGGATGCTACCGCTTCAAGAGGAAATGTTGGCTTAGGCTCTTTGAGGATGAAGTCCTTTGCATCTTCATAAATTTTTGCTTCATTGAGAGAATGGTTGTATAGGTTGGAATTTAAATTCTTCTCCATCTTTTAGATACTTTACATTGATGCATAGTTGATGGGACCATGCCATACTCATGTACACGCAAAGAGCTCTAAATGATGTATCGACATAGATTACATGAAACTTGGCTTCTGTATATAAATCCTTGAATTTGAGCAGGAGGATAAAAGAACCCAAAGTTTTCTGCCCTTTTCCATTGAAGCCATGAACCATTAACTTATCTCTCCCAAGATGTTGGATATCCAATGATAATCCTCTTAATACCTTTAGACTCACAAGATTGATAGAAGAACCTAGATCAATCAATATTTCGAGATCATCACTCTCTGGGTACATATAGAGGGATTGTGATCTTTTCCCAACATAAGATCCTCTTCAGAAAATGTGATTACTTGGAGATCTTGAGTTTGTAATTCTTTGATCATGCATTTTTCTATAAAGTAAGCTTCATAACTCTGCAGATATTTGAGAGCATGTATCAAAGTTTCTCGGAGATCTTTTGACATCAAGAGAGCCTCGTACACACTCAGTTGTGGATCTTTCTCAGAAGTAATAGCATATTATAATCTATCTTCTCGCTTGAGTTAGGCTTCACTCTAGAACTTTTAGGAATAATATCCTCGTTGACTTCAATTTGCTTACCTTTGTCTTTATTTGCATTTTTCTTCTTTGATAAAGGTGGTAAGAATTTTCCACTTCTCAACTGAACTTAAATAACTTCATCTCACACAGATTCTTCTAAAGAGGTAGTTTCTTCTAGTTCCCTTCTTATTCTGGAAGATTGGCCAAAAGGGTTAAACTCATTTTTCAACGTCATACATTTCATACGTGATGATATCGATGAGTCTAACTCTTCTCCATCGAGAAAGCATAGATCTTCATCTAAACTGTTATTATCTTGTTGAGTCATTAAACAAAATTCAGATACTAGCTCCTTATCCTCTTCTTACTTTCTTAATAAAAATTTTGATGGGTTGGTCGAGTTTGCCTTATCATTTGTCATCAGTAAATGATGTTGAAGAACATCGACATCATATGACTGCATCTCTTAGACAAGATTCACCATTATCTTCTTCATCGATTCAATGTGAAGTTTAGGCATGAAGTCCGCAAGCTAAATGGTTATCTTTCTAGTGATACTCTAGATTGTTAATGATCTTTTGAGTTGTAGTTCTCTTCTTGATCTTCCTTTTCTTGGCCAGCTTCTTTGATTTATGGGGCTTGCGTTTGGTTGACTGCTTCTCATGCTGTGACAAAGTAGCCTTATCAGATAGCCATTGAGAAGCCCAAATACTTGGTTTAGTCATTTCTCTTAAGTCCAATGTAGATTCAAGCGGTGATTTCCACTTGACACTAGGGACATCTTTTAGCTGTTTTAGCATCTTCAAGCTCTTTCTGGAAACTATTGTTTGACATTCTTCAGTCTGAACTGATTTCTCCTTTTGTTTGTCTTTACTGGATGATACGGTAGAGGACGTAATCATCCTTATAGACTATCTTTTAGGGTTGACTAGAACATTGTCAGATAGTGTAAATTCACCTCGCTGATACTTCCTTTCTAGCCAATCTTTGAATACATAACAGTCTTCGATAGGGTGACTAATCATTCATTGATAGGGACAATAATTTGGATTACTGACTTGATCAGCTTCTTCAGGCCTTTTAATTTCTTGTAATTATAAACTAGTTATGACTGCTTACCGAAATAATTTAGCCACACTGTCCCTTCTAAAGGAATATTCTTTATTTATCCTTTTCCTTAAGAGATGGTTCATCATCTCTTGTTACTTGTTTTAGACTCTACTGGAAAAGTCTGAGGTTTGTCATTATCTCGTAATACCAATTTTGATTGTGGATTAGAATAAACAGGCTTTTTATCCTTATCATCATTATACACTGATTGTTTTCCTTTATCCACATTATATATCACCTGCTTTTCACCATTTGAGCTATAGGAAGCGGCATGAGTTTCATTTCTTCTTGAGTCTGAAGGTTTGTTTATCTTTCCTTTATCTACATAGACTTCAGACTTAGGACGATTCAACTTTTCAAATTTAGTCACTTTATCAAGCAAGTCCTAGAATGTTACAATTGATGACATGCATAGAAATGGTATTATTTTATCATCCATATTGCCCATTAGCAATTGGATCACATGTTCTTCTTCTAATTGTTGCTCGCACTTCATACTTAGGTTGCGCTAATGACATATGAATTTCATCATTGACTCATTTTTCCTTCTTTTCAACAAGGCAAGGTCAGCCATTATGATTTTTTCGGTTGCACTGGCGAACCTTTTCACAAATATGGTCTCCAATTCAACAAATGTTTTAAATGAATCATTTGACAATTATGCATATCATTCAAAAGCGGTTGAGGTCAAGCTACTGACAAATTGATGGAAAAGCGGTGCATCGTTCCTTCCTATGTTACCATAAGCAGCCTTAAATTGATCTAGAAGTTGCTTTGGATTACCAAGCCCACTGAAAGTATTGAATTTAAAGTAACCTTTGGTACACGATCATATTATTTGGGTAAGAGCGACCCTACTCACTTTTTTTACTCTGAGGTTATGGCCGTCTTTATCTTTTCATTGATTCTTGTTTCTAACTGAGCAACTGTTACAATTCCCAATGTGCTAGGCAGATTTTGAATTGTCGGCTAGAGAGGTATTTGGTTAACCTCATTCTCACTACATGCACTTCATGCATAGCATGCACTGTAGTAGTTTGAGGTACCACAGTGGTTGGTGGTATAGAAGTTGCATTGTTAGCTACCTATTGGTTAGTAGAAAAAATAGGTGCTGCACTTGATATGATATTCTTCTGTAACATCTTCATCATGATGTTCATTTGTATCATCATATCATTCATTTTGGTACCAAGCTATGCAATCTCCTTATCTTTGGCCTCTATTTGACGTTGCATTTCTCTTTGCTCTCTAGCTAGTGTCATGGTGTCAATCAGTATAGGTTCTTCCTCTTCTTCTATTTCTTATTGTTGTTCTACTCCTTGCTCATTTTCAGGGGGAGAATTTGACTGCCCTTCTCCTTGTGCATTTGTAGAGACAATTGTTATTGGGATTTTACGATGATGCTGATTATAAAAGCGTGTACTAGCTCATCATTTTCTGGTTCAATCATATAGACAGCCTCGACATCCATGATCTATTTCTCATTTTGGTCTTCTTCTTCTTCATCTTCAGCAAAGATTGAAGATCCATCCTCTATTTGCTTCTGTGAATACTCTTCTTCATAAGCATCAAATTCAAGTTCAGGTTCCCTAAGTTCGTGTTGATGCTGATGGTGCTGAGCGGAGAGTTCATCAATATTTATGACCCTATAGGTGACTTCTACTTTCATAGAATCTTCTTCATTATTTTCTTCCTGCACATGAATTTTTGATCGATGTTTCCAATGGATCTCTGGTTCAATGTGTGGAACAACCACCTCTTTTATTAAAGGACCACGATCAACGTCAACCTTCTCTTGTAGGGGTGAAACTGATCAGTGATGGGATCCCCTAGAGGATTCTCCAGGGTGTCGACCATCATATCTTTCATCATTGATATCCCTTCTTTTGGGTATCCACTTCTGACGAGTTGATTTTGGCAGATTTTTGAGTATATGTATCATATGTCACACCCCTTCTATTACTCAAAGTTTCATTATGGGGCCTTGGCCTCCATATTTTCTTACCCTTTCACTAAGACCTTTCGACAGCGAATTCTTAGACATGCGGTCCAAGTTGCATGCTCCAATGCTCACCATGCGAAGCGTACTGGGCTCGTTGGCCAGTTACCAGAAGAGATGGAAACTTTCTTGGTGGAGCTTCGGTATTTTCCATCACCATAGGCCTCTGAAATCTTCTTTTCATTAGGCCTTTGTTCTTAGCTACTTTGAGAACTTTATATATCCTGGCAGACAGTGTTTTAGGCTACCTCCTCTGTGATGGTGGAGCTTGATGTGGTTGGTTCTTCCAGAAAGACTGCTTTATTTCTCCAGTAGATCTATTCCTCTTTACCCACTTTAGATTGTCAAAGTTATTGTGGGTAATACACCAAGCAGTATTGCTTGTTTTAGTCGCATTCAAAGGGGATTTCTTTGAGCTCCATTTCTGTTTCTCCTTCTTCTCTATCTTCTAGTTAATTTGCTTCTTGATAAGGAAGCTTCATGATCATACTTTCCAGGTACTAGAGGTTCAATGGGCACAATAGTTGTACCATGAGGAATTAAAGACATAGTTTGTCCCTTAATAATTCTTTTTGTCACGGGAGCTTCAGATTGACATAGCCTCTTAAAAACTAAAGTTCTCTGTTGGGAGAACTCCTTGACAGGAGTTGGCTGTTGAACTGGTTGGCGCACATGGCTAGTAGGAGTTTCAGTAACTTGAGGCCTTCTAACATGGCCTTGGATGAATGTACCATGAGTGGGAACTTCAGGAGTTGCAGCTACGATAGCTCAAAAATTTAAGCTACCAAATTGGATGGTATCCCCAACATCTCCAGTGTTGACGACGGCGTTGTCTAGGCAGATGTTCACACCATGATCTAGCTGAACAGTGAAATGAGTGCTTTGTAGATCCATTTCTGCAAAAGTAAAAGATAGGGATTAGTAATTAGCAATTATTATTTCACCCCATACTTTCAAGATGCAGAGGTACTACAGAACCAATAATGGTGTAATAAAGATATACTCTATGGAATGATTCATTCTATATAGAGCCTCATATTACATTTATTACACACTTAAATCATCATGTTTTTTTTTGAATTTTGAAAAAATTTTATTGCTACTATATACTATATATGTAATATGAAAGAGAATCGTCCCCGGTGTCGTCAATCTGTGGCTCTCAAAATTTTCGAACTCTTGATGAAGAGTGATGAAGGTATCGATGTAATTTTCAGAAGGTAGATGAGATAGTGGATAAGACACTACCTAGAGATTTCATCCTCATTTGGTGAGAACTTTAGATCTGGTTTGAAGTTTCCTATAGGTGCAAGCCCTTATAGTTAATTACCCCTCCTAATAAGTGAGAGAGAACTTTTGAATAAGGCTTATCATTAAATTGCTTAATGCATAGCGTATAGTAGCGGCATGTAGAGTTTTAGAATTTAGATTATGAAATTTATCATTATAGCTTAAACCGATGGTTGGGGGAATGATGACGTGCCCGATCTAGATCTGGTTTCGTCATCCTGCATCCCGTCTACTTAGTCGGAGGAGGGTGACTCAACCTAGGATCCTCATCAGCAACACATGGGTTACGTCGTCCAAGAAATTCTTGTAGACCTGGGGTGGTGTTTGTCTAAGGAGATAGGCTTAAGTCTATCTTAGCTGACAGAGGGTTGTTTGCCCTATCAAGTATACCCTATGATTCACAACTCAAAGGGCAGAGCCATTGGGGAGCATACGAGCTATAGTCGTGATCATAATATAATAGAGCTGGATTGGCCAAACCACCGGATCAGAGGACTTTGATCATAATTCTTCATCTGTGGAGCTTATTAAATACAGGAAGATGGGTCACATCCTTACTGGTAAGAGATTGATTGAGAGTGAACATAGCATAATACTTGATTTGACATTAGCTCCTTTGTGAGCTAGAGTTTTCTTAATTTGTCATCTCGGACAAATAGTTGCAAAAGGTGGATAGATTGAGTTTGATTTAAGTTTTTTTTAATGATAGAGGTTCATTTAAGCAGTTTCAGATCACTATTTGAAAATTGATTAATTAGAATATGCTTAAGAGTTTTAGATCATGTCAACTCGTTTTGGCTAATTGAGGTTATCACCGATAGAATCAATTTCAGATATTTCACTAAGTTGAAATTCTTATTGATTTTAGGTTTTATTAACTCCCAATCTAAGACTAAAGCGAAGAAACTCACGCGGATCCTCACACACTAATAAGCATTGATGTGGGGCACATGTATTTAAGAATTTACACAATTTTTATTTCTAAGTTATGAGATTGATTTCAAATTTTTACTTAATTTGATTTGAAAAATTGGTTAATTTGAATATGTTTAAGAGCTTTAGATCCGTGCTCGTTTAACTTGCAGGATTAAATCTACACGACATAATCGTTTTAGAAATTTCATTGATTTGAAATGCTTATTATAGGTTTTTAAGTTTTGTTAACTCGGACCCAATCATAAGACTAAATCGGGAAGCAACCCTGCGCAGTATTTTCAGACATTAAAATTTGCACTTGGAATCTCCATGTCTGAGCACATGCAGGTATTTATAGCATAGCTAATTTCATCTAATTAATAAAATCATTTACTTTAAAAATCATAATTAGAATAAAATTTCTTAATTTTTGATCAAAGGGGGCCCTATGATTTTTGTAGATTTTGATTTAGTATCGCCTTTTATCTGCTTATAGAAAAGATTGCAGATTTGGTGGTGAAGAATGCATTTTGATTTAGATTGTAGTTTAAAATACTACTGGCACTTAGTTTACTTGTTGAGTTTTTGTAATTCTCCAAGCTTGATTATGCTCAATTTATATCAATTTTGATAAGTTTTGTCGATTTCATTGTTTGTTGCTTTAGCCCTACTCATGCTTATTAGCTAGCATAGTAAGCACTTTCACATTCGTATAAGAATTATTAAAACCAATTTGGATTCATCCTTAAATTTCGAGTTTATTGCAAGTTTGTAATGAGTTTAGCATTAGTCCCCCCCTTAATTCCAATTAAAGCTTGCTTAATTTTGAAAAATTTATAAGAAAAGGGAACTTACTTTACCACATCAATTTAAGCCATAGAGAATTACAATTAGAGTTTGTGAATTTAATATTAGCCTTTCCCAAAAAGTTTGTGAGTTTAATATTAACTTCTCCCAAATTTTACTTGCATTTTAAATGAATATTCTATTCTTTCCAAAATTTGCTTTAAAAGCTCCCCCCTTTTTTCTTGTTTCCCTCTTTTAATTTAAAATTAGCTGTAGGTTTTTCTACTTAACGTTCTTAAGTCAGCTCATTTTACCCTCCCCTTTTTTCTAAGTCAAAATATTTTGACAAAATTTTGGACCTCCGACGTCATCCTGTGGCTACATCGAGTATTTTGGCTACCAGTGCGCATTGAAGCGTAGTGAGTGTCTTCTGCCATCGGTTTTCATCTCATCGCGCCCTGTTGAGCATGACGAGGTCTTTAAACCTGAAAGAGAACATACAATGCAATATATATTCACCCCCCCTTTTTAAGTTTGAAAATTAGACAAAATTTTGGCGTAAGATGGGAGCGACATCTAACAAGTAGTGGCTTACCACCTCATTGGCGTGAAGCGGTATTTTGTGACACGCATTTATTTTTCATCTCGTCGTCTGAAACACAAGGTCTTCAAACCTCCTAGAAATCAAGCATAAATATATATATATATATATATATATATATATATATATATATATATATATATATATATATATATATATATATATATATATATATATATATATATATATATATATATATATTAACATTCACAAATCCCATGTTGACAAAGTTTTTACATTAGGCTGACAAAGTAACGAGGTTAGGTATGCGATTTGGAATGTAAGGTAAGGAGTGCGACACTGAAAAGCGAAGGAAGAATTTGCTTGATGTGATGTTCTCGATTTGTGGTGCAATAAAATGAGATAGCTAAGCGAATGTCAATGAAGGAAGAATTCAATCGATGATGTTATTCCCAATTCTACAAGAAATGGCCAGAAATGAAGGAGGGGTATGTAGTGGGAAGGGTTTCTTTGGCAAGTGCGAGTGGGCTATAAGAAAGATTGTTGCTAGTGTTTAGAGGAATTGATTAAATTTGTGGGCTATGGAAGCAAGGATGGTCAAAAAATCATCATGAGATGGATGGATGTGGTGTAAACGGTGTCGCCAATTGGAAGAGATGGATAACGATCTTACTGGGGAACACAATCCAAATTTTTGGTGGGACATGATTTGGAATAGTGTGAGCAATGAAATGAGAGAGAGGAGGTTATACTCTTTTGTCTCTTTGGTTTTATTGAAGAGGCTAGAGAGGAAGGGTGAGAATGAGGAGAGAGTGGAGGGAAATGGGGGAGAAGTTGTAGAATGGGAGGAGTGGCTATCTTTTTAACTTAATTATTTTTTCAATTTCATTTTTTTAGAAAACTGAAAATAGGGGGGAACGGTTGAGCAGGGGATAATTTGGGAATTTTTAAATTAATTTTAAATTAATTTAAATTGTTTTAATTTGGATTTTATGTCAGTAAATACACATAGTTAATATATATATCAATCTAAGATAATTTCATTATTTCACGCTTGATACGTTTTTGCTCGGAGAGTGTAGTAATCTTATTTGATAGATTTCAGTATTTCGAAACTAATGACATGATCAATTTCACAAACGGAGGTCGTTTGATTCTCGTTGGCACCTCCTCACCTCTATATACATGTAGGCGCGTTGACGACTCGAACGCTTGATTAGTTGCTCATCAAGTCATGCAATATTTATATCCTGACAAATTTTGATGTTTTGAACGTGATGGTGAAGTTCGTTCATCGATCGAAGGTCATTTGAGTTGATTTCAGTGACATCCAGTGCGTTTCAGCCTCAATTTGCATGCTGCCATTTCAAATCACTCGATATTTGCACAGACTCGTCCGAATTGAGCATGGATAGTCTCATTTGATAGATTTTGATATTATGAAGCTAATGGCATGATCAATTTCATGAATAAAAATTGTTCAAATATCTTCGTAGCTTCCTGACTTTGGTATGCGTGCTAGCACATTGATAGCTTGAACGCTTAATCAATTGCTCGTTAGATTTTGTAATATTTATATTTTGATCAATTTCGATATTCTAAACATGATGGCAAAGTCCGTTCATCGATCAGAGGTTATTTCGACTATTTTCAGTGACATCCAGTGCATTTTGAGCCCCAATTTACGCACTATCACTTCCGAAGTCCATTGAATTAGACTTGCGAGCTTGACTTTGGCTTTGTGTCACACATATGGAGGTTAACACTAATATAAGTTCAAGTGATGATTTCCACTTAACACTAGGGATGTATTTTAGCTGCTTCAGCATCTTCACGATCTTTTTGGAGACTACTATTTTCTATTCTTTAGTCTAAGTTGATTTCTCCTTTTGTTTGTCTTTGCTAGATGATAAGGAAGAGGACATGATCATTCTTGTAGACTCTCTTTTTGGGTTGACTAGAACACTGTCGGATAGTATAAATTCATCTCATCGATACTTCCTTTCTAGCCAATCTTTGAAGACATAATAAGCTTCAATAGGGTGACTGATCATTCGATGATAGGGACAGTAATTTGGATTACTAACTCGACTTCTTGAGCATTTTGATTTCGTAGAAGACTTTGGCTTGCCAAAATAATTTAGCCACACTATCCATTCTAAAGGAATATTCTATGTTCATCTTTTTCTTAAGAGATGGTCGCATCCGCTCATCATCTCTTGCTGCTTATTTTGGACGCTCCCCACCACTTGGAAAAGTTTGAGGTATGTCATTACCTTCTAATACCAATTTTGGCTATGGATTAGAATAAACAGGCTTCTTTCCCTTATCATCATTGTACATTGGCTGCTTTCCTTTATCCACATTATATATCACCAGCATTTCACCATTTGGGCTATATGAAGCAACATGAATTTCATTTCTTCTTGAGTTTGAAGGTTTGTCTCTCTTTGTTTTATCCGCATAGACTTCAGACTTAAGGCGGTTCAACTTTTTGAATTTAGCCATCCTATCGAGCAAGGCCTGGAATGTTGCAATCAATGCCATGCATAGAAATGGTGCCATTTTATCATCCATATTGCTCATTAGCAATTGGATCACATGTTCTTCCTCCAATTATTGCTCGCATTTCATACTTAGGCTGCGCCAACGATTTATGAATTTTGTCACTGACTCGTCTTTCCTTCTTTTCAGCAAGGCAATGTCAGCGATTGTGATTTTCTCAGTTGCACTGGCAAACCTCTTCACAAATATTGCCTCTAATTCAGTGAAAGTTTTAATCGAATCATTTGGTAATTTTACATACCATTCGAAAGCAGTTGAGGTTAGGCTACTAACGAATAAATGAAAAAGCAATTCATTGTTCCCTCTTGTGTTACCACAAGTAGCCTTAAATTAGGCTAGATGTTGCTTTGGATTACCAAGCCCGCTAAAAGTATTAAATTTTAGCACTGAGTAACTTTTAGGTACGACATTTGGTCATATTCAGCTGGATAATGGCGACATTTACTCACCAACTTTTACTTTCGAGGCTATATTTTATCTTTTCATTGATTATTTCTATTTAAGCGTTATAATTTTTGATGTCTTTTATATTTTGAATTATCGACTGGAGAGGTAGTGGTGTTAGCTTCTTCCTCGCTTCATGCATAGCATGTACTATAGGAGGTTGAGGTACCACAGTGGCTGGTGGTATAGAAGTTGTATTATTAGTTGCCTATTGATTAACAGATAAAATAGGTGCTGCACTTGATGTGATATTCTTCTGTAATATCTTCATCATGATGTTCATTTGTACCATCATATCATTTATTTTGGTACCAAGCTGTACAATCTTCTTATCTTTAACCTCTATTTGACGTTGCATTTCTCATTGCTCTCTAGCTAGCGCCATGGCGTCAATCAGTACAGGCTCTTCTTCTTCTTCTTCTTCTTTAATTTCTTATTTATGTTCTACTCCTTGCTCATTTTTAGGGGAAGAACTTAACTGTCCTTCTCCTTGTGCATTTGCATAGACAGCTGTTGCTGGGGCTATATGATGATGCTGAGTAGAAAAGTATGTACCAGGCTGATCATTTCATGATTCAACCATATAAATAGCTTCAACATCACCGATATATTTCTCATTCTGGTCTTCTTCTTCTTCATCTTCAGTAAGATCGAAGATCTATCCTCTATTTACTTCTATGAAGACTCTTCTTCATAAATGTAGAATTCAGGTTTAGGTTCCCCAGTTAGTTACCGATGGTGAGAGTTCATCTATATCTCGACCATAGACAACTTCTACTTCCATAGAATCCTCTTCATTATTTTCTTCCTGCACACAAATTTTTGATCAATGTTTCTAGTGGATCTCTGGTTCAATGTGCAGAACAAATACTTCTTCTATTAAAGGACTGCTATCAAAGTCAACCTTCTCTTATGGGGGTGAACTTGATCGATGATGGGATCCCCTGGAAGATTCTCCATGGTATCGACCATCATATCTTTCATTAATGATATTCCTTCTTTTGGGTATCCACTTTTGATGAGTTGATTTTGAGGCAAATTTCTGAGTATATATATTAGATACCACACCTCTTCCATTCTTCAAGACTTTATTATGAGGTCTTGGCCTCCATATTTACTTATCTTTTCTCCGGGACCTTTCGGCAGCAGATTCTTAGACATGTGGTCCAAGTGTCATGCTCCAATGCTCACCGTGTGAAGCATATTGGGCTCGATGGCTAGTTACTAGAAGAAATGACAACTCTCTTGGTGGAGCTTTAGTATTTTCCATAACCATAGGCCTATGAAATCTTCTTTTCATTAGGCCTCTGTCCTTGGCTACTTTGAGAACTTTATGTATCTAGCAGATTTGTTTGTCTTCTGTGGTGGTGGAGCTTGACGTGGTTGGTTCTTCCAGAAAGATTGCTTTACTTCACCAGTAGAGCTATTTCTTTTTACCCACTTTAAGTTGTCAAAGTTATTATGGGTAAGGATACTCGCTTCTAGCGGCAGTATCGCTTGTTCACTAGGTTGTTCAAATGGGATTTGCTGAGCCCTCAGCTCAGTATTTGTTTTTCTTCTGTGTCTTCTGGTTAATTTGCTCCCTAATGAGGAAGCTTCATGATCATGCTTTCCGGGTACAAAGGTTCGGTCTGCGCAGCAGCTGTACCACAAGGCATTAAAGACACAATTTTTTAACTGATGGTTCTTTTCATCACAGGAGCTTCAGATTGATCTAACCTTTTGAAAACTGAAGTTCTTTGTCAGGAAAACTCCTTGATAGTGGTTGGCTACTGAACCGATTAGCGCACATGGCTAGAAGGAGCTTCAGTAACTTGAGGCCTTCCAGCATGGTCTCGGATGAATGTACCACGAGTGGAACATCAGGAGTTGCAGCTATGATAGCCGGGAAATTCAAGCTACCAAATGGAATGGTAACCTCAACATCTCTTATGTTGATGATGGCATTGTCTAGGCAGAGGTTCGCACCACGCCCTAGCTGAATGGTGAAATGAGTGCTTTATAGATCCATTCTGTAAAAGTGAAAGATGAGGATTAGTAATTAGCAATTATTATTTCACCCTATACTTTCAAGATGCAGAGGTACTACAGAACAAAATAATTGTGTAATAAAGATATACTCTACTGAATGATTCATTTTACATATAGAGGCTCACATTGAATTTATTACACAATTAAATTACCATTTTTAGTTTTGAATTTTCAAAAATTTTATTGCTACTATAGCACATATAAGACTAGCCAAAGATGAAAAGAAAATCTTGTCCCCAGTGGAGTCGCCAGAAATCTATGAGCTCCGAAAATTTTTCATCGACCTCTCGACAAATATTGAGTTGAATAATTGAAGAGAGTGATGATTTGAATGTGTCGGTAAAATTTTCAGAAGGCAGATGGAATAGTAGATAAGACACTACCCAGAGATTTTGCCCCCATTTTGCGAGAACTTTAGATATGGTTCTAGGTTTCCTATAAGCACAAGCCCCTATAGTTATGTTCCCCTCTCAATAAGTGAGAGAGAATATTTATTATGAGCCCAAATGATGGATTCAATGAGTTCTTGCCAATAACCATGACCATTGAATAGAAACATTAAACTGAAAGCCCAGACAAAATGAGCACCTAAGAAAAAAAGACCATATGCAAATAATGAAGAACCATAAGAATTAATTGAGATGCACTGCCCTAAGAAATCCCGGAGCCATCCATTAATAGTAATGGAACTCTATGCAAAGTTCATTTTTTGAATGAGATTCGTTGAAGCCCGTTATCATATCATGAAATCACGAAGCAGATCATTTGCCCTTATTTCAAGAAAATAAGCATGAACCTTTTCTTCTATATAACTCTTTTTTTCTTGGTCCCAATTCAATACTAAGCAAGCCCAAACTAACTGAATACTTATGTGAGAAATTCCTCGAATTGACTTGCCATTTCCATAAAGTATATAATTGACAATTCAGTTGGACATTATCCTTTTCATGAGATCCCGAAAGAAAAGTGTTGCTAAATTTATTCCATCAACTATTTCATATGTGACTACGGGACGAACCAAAACAAAAGACTTTTTTTTGGTAGGTGTAATGCATTGGACATAGATCTAATTTTTCAATTTTTTTGATCCTTTAGAATCTTTTTCCCATTCCTGGCGGTATCAAAATGCCATTGTGCCTAGATATTTTATCCACCTCTCCGGAAAAGATTTTCACTTCCATACTTTTTTTTCTCCACTCGGACTAATCCACCTCCTCGACTTCTTGTATTCATATTTAAAGCAAGTCGTGTATCTACCCCAATGATACTATTATTCTGGACCATTATGGGCGAAGATCCGGGTAAGAAATGCACTTCCTCGAGAATGAAAAAAATCGATCTACTTTCGTTTGCATTTGGTATTTTGAACTAAATTCTTTTGGTCCTCGATAGTCAATCAAATTCTCTTTTTTTTTACAATTGAATCTACTTCATAAATCCCATATTTAGTAATTCCTAAACTGCTTCTTCTGTATCGCGGATCATCAAAATAAGCAAGAATACTATTTTTACATAAAATACCATTTATAAGTATTTTAATCGAAATACCAAAATAGGGTATTAGCTTTTTTTTCTTGTTCTTGATCATATTATAAGGGAAACACAAATCTATTCCTTCGCATTTTTGCAAAGGAATTCTCTTGACAAATATAAGTAGAAGGCTCTATGAGATTCCAATGTCCCTTGGTCCGATAAGGTTTCGAATAGTCAATAATTTTCCTATCTTTTTTACCAAAAGTATCCAACAATATATATTTTACTTGATCATAAGTTAGTGAGAGATCAAAGATATATCTTTCTTCGATAGAAAAATAATTAGTATTAAATTGATCTTGATCCTTGTGGAGTGAAAAAGACCCTATCTTGGATCTACATAGACCTTCTGCTAATATCCATAAATGACTTATTTTTGGTAATAGATGAACATTACTATGTGTATATTCGGGTGCATGATATCCATCAGTGCTCCAATGCATTTCTCCTTCTGACTCAGAATAAATTTGTTTTTGAACCCTCTCTTTAAAATAAAAAGTGGACGTTCCAGCACGAATCTCGGCAATCACTTATTTTGATTCTACATATTAATCATTTTGAAATAAAATCAAACTTTTTGTTAGAATATTCACATTATGTATAATATCTCGACTCTCAATAGTTACATACAAGTCTATAAAACATAGAAAAATAGGATGCCCATGACGGGTGCGTGTGGGATGAACTAAATCCTCATCAAATTTTATTTTTCCATTAGAGGGAGCTCATACATATTCGACAGTACTGCCTGTGAATACTCCGCCGGTATGAAAAGTTCTTAATGTTAGTGGAGTCCCCGATTCCCCAATTGATTGACCTGTAATAATGCTTATGGCTTCTCCCAGCTCGACCAGGTCACCATGAGTAGGACTCAGGCCATAACATAATTGACAGATCCAAGATGTACTCCTGCAAGTAAAAGGGGTTTGAATATATATTGGGTGTGCTCGAAAGGTTATGAATTGATTAACAAGTCCAATTATAATATCTTTATTTCGAGTGGAAAAGTATCGTAGACCAATATATATATCGTTTGCTAATACACGACCAATTAATGTTTGGACAAAAATCTTTTCTGTCACCCAATTTTGAGGACTCACGGAAATACCTCATATAGTACCACAATCCGTTCTACGTACAAGAATGTGTTGAACTACTTCAACAAGTCTATGTGTGAGGTATCCAGACTCGATGTTAAACAAGATCTACAACCCACTGCGGGCTCCATAGCAAGAAATTATATATTCTGTCAAAGAAAGCCCTTCCTGTAAATTTCTTTGAATGGGTAAATCAATCATTTGTCCTTGAGGATCCAACATTAACCCTCTCATACCTACTAATTGGTGTACTTGAGATGCATTTCCTCTAAAAGGACATTAGATGGATGGATTAAAGGGATCAATCATCCAAAAATTAGATTCATTTCTTGTCTCAAATATTCACTTGTAGCATACCATATCTCAATGGATTGACGTAATTTTTCTACCACATGTACATTCTCATAATGATGGTTTTCTCTAAAAGAAAACTTTATTTTTCAACATCTTGAACTAACCATGAAGGTATTGTTAAAAGATCATCAATTCTAATGAAATAGATGTAGCAAGTCGGAAACCCAAAGCCTTCATTTGATCCAGGATATGTGATGTATATTCCATTCCGAAATGATCTATTAATCTACTAATAAGTCATTTTATAGCAATTCCATCTATCACTTTATTGTGAAAGACCGGATCGGTCTGTTCTGCCATAAGGGCCTCCATATTCTGATGAGTAAGATTCCATAATGGCTGGTCTGATTCAAGACTTCCTTTCCTCAATCTTGATTCACACAGAAATTAAGAAATTATGATACCGGTAAAATTGGAGAGACCCATATTTCCACGAGTATAGGCATCATTAATAAAATTTCTTAGTTTATATATAGAGCATGAGTTAGATAGCCTATGAGTAGGCCCACCAAAACCCCTGTATGGCTTCTTCTATTTCTCGATAAAAAGAAAGATGACCAACAGTAGTTCAAATGTATATACAAATTTCTCTTTTACACTTCCTATTATTTGATAGTGCTTATAAATCTCATTATAATTACCAAAAGATTCATATTGAACTTGATGGGAACTTTGAGCTGACACATTGATCTAGTCTCCACCGGAGCCACAAAGGACTATCTAAATGAATTTGTTCCTGCTGATAAGCTCCAAGTGCATCATAAGAACTACAAAAATATGTCTTTTGTATACTTAAAGTTATTCTTGTACAATGTTTCCTTTTTTCTTCAATTAGGATTATATTGATTATACATATTTGCACAAATACCTCGGAGATTCCAGATCGTTAATACATAGAGTCCAATAAGCATATCTTGAGTTGGTACGGAAACGGGATCCCCAATAGCTGGAGATAAGAAATTCATATGAGAAAACATAAGTAAATGAGCTTCTGCTTGAGCTTCCAAAGATAAAGGTATATGAACAGCCATTTGATCCCCATCAAAGTCTGCGTTGAAGCCCTTACAAACAAATGGGTGTAAAAAAATAGCACGCCCCTTCCAGTTTACCCACTACTGTACTAGCGTGGATATGATATCCGCTAGACATACATAATGCTTTAGATAGTACACGAAAATGCATACCATGATTTTTCTATCTATCAATAACTGCATGCATTGCGTGATGGATGTGAAGAAGCAGACCATTGTCACGGTAATAATGAGCCAAGCTAGTATTTGCGGTGAACCCCCCCAGTTAAGTAGTCATGCATTACGATAGGAACTCCCAATTCTTTGGCAAATCCTGCTCTTTTGATCATTTCTTCATATGTACCGCGGTTGCATTCAAGTAATGTCCTTTAATTTCACCCGTTTCGGCTTGCGCTTTAAAAAACGCTTCGGCATAAAATTAGAAACGATCTCTCCATCGCATAAATGGTTGTGAATTTACATTTTCATCTTCCTTAGTAAAATCAAGTCTATCACGTAGCTCTACCGTAGTTTTTTGCAGATAATCCCAATTTTGGTTTAATAGTACATCCCAATAGGGGACGACCGTACTTGTTCAATTTATCTCTTTCGACTTGAATGTCATGAGGAGGACCTTGAAAAGTTTTGGAATAAGAAGGCAGAATTCGCAGATCTTCCAGATGTAAAGCTCGCAAGGCTTTGAAACCAAATACATTACCCACAATGGAAGTAAACATGTTAGCAATAGAACCTTCTTCAAAAAGGTCTAAAGGATAAGCTACATAAGCAATAAATTAATTTTCCTCCCCAACAACAGCCTGGAGGTGGTTGCATCGTCCTTTGTAATGATCAATACTGGTAAGTCCATCGGTCTACATAGTTGTCCATGTACCAGTAGAAGATTCAGCTGCGTCCCTGCTTCTTCCGGCGGAACTCCCGGTTGAGGAGTTACTCGGAATGCTGCCAAGATATCAGTATCTTTGGTTTCGTAGTCAAGAGTATAATAAGTCGATTTGAAATCTTTAACACCAGCTTTAAATCCAACGCTTGCTTTAGTTTCTGTTTGTAGTCCCTCCCTACAACTCATGAATTAAAAATTATCACAACAACAAGGTCTACTCAATATAAATTAGGCGTGAATGAAACCTTTGATAAAAAAAAAATTTACAATTCAAAAAATATTCAACTAAACTAATATTATAAATGAATAATGAAAATTTGAAATGGGTTCGGTTCATTATCTATGCATTTGATTCACCAAATACATCATCATTTTATAATCTTTGATATATATGGCGCAACCCAATCTTCATTTTGAAAATTTCTATTTCTAATGGAATTGATCACTTTAAATAAAAACATTAAATAAAATGCAAAATAATAAAAAGGATTATGAATTAGAATTAGAATAATAAAATAATTAGAATTAGAATAATAAAATAATAATTCATAATAAATATAAAAGAAATATAATCTCAATATACAAAATATACAATATAATTCAAAATTCAATTAAAATATAAAAATATAAAATAGATAAATATTAAATTGAAATTGAATAGAAATAGAATTCTAAATAATTTGAAATTAGAATTAAGAAATTCTAAAGTAATAAAGTAAAAAAGTAAAGATACTATATATATATATATAGGAAATATATAAATAGTAAATAGAAATATCTAATAGAGAAAATAGAAAGAAAAAAAATAATAGAAGATCTCTTCACAATAGTATATGTTGTATATGTAAATCCTAGATGTGAAAAGAGTCATAATTCATCTATAATCTATAAAAGGTAACGGATATGGTACATAAAGAAGAATAGGCCCACAACACAAATAAAAAAAGAAAAAGAAAATACAAGAGTATATATAGAAAGAATTGAAAATTGACTCATTCACTGAGTAAAAGATTGAATTGGATTCGATTGCTTAATCGAATGCTAACTTCCATTTATTTTCTATGGAATTAACCGATCAACTTGCTATCGGATCTTTCTTTTCGATCCAGTACATTTCAAAAAAGAATTTTGACATATTTATTAAGATTTATGATTATGATAAGCAATATCACTACTTCTAATCCTGTGGTTTCTACACTTGAAGAACAAAATCTAGGGCGTATCACTCAAATTATTGGCGCAGTACTGGATATCATTTTTCCACCGGGCAAGATGCCTAATATTTATAATGCTTTAGTAATTAAAGGTCGAGATATTGTCGGTCAGTAAATTAATGTAACTTGTGAAGTACAATACTTATTAGGAAATAATCGAGTGAGAACTGTAGCTATGAGTGCTATAGATGGTCTGATGAGAGGAATGAAAGTGATTAACATGGGAGCTCCTCTAAGTGTTCCAGTCAGGGGAGCTACTCTCGAATAAATTTTCAACATTCTTGGAGAGCCCATTGATAATTTAGGTCCTGTTGATACTCTCACAACATCTCCTATTCATAGATCTGCACCCGCCTTCATACAGTTAGATACGAAATTATCAATCTTTGAAACAGGGATTAAAGTGGTAGATCTTTTAGCTCTTTATCGTTGTGGAGGAAAAATTGAACTATTTGGGGGAGCTAGAGTGGGTAAAACAAAACTCATCATGGAATTGATCAATAACATTGCTAAAGCTCACGGAGGCGTATCTGTATTTGGCGGAGTAGGTGAACGTAATCATGAAGGAAATGATCTCTACATGGAAATGAAAGAATCTATGGTGATTAATGAAAAAAATCTTGCAGAATCAAAAGTGGCTCTATGGTCAAATGAATGAACCGCCAGAGCTCGTATGAGAATTAGCTTGACCGCCTAACCATGTAATATTTTAGGGATGTTAATAAGCAAGACTTACTTCTATTCATAGACAATATATATCATTTCGTTCAAGCGGTCAAGTCTCTGCCTTATTAGGTAGAATGCCTTCGTGGGTTATCACCTACCCTTAGTACGAAAATGGGTTCTTTGCAAGAAAAAATTACTTCTACTAAAGAAGGATCCATAACATCGATCTAAGCAGTTTATGTACCTACAGATAATTTGACCAACCCTGCTCCTGCAATGACATTTGCACAATTAGATGCTACAACCATATTATCAAGAGGATTAGTTGCCAAAGGTATTTATCCAGCAGTAGATCCCTTGTATTCAACGTCAAGTATGTTACAACCTAGGATCATTGGTGAGGAACATTATGAAACTGTGCAAAGGGTTAAGCAAACTTCACAACGTTACAAAGAACTTCAGGACATTATAGCTATCCTTAGGTTGGATGAATTATCTGAAGAAGATCGTTTAACTATAGCAAGACCATGCAAAATTGAACGCGTTTCTTATCACAACCCTTCTTGTGGCGTAAGTCTTTACTAGTTCTCCGGGAAATATGTTGGTCTCACAATTTGGGGTTTAAATTCATCCTTTCAAGAATTAGACTTCCCGAAGCGCCTTTTATTTGGTGGGTAACATCGATGAAGCTACCGCGAAAGCTATGAACATAGAAGAGGAGAACAAATTGAAAAAATGACCTTAAATCTTTGTGTACTGACTCCTAATAGAATGAATTGGAATTTTGAAGTGAAAGAGATTATTTTATCTACTAATAGTGGACAAATTGGGATATTACCAAACCATGCCTCCAATGCCACGACTGTAGATATATGTCTTTTGAGAATACGACTAAACGACCGATGGCTAACGATGGCTCTTATGGGTGGTTTTGCTAGAATAAGTAATAATGAGATCACCATTTTAGGAAATGGTGCTGAAATTAGTACTGACATTGATCCACAAGAAGCTCAACAAACTCTTGAAATCGTTGAAGCTAACGTAGAAATGAGGGGCAAGCAATAAAGGAAAATCTAGCTCTCAGACGAGCTAGGACATGAGTAAAAGCTGTCAAAGTGATTTCCTATTAGTAGTTAATACATTCAATCAAAATTCTTTAATATATTATTAAACACTACACACTATATGTTGATCACAATGAAGTCTAATTTGATTAATCTGATGATAGAACAAAAAAGAAAAAAAGAGGATGGGTAGAAAAACTTATTAGATGCCATGGAATTTGGTATCTAATAAGTTCTACCTACTATTGGATTTGAACTAATGACTCCCTCCATATGAAAGCAATACTCTAACCACTGGGTTAAGTAGGTCATTTATCATCACAAAAAAGGGCCTCCATCACTTCAATGGATTATAAGTAAAATATGTTTTCTAAGCAATATCAATCTTTTACCAGCAAACATAAACGAATCAGAAAGTTATCACGTGGGATTATGGGATACCCTTCTTGACAAGAAATTATCTCTATGTTAAAATGGTTATGACAAGGGCTATAGCTTAGTTAGGTAGAGCACCTCATTTACACGTGCGCCAATGTTTTTCAAGGGAGCCTTTTATGTAATGACCATAATTGATCTTTTTGAGAAGTCGATGTCTTACTCCATATATTTGAGAGAACAAGAGAAAAATAGCCTGACAAAGTTGGTTTGATCCAGTTCAGGTGCGAATTTTGGTGCCAAATCAAATAGAACTTGTCATTGTAAGGTAAATGCCCAGTCCATTCAATGTCAGGCATAATGAGTATAAGAATCTCAAAAGAACATCTAAATCAAGATGTAGGAGGATTTGTTTTGTCTGGTTAAAATAAAATGAATCTTTTCCTTTTTTCATGATATGATGCATGGATCAGATATATCACGGCTAATGCCTCAAAAGATTCTTCCACAATCGACTCTGATAAGTGAGATTTCGAGTCAATGTTTACATAATCTTCTTCTATCTGATGAAATGATTCATCGAAATAAATAATCACCCATTTCATTGATACGTACACATCTAAGATTAACAAATGCTCGGGAGTTCCTCTATTCCACCTTTTTCCTTCTTCTTGTTGTTGGATATCTCGTTCATATACATATTCTCTTTATTTCTCGAGCCTTTAGTGAGTTACAGACAGAGTTAGAAAAGATCAAATCTTTGATGATTCCATCATGCATGATGAAATCTAAAAAACTTCTGGATAGGTATCCTACATCTGAAATGAATTCTTTCTGGTTAAAGAATCTATTTTTAGTTGTTCTGGAATAATTAGGAGATTCTCTGGAAGAAATACGGTTCAGCTTCTGGTGGCAACATGCTATTGGGTGGTGGTCCCGATTATGGGGTCAAATCAATCCGTTCAAAGAAGAAATATTGGAAGATCAATCTCATCGATCTCATACCAAATCCCATCAATCAAATCATTTTTTCAAGAAACATGAGACTTCTAAGTCGTACAAGTAAAGAGATATATTCATTGATAAGAAAAAAAAAAACATGAACAATGATTGGATTGATGAGAAAATAGAATTCTGGGTCACAAACAGTGATTCGATTGATGATGAAGAAAGAGAATTCTTGGTTCAGTTCTCCACCTTAATGACTGAAAAAAGGATTGATTAAATACTATTGAGTCTAACTCATAGTGATCATTTAACAAAAAATGACTTTAGTTTTCAAATGATTGAACAACCGGGATCAATTTTCTTATGATACTTAGTTGACATTCATCAAAAGGATCTAATGAATTATGAGTTCAATAGATCATGTTTAGCAGAAAGACGAATATTCCTTGCTCATTATCAGACAATCACTTATTCACAAACCTCGTGGGGTGATAGTTTTCATTCCCCCCCATCTCCTCATGGAAAACCTAGCCCTATCCCCTTCTAGAGGTATTTAGTGATAGGTTCTATAGGAACCTGACGATCCTATTTGGTCAAATACCTAGCGACAAACTCCTATGTTCTTTCCATTACGATTTTCAACAAGTTCCCTGGATGACAAGCCTAAAGGTTATCTTCATGATGATATCGATATTTATGATGGATGATATTGATGATAGTGATGATGACCTTGATATTGATACTGAGCGCTAACTATGACAAATGTGCTAACTATGTATATGATGTTGAAAATAGATTTGATATAACCCTTCAATTATTAAAAGCAATGTCTCCTTGCATAATATGGATTCCAAACATTCATGATCCGCATGTGAATGAGTCGAATTACTTATCCTCGGTATTAGAGAACTATCTCTCCATGGATTGTGAAAGATGTTCCACTGGAAAGATTCTTGTTATTGCTTCAATTCATATTCCCTAAAAAGTGGATCCCGCTCTAATAGCTTTGAATAAATTCAATACATGCATTAAGATATGAAGCTTCTTCTTCCATAACAACGAAAGCACCTTTTCATTCTTTCATATACTAGTGGATTTTACTTGAAAAAGAAGATGTTCCATACTAAAGGATTCGGGTCCATAACCATGGGTTCCAATGCTCGAGATCTTGTAGCACTTATCAATGAGGCCCTATCCATTAGTATTACATAGAAGAAATCCATTATAGAAACTAATACAATTAGATTAGCTCTTCCTAGAAAAACTTGGGATTTTTGATCCCAGATAAGATTGGTTCAGGATCATGGGATCCTTTTCTATCAGATAGGAAAGGTTTTTACACAAAATGTACTTCTAAGTAATTGCCCCATAGATCTTATATCTATCTATATGAAGAAGAAATCATGTAAGGTAAGGGATTCTTATTTGTACAAATGGTATTTCGAACTTGGAACGAGCATAAAGAAATTCACGATACTTCTTTATCTTTTGAGTTGTTATGTCGGATCGATTGCTCAAGATCTTTGGTCTTCATCCAGACAGGATGAAAAAAATTGGATCACTTCTTATGGATTCGTTGAGAATGATTCTGATCAAATTCATGGCCTATTACTATTATTACTATTAGAAGTAGAAGGCGCTCTAGCTCTAATGGGATCCTCATGGACAAAAAAATATTGTAGTCAATTTGATAATAATCGAATGATATTACTTCTTCAGTCTGAACTAAGGAATCAGTTAGATATGATGCAAAATGGATCTTGTTCTATCATTGATAAGAGATTTCTATATAAAAAATATGAATCAGAGTTTGAAGAAGGGGAAGGGGCGCTCGATCCGCAACAGATAGAGGAGGATTCATTCAATCACATAGTTTGTACTCCTAGAATATGGCACCTTTATGGCAATTTATTTGATTGTATCAAAAGGTCCACTGAATTGGGGTTTACCTATTAGATTGGGTCATTTCGGGGCAAATGGATCATTTATCATAAAGAGGATGAGCTTCAAGAGAATGATTTAGAGTTCTTGGAGTGGAACCATGCGACTGACCAGAGATAGATCTTCCAAAGAACAAGGCTTTTTTCGACCAAGCCAATTCATTTGAGACCCTGCGGATCTATTCTTTTCCCTATTCAAAGATTAGGCCTCTGTCTCTGTGTTTTCACATCGAGAATTCTTTGCATATGAAGAGATGTCAAAGGGGTTTATTACTTCCCAAACAAATCCTCCTACATCTATATATAAATACTGGTTCATCAAGAATATTGAGTAGCCCTTTATCATAGATCATCTATATATAAATGCTGGTTTATCTATGAATAAATCCCGGAGATGCAAAAATAGTGCTTCAAGATCCATTACGAGTCCAAGGTCTTCTGTTCTTCTTGGCATTTGTGATTTTGGCATAAATCTTTTTTGTTCTGAAAAGAAACAATTTGAAAAGGTTCGGTTGTACGAAATGAATTTCTAGATCTAAAGATTCCTTAAAATAAAGTTGGTAAAAGTGCCAACTTCTTGTTGATCGATAGAATGATATAGGAATATGATTCAAAAAATTCTAAAAGTCTTTTCTTTGTTTATTTTATTCTTTTTTTATTTAAATTATGAAATTCATCACTTTAAACTTAACCGATGGTTGGGGAATGATGGCGTGCTGATAGATCCCATGGCTCGTCATCCGCCCTGATACTTAATCGAGAGGAGGTAATTACCGATGGATCCTCATCGAACACATAGGTCACATAGTCCAAGAAATTTTTATAGACCTGGGGTGATGTTTATCTAAGGAGACAATCTTAAGTCTAACTTAGCTGATAGAGGGTTGTTTGTCCTATCAAGTATACCCTATGATTCACAACTCAAAGGCGAGCTATCGGGAGCATTGCTACGATCATAATATAATGGAGCTTCTTGGCCGGACCAGATCATAAGACTCGGTCGCTTCATCGTGGAGCCTCTTGGCCAAAATGGTCGAGGACAGCCCGCTCACTTCGGCAAGAGATTGATTGAGAGTGAACATAGTAGAATACTTGATTTGACATTGGCTCCTTTGTGAGATAGAGTTTTCTTAATTTATCACCCCAGATAAATAATTACGGAAAGTGTATAGATTGAGTTTGATTTAAGTTTTTAAGGATTGGATTCTATTTAAGCAGTTTCAAATTGCTACTCAATTTGAGTTGAAAAAAATCGATTAATTTGAATATGTTTAAGAGCTCTAGATCCAGTCAACTCTGTTTAGCTGCTAATAGAGGATTAGATCTATTGTCACCTAACATAATCAATTTCTCAGTATTTCACTTATGTAAAACTCTTATTATAAGTTTTTAGGTTTTGTTAACCCAAACCCAATCCTAAGACTAAACTGGGAAATAATCTACGCAGCATCCTTAGACACTTGAATTTAAACATTCAACATAATGTCAAGGCCCATGCAGGTGTATAGTAATTTTAGGTAATTTTATTTCTAAATAATGAGATTGATTTTATAATTTCATTTTTTTTTATTCCAATTTAGCCTGCACAGCCTTTTTAGACATTAAAATTTACACTTAAAATCTCTATGTACGAGCACATGCAAGAATTTATAGTTTTAGATAATTTCACTTAATTAGTAATTTTGTTGATTTTAATATTCATAATTATAATGAAATTCCTTAATTTTTTATTAAAGGAAGCCTTATGATTTTATAGATTTTGATTTAGTATCGCCTTATGTTTGCTTGTACAAAGAGTTGCAGATTAGGTGGCGAATATTTGTTTTGAAGCTATAAGTTCAAAAGATAATTCAATTTATTATTTTAAAAAGAAGATTTATCCCTCAAAGTAATTCTCATTTTTTCCCTCTTTTATTCAAACTCTCCTACATTCATTTTCCTCATATTTTTTATTCGAACTCTTCTACATTCATTTTCCCCCTCTTTTTTATTCAAACTCTCGTACATTTATTTTTCTCCCTCTTTTTTATTCAAACTCACCTACATTCGTTTTCCCCCTCTCTTTCTTTTAAAAGTAAACCACTCACTACCTCTTCTAATTTATATAAATAAGGCCAAGAGGGAGTCTCCTATTCTGTTCTATTTATTTGAAGGGTTAGAGTTAGGACATTTGAAAGGAAGTGGTTAGAAACTTTAATGAGCTTTCAACTCTGCTTAGATAAATTTTGTAAGTGCTTTTCACCCTTCTTTTTATTTTGTTTTACTTTTATGTTTGTTATATGTCATTTTACTTTCCTCTTTTTTTCTTGTTTGACACTTCTATTTTAAAATTAGCAGCAGGGTTCCTTAGCATTTTTAAGTCAGTTCATTTCACTCTCCCATTTTTCCTAAGTCAAAAGATTTGATGCATTTTGGCCTCCTCTCATCTCCGCAAGGGGCGCATGGAGATGTTTTGGCTTACTCGATATGCTGTTGAAGCGTGGCAGTGGTGTCTTGCACAAAATAATTTTTATCTCATCGCACTCTCTTGAGACGGAGACCTTGACTGAAAGAAGACATACAATCTGATATATATTTATCCCCTTCCCCTTTTTTTTCTAGAAATTAGAAAAATTTTCGGATTTCGCCTAGGGAGCGACATCTAATGGATATTGGCTTACTCGGTATGCCTTCTTGAGCATAAGCGGTTCATGTCAATAAATTTTTTCATCTCATTGTCTCTCTTGCAGCCATCGACCTCAAAAACAAATATGTATATATATATATATATATATATATATATATATATATATATATATATATATATATATATATATATATATATATATCCACATTCAAAGATCCACATGTTCGTTTTTTTTGACATTACAATGCTGAATGAACAAGGTTGGGTATCGAAAATCGAGAAGAACACCTCTTGGCGGTGTTGCTTCTCTAGGTGAATTTCAAGAGGTAATCGAGGAATCACGACAGAACCGAAAGAAACCCACCTCTTAATGGTGTTGCTTCCCGATTGCGGCAAGCAGGTTGGAAAGGTAATGCTGAATGCGGCGAAACAAAAGAAAACTCTTATGTTTCCAATTTCTTGCGGCAGCGAAGATTGGAAGGATAAAGCGAAGCGATGCGATCGGAATCGAAAAGAAGAACTCACCTTTTGGTGTTCTTGGTTCTGATGAAAAAAATTAGCGGGTTGGCTCAGGAAGAAGGCCTGGCGGGGGCTTGTAGGATGGGCCGGACAACGGGTTTGCGGGACATGCCGGAATGGCTTGCAGAGCGGGCTGGCGGGACGGGCCGAACAGGCGCTTGCGGGCTGCGAAAGCGAGTCGGAATGGCTAGACGGTGGGCTGCGGAGGAACACGGGTCGGAACGGGATCGGAGACTCGGTGGAACGCGGGTCGGCGAGACGTACACAGCGGAACATGTCCGCAGCGTAGGCCTGCGGGCCAGAGTGAGTTTGCAGAACAAGACGCAGGTCGCGGGTTTGCGGCAAAATGCGGGTCGGTGGGACGTACGCAATGGAACAGTGGGACGTCGGGATTGCGCCGACGAGATTGCGGGATGGGCCGGCGGGACATGCCGCAGGTTTGCCGGCCGGAGTGGGACGGCGAGCCTGAATGGTTTTGCGGGTTTGCGGGCCGGAGCGGCGGGTGCGGGATGCGGGATTGCACCGGCGGGATTGTGGGATGGGCCACAGGACGTACGACATAGGTGCAGCGGAATGGCAAAAAAGCGTGAGATCGAAAAAAATAATTACCTCTATAGGTGTCGGAGCGTAGGAATGAAGGAAGAGAGGGGCTGCCATTTTTTTTTTCTTTTATTTTTTCTGTCGTTGAAGGAGAGCCAATGGGAGAGTGAGCAGTTTTTTTTTTTTTGTGCGGTTAAAAAAGAGTGGAGGGAACGGTTTTGAATGAGAGTTTTGAATAAGAGCGGGATGGATTCTTCGATTAGGGCTATTTAAGCTTAATGAATTTTACTAAATATTTAATTAAATCTCAATTATGAGTTTTATGTCAACAGATTCATATAGTCAATATATATATATTAGATTATTGATGTTCACGACTCAGCCGATTCATTTGATCGGCGTTTGTTGAGTGTCAATTGCCAATTCAAACAAAATATGTATCGCCGCTTTTGACTATTTAATTTTCATACAGACTTATCTTAATTAAGTATGAACAGTCTTAATTGATAGATTTTGATATTTCAAGGTTAACGACGTAATCAATTTTGCGAACAGAGATCGTTTGGTTTATGTTGTCTCGACTCGATAAATGCGATGTTGGCGGCTCGGCGGAGCGTTAATCATTAAGTTGTACAATATTTATATCCTGACTAATTTCGATGTTCTGAACGCAATGACAAAGTCCGTTCATCTATTGGAGGTCATTTGGGATGATTTTGGCTACGTCCAGCACATTTCAATCTCGATTTGCGCACTGTCACTTCAAATCATTCGACATTTGCACAGACTCATCCGAATTGAGCGCAGATAGTCTCATTTAATAATTTTTGATGTTTTAAAGCTAACGACATAATCAATTTCATGAACGAGGGTCTTTTGGATATCATCGCAATCTTCCGACTCTGATATGCGCGTCGACACATTGATAGCTCTAGCGCTTAATTGATTGATTGTTAGATTTTGCAATATTTATATTTCAATCAATTTCGATGTTCTAAACTCAACGGCGAAGTCCGCTCGCCGATCGGAGATCATTTTGACCATTTTTGGTGATGTCTAGTGTATTTTGAGCTCCGATTTGCGCACTATCACTTCCAAAATCCTTCGAATTTGACTTATGGACTTGACTTGACTTATGACACATATGCAGAGGTCAACACTTCTCTGTGATGAAATGATTGTTGTTATGTGGAGTATAATTGTATCGATCAATCTGTAATGTATTGTCAATTCAATCTTCAATTTCAGTGTTCTAGCTCAACAATTTGCTAGGGTCACAAGGGAGCAGTGCACCCGTTGTTTGGGGTGAAGTCATCAAAAAATCATTTTAATGCATATCACTTTGGCATTATAATATGAAGGATTTGACTTCATAGATTGAGAATGTACAACATCACTGCTAGGAGGACATCACGGTGCTACGATTCACAAGATTGCACCAGAAAAATAGAAGTTGGTGCCACGATGTTAAGACCTAAGCACCAAATTAGGAAGATAATGAGGCAAGCACTTTAATGCTATAACTACCAACATCGTGATGCTAGAATCCATGCAGAAGCACAGAATGACAGAGGTGCCAATGCCTATATGCTACTTTTGTGGTGTCACAATGCTATGAAGCGTGAGAGTTCATCTTAAAGTAGTTTCTATAGTTTTAAGTGAGATTTTTCTTATTCTATTGAAAATAAGTGGAGTATGAGTGTTTTAGAGTGAGGAAATTGCTATAGAGGTTTGAGTAAATGTATGATTAATACAATTATTCTTAGTTTTTTCTTCATGGTGGAATTCTTGATGCGGTGTGACTCCATGATTTTTCCCATTCTCGAGCTTCTTACATAAAATATATTGTTCTTTGTGCATTTTATTTTGTTTGCTTCTATTTTAAGTTTCACTTCAAATTTCCTCGATTCGTTTTGATGTTTTTTCTTTTTCCCAATGACGATTATTGCTTCCATATCATTTCATGAAAGTTAATAAGACCCTAATACTATTTTCACTAAAGATAGTTGTGATGGTTGATCTAAGTGCAATTTTTTTTATTTTGTTTATATATTTTTCTAAACATATTGTTGACATCCATGTAGTTCACATCAATCGAGTCAACCTCATGAGCCGAATTCGACGAGATTCGGATGCAATGACACGCAAATCAGAGCTAAAATACACCATATATCATCGAAATCAGTAGAAACGACCCTCAATCAACAAACGGACTTCACCGTCGCATTCAAAACATCGAAATTTATCAGAATATAAATATTGCACAATCTAACGAGCAACCTATTAAGCGATCGAGCTGTCAATATGTTGACGCGCATATCAGAGTCGGGAGGTTGTGATGATGCCCAAATGACCTATGTTCACAAAATTGATTTCGTTAGCTTCAAAGTGTTGAAATCTATCAAATGAGACTATCCGCGATCGATTCAGACGAGTCTATGAGAATGTCGAGCGATCGAAAGCGATATGCATATTTTTGAACTAAAATTGATCTAATTTGATGCCGATTTTAACCAAACAACGTCAGATCAAACACAATTGCTCAACATCAGTAATCTTGAATATATATATATATATATATATATATATATATATATATATATATATATATATATTAATTATATAATGATATCAACGTAAAATTTATATTAAGATTGATTAAACACTTAAAAAATTAATTAAAAAGTCTATTTATACCTATTAACCTAAACCTGCCCTAAATCGCCTTCCTATTCATGATTGACTTGAGCCGGATCGCACGCGAGGCTTGCTCTCTTCCCCTTTCTCTCGTTCGGGTTTCCTTCAACTGCAAGCCGCACGCTTGGCTCTTCCCAGCCGAAGAACCGTTCTCGCCTCCTCCCAATCGAGCAACCGTTCCCTCCCATTTTTCCCTCAACCGCAGGCCTCGCCCCCTTCTTTTCTGGTTCGCACGCTCCATCCAAAGGCATTCATTCCGCTCTTTCTCCTGCTTCCGACTCCCTCTCTAGTCCGCGAATCCCCCTTTCGTTCTTCCCCTCGCTCGGTCGTTCATAGGATGGCACAGTAGGAATGCATAAAGTCGAGTTTTCGAAAGTAGAGAGCACAGTGCAGTTTCATTGCAAATAGTTGGGGCAAAGAAAAGATCCTGGAATCCGTGTCTTTTAATCTGAATATTCTTAAATTGTTGGGATCTTCGAGCAAGAGCATCTGCTGCTTTGCTAAGAGGTGAATAAAAGCATGGAAGAGACTTTTGTGCCTTTCCATGGAATAAAGAATGACCTTCAAGTAAGGCTGATGTGCTACAAACAAGACTGGATTGGTGGATTCCGAGCAGGCATTAGAATATTGGCTCCTACAACTTACATATTCTTTGCTTCTGCAATCCCAGTCATATCTTTTGGAGAGCAATTGAATTATACACTCAGTCATTGGAGGTCAGCCTTTGCTAATCCTTGGAGTTGCTGAGCCGACAGTGCTTATGTACACATTCAGGTTCAACTTTGTTAAAGATAGGGCAGATTTAGGTAGAAAGCTATTTCTAGCATGGTCTGGATCGGTGTTTCAGGTAATCAAAAGTCTTCTGTAGGGTTGCAAATGAACCGAGCGTTCAACAAGCTACTTGTGACTCGGCTCGATTAGAGCTCGTTTATATTCGTTCATTTAACTAATCGAACGAGCTTGAACACTTTTGTAAATACTCGATTGATAAATGAATAAGCTTGAATAAGTTGTTATTTAGCTCATTTATATTCATGAAGAGTATCATTTAAAGCTCGCGAACATGCTCGTTAAGAAGCTCGATAATGACTCGATTAAAGCTTGTTCATAAACAGTATCATTTATATTTCTCAACACGCTGCTCACGAACAAGCTCGACTAAGACTCGTTTATTTCATTAAATGAGCTACTTGTTAACATGCTCGATAAGCCTAATTTGAACTGAGCTCGCAAACAAGCTCAAGCCGAGCTCGAACAAGATTTTTTTAAATGAGCTCAAGCTTGAACGCCATCCTAAAAGCTCAAATCGAGCTCGAGCCGAGCTTGAGCTCAATAATGACAAACGAGCTTGAACTCGAACAAGCCTCTACTCGGCTTGGATCGGTTCGTTTGCAGCCCTAGTCTTCTGGACGAGTTTCTCATACTAGAAAGATAGAATCCCAATTTATTTGAGTTTATCCCATCTTGGAGGTTATGCAATGGGATGTTTGCTTTGATTATATCATTTGGTCTTCTCCTCATAGCATTGAGATGTAGGAAGGAAAGGTCATGGCCATATGTTTGCGGTTGGTTGAGAGGCTTCATTGCAAACTATGGGATCCCCCTGATGGTTCTAGTATGGACTGCAATTTCTTACATACCAGCTGGTAGCGTTCCTAAGGGAATTCCAAGACGCCTTTTCAGCCCAAATCCATGGTCACCTAATGCATATAAGAACTGGACTATTATCAAGGAAATGTTGGATGTTCCAATTCTGTGCATACTTGGAGCTTTCATTCCTACTACGATGATCACAATTCTCTATTTTTTTATCACTGCGTGGCATCTCAGCTTGCATAGCAAAAGGAATTCAACTTGAAAAAAACCATCATCATTTCATTATGATTTACTTCTTTTGGGCTTCTTGACTTTATTATCTAGCCTATTGGGGATACCACCATCAAATGGTGTCATCCCCCAATCGCACAAATCTAACGAAGAGCGGCCTCCCTCTCCCTGCCACTCCTGTTTGTCCGACCAAACTCCCAGCTGAACCGAGCCAAAGCACATCAACCACCCTTCCTCTCGAGTTTTTTCGTCTCTCTTTTAACCAAAACCCTCTCTTCCTCCCTTGTCGTCGCCAGGAAAGCTGAGCGTTGGCTATAGAACCTTCCTCTCAGTTTCTGGTGTTGCCCCAACTAATTCCCTCCTTCTCCGGCTTCCCTTCCACACAAACTACTGTTGCCGAGAGCCAACTCCGTCATCAGGCGGGTTCCTCTCGGTTTTCGACAATTTTCTCACCTATTCAACCCAAATAATCAACTCGATAATCTTCCCTATTCAATTTTTTCTAGCCAAACTCATGCAAAATTATTATTGTTGTTGTTGGTGGATGAATGAAAATGCTTGAATGTTTAAAAAGAAATTGTATATATGTATGCTTGCGTTTCAAGACCCATGTGCCCAATATGACATAGTGGGTACAAAGAGAGTTAGTAAGAGACGCTTGCTATGCTCGATAGTGTGCAGTAAGCAAAATTGTTAGATGTGGCACTCTTGATTATTTGGATTTTACATTGACAAAAACTCAAATAAATTAGTTCAAATTGAAAATTCTATGCTAATTTTAAATTTTAATTTGAGTTTGCTAAATTTTAAAGTAAACAAAATTATCAAAAATTGACTCCAACTGAAATCAAGGATTAGTCAACTGCTCTCAAATGATCAAATATCTCTTAGTTAATATTTCAATTATCTTGGATTTCAACTTGAGATAATCAAAAGAAATTTTCAATTATTTTAAGATTGAAACATGCAATGTCCGAAATATATTCGATACTCTACCATGAAATAATTGAAATGAGTTGGATATTTTGGTGATAAATATAGACTTAGCAATATCTCATTTCAATTGATGTGAAAGATGATCTGATTGAACATCTAGTTAAAGCACAAGAGAACCCTTTGGAATTAAGATATATTCTTCAAATATAATTCACTCCAAGTAAATTAAAGAAAATCAAAGAATTCATAAGAGATTCCTAATGAAATTGAAGGATTGCTAATAAGCATAATCAAGGAATTCTTGAAAAATATTTGAAACATATTATTCATCTTGTTAAATGCTTAAATTGGATCAAAGAGAAATTGAAGAGAGATTAATGAGTTTGAATTGGATCAATAGATATAAATAAGAGTCGATTGAAGATCCAAAGACTAGACAACTCTGAATAAAAGAAAGTAATTAAATATTATTTTCAAAGGATCTAACAAGCTATTAGAACAGTTTAAAATGTCTTGTCAAATCCACAATATTCAAGTACAAGCGAGCAGAAGGCACCATTTGAAAATTTTAAACCAATACCATGTGGATTTTCATACAAGCAGATAGAAGATGAATTTTATAAATGAGATGTCGGAATGTGTGAATTAATCTAAGCTATAAATACCTGCATATGCTCATACATGAAAATCTAATAGTGCAAATTTGAATGTCTGAAAAGGCTGCGCAGACTAAGTTGGAATTAAATAAAAATATGAAATTAATCTTATAATTTATAAATAAAATTATCTGAATTATTAAAACACCCGCATGGGCACCACACTACGTTGAACGCTTAAACTTAGTGTTTGAGGATATTGCACGAGTTGCTTCCTGGTTTATTCTTAAGACTGGGTCCTGGTTAACAAAACCTAAAAAATTAATTATTATAAGAATTTCAGCTTATTGAAACATCTGAGAAACTAATTCTGTCATATGATAGTAGATCTGATATTCTATTATTAAACTAATAGAGTCGACAAGATTTAAAACAATAAATTAAATGATCAAATAATACATCCACTCCGATGATGGCTGTGTTAAATGAAGATTTCAACTGAAAGGGATACTTTCATAGAAATATGATTATAATTTTAAATTAAATTAATGTAAATTAAATATCAATCTAAATACAAAATCTAATATGTCATTAAGTGTTAAATGCTTAAATGAAATTCCTTCTAAAAAGAACTTAAAGCAAAATCTAACTCAATCCAACTTAAGATGTTAAAGGTAAAACTTTAGCTCACAAAGGAGCCAATGTCAAATTAGATGTATTTCTATATTCACTCTCAATCAATCTTAGGCTAGTAAGAATGTGGCCCGTGTCCTCTGACTATGTGGCTTGGCCAGTGGACTTCATATATGATGATCTTTGAGTTCATTGGGGTTCTCCGATCACGCGATTGTAGCCCATATGCTCCCCAATGGCTCTGTACTTTAAGATGTGAATCATAAGGTATATCTGATAGGGCAAAAAGCCCCCTATCAGCTAAGGTGGACTTAAACATATCTCTTTAGACAAACAACCCCCAAGTCTACAAGGATTCTTTGGACGACGCAGCCCATGGCTATTGATAAGGATCATTTGGTCATGTTGGGACTATCTCTTTAAGTAGGTAGGGATGATAGCGAAACCATGGGATCTAGATCGGGCACGTCATCATTCTCCCAACCATTTGCTTGAAGTTAAAATGATGAATTTCATAAATTCTAAATTTTAAACTTCACATACTGCTACTATACGCTATGGATTAAGAGACCTACTAGCCTGTCGATCAAATTGTGATGGGCTTATGGGTAATTAACTATAGGCTTATAGGAACAGATCTAAAGTCCTCACAAAATGAGAGTGTAATCTTTGAGTAGTGTCTTATCTACTATTCCATCTGACTTTTGAAAATTTCATCGACACATAAATTAAACTCTCTTCATCAAGAGGTTGGTGGCGAATTTTCAAAGCCCACACATATATATTAATTTCTTTGAAAACTATGAACATAAATTAAAAAATTGTTGATTTATTTATGGAAAGTATGAGGCAGTATGGAATATAAAGAATGATAAATAACAAGAACAAGTCATATCATAATTTTATATAATAATATTATGTGAAAATACATTTATAAAATCGAGTAAAAGGCATATGCAATGGGCTTAAAGGGAAAAAACATTTACACTTAAATGGACATCAAGTATTCATCTAAATCATTTAGGGGAACTAACTTATCAATTATTATATCAGTCTTCCTTGAACCCTTCTTATAAATCTAAAGCAATTGCAAGTCACATATAAGTCATATGTGCTAAATTGATAAACCCTTCTTGAAACAATTATTTTGGGTCTTTGACATGGCACCAATTAAATGCTCACTTTTTAAAATCTCTCCACTTTTGGAGAATTTGGAGGACACCATATATTTTTAATGGATGATTTATTTGATCTTTCTAATTATTAATCCCAGCAATTACAAGATCTAATGAAGATTCTAAGAAAATTATCATATTAGCTAATTATATAAAAGAATACTTTCAATTAAAAAGATATATATATATATATATATATATATATATATATATATATATATATATATATATATATATATATATGTAAAGTTAGTCCTCAAATTCATCTCAAGGACTCGATCAACTAAAGTTAAAGGATTCAAAAATATTTGGCAACAAAATAATTTAGTCCTCAAAATAGTCTTCTTGTCAACCCAAAATTAATTGGTTATTTTAAAGTTAGTAACTCACATTCCTAGGTTTTTAATAATTAAACTCAAACTTGGTTTGATTAAGCTCATGCTAAGCTCGAGTTCAATTATTAACTCAACTCGATTAATCTTTGATGGCATAATTTCAATGGGACGTAGATCAATGCTTAATATTATTGCATGAGCGGCCTGAACTATTGTGTATATGTGTGTACTCACTCCTATATATATAACATGTACATAATAATTTGAGTAGTCGGGATTTCACACAAAATAATTTCTCTATTACAAATTGATAAAATTTAGACAAAAGCACTGAGATGCAGATCTCTTTCACTATCTTAGAAGGCCATTATTCAAGTGATGAATTGATAACTTCCTCATTAAGCAGATCAAATGCACAAAGAAATTAATTTTCTAGTACATTTATTATTATATAAATACCTTCGTTATAATAATCTCTATCTCCTCATTCAGAAGTATCCAACTAAAAGATTTTGAGAGAACTTCTCATACCTAAACCTATACTTAACAGAATCGTCAGCAGACCACACGAAGATTCCATGAAGCTTTCCCTCCATCTTAAGACATTGGCATGCAGTAAAGAAACCTCCACTGCTACTCGTATCAGTGGTGAAGCTCACTAACACCTTCCCTCCCTCATAGTTTGCAGACTGTATCTCATAGTAGTTCAGGAATTGAGAAACAGTCGTGTTGGAAGGATAAGCGTAGAACTGAAAATTAACGTAGTCTATCCATTCCCCATACTTCTTCCACAGAGCAATATAATGACACTGCACGTCGTGGTAATCGTAAGGCGCTATTGAAGCAAAAGATATAACATTGTTGCATTTAAGAGTCTTCAATAGCCTTCCGATGCACTCTGCAAAGGTATCAGAATCGACGCTGAAGTGCTCGTAGTCGATGTCGATTCCATCCAAATCGTATTCTTTGATGATTCTGGTGAGAGAAGAGACGGCGTTACTGACCCATGAGTCGATAGATTTTGGGTTAAAGTAGGCGAATTTGCCATTAGCGGTGTCTCCGCCGAGGCTAAGGGCGACTTTGACTTGACGAGGTTTACTTGCGGAGCGGAGAGGTTTTGGCTGTACCAGAAGACGTTGAAAAGGCCGTTGGTGGAGGAGTTGCCGTCTGGAGTGTAGTCTATGGCGAAGGAGAGGATGAAGTGGAACTCAACGTTGGGGTTTATCGGGACCTCGGACAATTTGGCGCCATTGGACTCTGCACCGATGTATTCTCTGAAAAGGACTGAGCTTTGTGGTGTTGGCACGGCGGCAGTGGCGGAGAAGGAAGACGGTGGATGGAGGTTGATGAGGAGGAAGAGTAGGAAGATGAGGAAGGAGAAGGAGGGATTTTTGGAAGACGTATTAGCTGCTTGATACATGGCTTTAGGAGAGCATAAATGAATGTCATGGCCAAGTTAAGATATTTAAGAAACTACAGGGAATCAATTGGAGAATCGTCATTGCATCATCAATGTGGGTTCTTGACAGGAATATATTATTCAGATGAGATTGGCGTATTGAGCGTCATGACAACTGCTAATTGCTGTCTTGCACTTTGGACGGCGGAGGAGGACGGCGGAGGTTCTTATGTTCCTGTCTTTTCTTCTTCGGGGGAAATAAAAAATAAAAACAAGAATCTATACCCAAGGGTAAAAAATTATTATAACAAAGTCATATAATTTATGTCATGATGTGGAAAAAAAACATAAAATAAGAAGATATTTGAAGATAAATAATAATAATAATTAAAATATTATATATATATATATATATATATATATATATATATATATATATATATATATATATATATATATATATATATATATATATATATATATATATATATATATATATATATATAATTTTGTTATTAGTTCTGTTATTATGAGTTGAATCATACCAGAAAATAAAAAAAAAGCTCAAATATAAATATATAACCATGTCAAACTCAAGTTTAAAATTTCAATTCTAATATAACTTAAACTGAATCCGAATCATTTCAAATAATAAGCATAAATGATAATTTAATATATGTTTTTATTAAATAAAATAAAATAAAATAATTAGAATTGTTGCGTGTTAGAAAACTAATCATAGAGTTTACCTTAAATTGTTTCAAATCCAAACACACACATGTATTTAAAGAGTAACAATAAACCTGTAATTTTACGAAAAGAGGAAAACCAATACCCAAAGAAAGCTTTCACTATGACTGCTTTAGTACAAGATCTTCCCGACACGGATTACAATCAGATAAGAAAAAACAAATATGTGACAACAATCGTTGTAACAATGCAGAAAAGATGATGGTGAATGTCAGCAATCACGTAAATGCGAAACAATTACCTGAAATGCGGAACAATCAGCGTAAACGCGGAACAATCAGTAGAAATGCAACAATCACCTAGAAGTCATCCGATGGAGGCCGACAGATGAATAAGCGATCAACGCGCGCGGCCACGGGTTGACGACCGTCGGTCATCGACAGGTTTTGGAGGATCTTTAACTCTCTCATCTCTCTTGCCGCTTCTCCTTCTTTCATTGGCCTCCTCATATGAGAATGAGGTTATTTATGATCAGGAGTGCATGTAAATACATGCACTATTCCACTTCATCGGACGGCTCAAAATGATCCCCTTGATCATATGATGTATTTTGTGCATTTGAATGCTCAAACGAAGTCGGAATTGTAAGATCTTTGGCTTGTTGGAACCAGCTCGTCGAGACGCTCGATTTAACTATAAACACTCTATATTTGAGAGCTTTTTAAGAATTTAACTGATATCCCAAAGTTTCCAATGATATTTTAGAAGCTTGATCTCGACCAATTTCAACTTCGGATCAGCTTGCTTTTAACATCAAGATTCGTGCTTCAACTAATAGTATTTTAAGTGTCATATCAAGAATAATATTTTTCAATTAACTAATTCCCAATTCAAGCTTAATCTGATTTCTTTCAATGCAAATAATCTACCATGAATTCGACTCGCAAGATATCTTAGTTTAGTGGTTGAGAACTTTTCTTTTAACTAAGAGGTCTAGGATTCAAATTTCGTACATATAATATGCGAGTGAATTTGTCATTAAATTAGCTCAAATATCTCAAATAAAAAAAAATCGACTCAAATTTTATATGTATGGCTGCAAACGAACCGAGTCAAGCTGAGTATATGCGTGTTCGAGTTTAGGCCTGTTTATCATTATCGAGCTCCATCTCAATTCGAGCTTTTTTGAGTGGTGTTTAAGCTTGACCTTATTTACTATTCTCGAGCAGGAGTTCGATTCAAGTTTATTCATGAGTATGATTCAAATTAGATTATCAAGTCCGATAACGAATAGCTCATTTAATGAGATAAGCGAGCTTTAATTGAGCTTGCTTGCGAGCAGATTGTCTAGAAATATATATGAGCTGTCTCACTTAAACCTCATTAAGCTTAAAAGTGGAAATTTAAATAATACTGTTCTCAAATAAGCGTTAATTTAATCGTAATCAAGTTGTAATTGAGTTTATTAGTAAGCTTTAAATGATATTATTTATGAATAAAAATGAACTATTCAAATTTATTTATTTAATAATTAATATTTATAAAAATATTCAAATTTATTTGATTAGTTAATCAAATCATCATCAGTGAGCTATAACGAAGCAGTCATGAATAACTTATAAAATATTTGATTCATTTGCAGTTCTACGCATTGATATGAATTCGAAATTTTCCGATTTGAGTCGGATTTTATAGTCAAACATAAATTTCGAGCTCAGATTAATTATTTTAAATTTTGCTAGCATTCCACGTGGTGGGTCGCCACCATCCATATGTAGAATTAAGGCAAAAAAGTCAGAGTGTAATCGAGGACCCTGCCAGGCACCCCCAGCGCCCTGCTCATCCCTCACCTCCACCACCACCTCCTCCGCCTAGATTCTCTCTTCTTTATTGCTCGATCCTTTCTCCGGGTATTTGCCCTCCTCCTCCTCGACCTCCCTGCCCCAGGTCGTCACGCCATGACCTCGGGAATGGCCCCTGATCCCAAATGGTTCTTTTCCCCTTAACATCATCCTCCCACTGCATCCTCCCATTTCTCCTAAACCAAGAGGATCTCTTCAGATGGAAAGATCTATCATGGCACTGAAAATACCCAAACCGGCCCCTCTTGCTTATGTGCCGGATTCCAATGAAGTGGACTTTTCAGAGGAAGATCTCTCTGCCGGAAAGCAAGAATGGCATCTCTCTAATTGGTCACATTGGTAAGCGCCCATACTAGGATCTTTGTTAGCCGCTATTAAAAGAAATGGAGCTTTAAAGGTACGCCGATCTCCTTACATTCAAGGTGATTATTTCGCTTAAGTTCAATTGCCAAGAGGATTATGATTTGGTGTGGAATCACCCTTGTTTTCTCAACCGGCCTTTTATTTTCCAAAATGGACATGGGATTTCCCGAATGATCCTATTTCTGAGATTCCGATTTGGATTAAACTCCCTAATTTCCCTCTGTGCTGTTGGAACGAGGTTGGATTCTCTAAGGTTGCTAGTAAAATTGGTCCCTTGGCCGTGGACCATCTTTAGATCTTAGATCGCGTATTTGTGTCCAAATAACTACTTCTTCTCCTCTACCTGACACGATTTCGATCAATTTAAATGGGAAGAAATTCATGCATGTGTCGCTTATGACGAAGCCTTCGCTTGCTCGAATTGTAATACATTTTCACATGATCTCTGTACTGCCCACTTAATCCGCTTCCTCTTCCTCCTGGAGTAGCCTGCCTCTCCTAAAGCTCCCATAAGAGTGGCCAATCATTACAAAGGAGTACATTCCCATTCAGCCTCTTCCTTCTCATTCACCTATTACTATTATGTCTTCCCTCCTCCTATTACTAATTCCATATCGCTGATAAGACCATGGAGGCTTCTACTAGTCTTCCCTCTTCCACAATTGCCGATTTAAATCCGTCACCAACTCATACTCCCCTCGGGAGGATCCTTCGCATCAAGCTTCGCTTTTTTCAAGGATCCGAAAGACCAAACCCACATAGATTCCTCTATTGATCGCCTTTCACTTGGTTGTTACACGCCGTCAGTGGTTACCCCTACGGCTTCTCCTGCATTGGTATTGATAAAGGTACTAAAGATGTAAGTAACACACTCATGGAAGGAGGGAATGCTCTTCTTCTTCTCAACCTCTTCCCACTCTAAAAGGCAACAAGAAAAAGGGTAAAAAACTCACTTCTTCCTCCTCCCAATGAATCAAATCTCTATTGGTAGTTGGAATGTTAGGGGTTTATCTGTTGGAAGACTTCCGATAAAGCTTATTAAAGACTCTCATCTAGATCTTCTTTGTCTTCTTGAGACCAAAGTTCATCTAAATCCTATGCATATCAATTAGGTTTCTTCCTACAATTTATTTACTTCAAAATCCAGTGTAAATAATTTTGATTGCTCTAATGGTGGTCGTATATGGATTAAATGGCAATCTGATAGGCTGAATTTTGAGTTATTATGCAAGTCCGAGCAATTTATCCATGGCGAAGTTTCGCCTTAATAGCTTTCTCTTAACAAGTATCTATGCTGAAAATGATTCTACTGTCAGATCCTCCTTGTGGTCAACCCTAAAGATTTTGCCTGATGTTAATGCTCTTCCTTGGATTATTTTAGGTGATTTCAATTGTCCTTTAAGTGCTAAGGATAAACAAGGGGTAATCTGTTTCTTTCAACTCTTCTTTGGAATTTAAAGATTGTGTTAATGATTGTATCGGATGGAGCTTCCTAGCACCGCTTACATTTTACGGTTTAATCGCCAGCTTGGAACATCCCATTTACTCTAAGATTGATCGGGTCTTTTGTAATTCCAACTGGATTGAGATGTTTCCATCTTTCTTTTATAAAGTCCTCCCTCCAAGATCATCGGATTATTCTCCTTTGGTAACTCTTCTTCAATCTCCTTCTTTGGCATCTCATCGTTTCCTTTTCAGGAATTATTGGACCTTAAAGCCTGGGTTTAAGGATGATATTATGGAGGTTTGGAACAACTTCATTCAAGGAGACCCTTTTTATGTCCTTTCTATCAAGCTAAAACTTGTTAGAAATATGATGAAAGGTAGATATGGGATATCTCTCCTTACAAAGAAAGAAATCAATATTGTTAAAGTCAACAAAGTGAGGTTCTTAGAATCTGGAGAAAGATCCTTTTAACATTCATTTCATTCAAGATGCCAAGGAGATCAAAATAGATATTCGAGCTTCTTATAAAAGAAATGCTATGGATTAAATAGAGAGCTAAGGCACGACTTATTCACTCGATGATGATTTAAAATTCCTACCTTTCAATTAAAGAAAGGAAAAGCTCCAATCGATTAGAGAAGTGCAAACCGATTTGGGTGTCTTCTCAAAAGGATATCACCAAATTTTTTTGTAGGTATTATGAGGATCTTTTCAATTGTGATGACTCTCTTGTTATTCCAGTGCAAAATTTTCCTGCAGGGATTTGTCTATCATTAGATCATGTCGATCTTGAAGCTGATGTTTCTGAACAGGAAATTATTGCTACCTTGAAAAGTATCGAAAACAAATCTCCGATCGATGGTTTTAATTCTAAGTTCTACATTGACTCTTGAGTATTACGGCAAATCTTTTGTTAATTTCTTTTCTTTTCAAGAATTCTAGATTGCCCAACTGCTTTCAAGCATACTCTTTTAACTTTCATACCAAAGGTGAAACACTCTAATAGAATTGAAGATTATCGTCTTATCTCTTTATGCAATACATTCTATAAAGTGGTGGCCAAAATCCTCACCAATCGTATGAAGAGATTTCTCCTCTATTATCAACAATTCTCAATCAGCCTTTGTTAAAGGAAGAGATATATCTGATAATCTGGCAATAGCCTTTGAGATATGTAATGAGTTCTCCACCTCCAATTGCTCTTACTTTTTAGCTAAAATTGATTTGAAAAAAGCTTTTGATAAAATCAATAGAAAAGCCTTGATCCATCGACTGGATAAAGGTTTTCCCATGAGATTTACTACTTGGGTGGAAGCTTGCGATGTGCCTTTCTCTATTGTGTTAAATGGGAATATTTCGTTACTTCTCTTCCTCCAATGGCCTCGCAGTGGCTGCCCATTGTCTCCTTTCCTCTTACTTGGCCATGGACACATTCTCATGCATGTTAGAAAATGAAATTAATAAAGGATTATATAACCCTATTACTTTGTCGGACAATTCTCTTCTCATCTCTTATATGTCGATGATGATCTCCTTGTGATGGGTAATGTTGATTCCTCTACATTTACTTCACTCAAGTCCATTCTTCAATCTCTTAAGTATTACTTGGGACTTGATGTGAATTATTCTAAATCATCCTGGCTCTCTTCAAGGAAAATGGATAATTCACATACTTTTTGGGTATTCAATTGGGCTCTTTCCCTTTCAAATATTTGGGTCTTCCTCTTATTAAAGGTACAATTAAGATGGCTCATTTCACCCCTCTCTTGATAGACTTCATGTATGGTTGGCGGAAAAGTAAATTCCTCTCATTAGGGGAAGGTTGCACTTATCGATCTTCTATAAATAGTTACTTATCATCTGGTTTCGTTTCTATGGCTATTCCAGATGGTATTATCAAAAAATCGCTTTTACACTAAATTTTTCTATCATTCGGGGAGTCAAAAGTTGCACACTATTTCTTGGGAACGCACTACTTTACCCAAAGAAAAGGTGGAGTTGGGTTACTCTCGCTTCTCTATCAACTGATCCAAACTGAAATTAATGTGAAAATTTGTAAGAGAGATTCTCCTTTGCTAATTGGTGTTTAGCTAAATATACCTCACTATGGAATCCTTGCATTTATAGAGTTTCTCCACTTTGGAAATCGATTGAAAGTTGCTGAAAAATTTAGAACAACTGAAATTTCAAGTTGGGAAGGTAATGCTTTTCTTTATATTATGATCCTTGGTGTAATGGGCATTCTCTTTGTTATTGGTTGGGAGTTAATGGGTTGAAACATTTGAACCTCAGGATGATCTAAAGGTCCACACTCTTATACATAATGGGCATTGGAACCTTCCTTCTTTACTTGAGACCTCTCATCCTTGGTTGTCCATAAAGATCTTGGAAACTACTATAAAGAATGGCGAATGATTGTAAGTTGGCTTAACTCTTACCTTCTACCAAGGATTTTAGAGAAGCTATCTTTGATTCTCACCCCTCTTTAGATTGGACCAAGGGAATATGGTTTAAAGCTATTCTATTAATTATGCTCTCTATTGTTGGATGGCTTTTATATGGTCTCAAATTATCTCGATAAGTTAGCAAACAAAGGGATTGGAACTCAACTCCCTTGTCGCTTTTTGTCATTCTGTTTTTAGAATCTCATAACCATTTGTTTTTGAATGTCCTTTGGCTATGAAATTGGTGAGAGCTCTTATCCCAAACGGTATGTTCCTATTGCTGCAGTCTACTCTTCCGCAGGTTCTGAATTTTATTAATGAAGGGGAGCATAAAATGTTACAAAGATTACACTATTTGATTATGCTCTTGTTTATACCTGTGGAGAGAAATGAATAATCGCTCTTTTCTTCTACCTATCTCCCATTTGTCGCCTTATTAAATCGTTAAAGAAAGGGTTTCGCTAAAATGCAAAGTTGGAAATTGAAAGTTGCTTGGCCCAGTAATGTGCAGGATTTAATTCGCAATTGGAGGAACTATCACCCTCATTAACTCTCTCTCATTATCTGTGCCTGCTTCTTATTTCTTCTGGATGTTATTATGTTGTTTTCTTTCCTGTTGTTGTTGGTCTGCTTGTTGTGTTGCCGAAGAGGGCTATCTGGATGTCTTCGCCATTTTGTGCCTTTTCTTGTGATCCGTAAATGGGCTTTCGGATGTTTTCTTGTTCTCTTCTGTTTCATCCGGAGTTCCTGTGGTGTGGGTTTTATGGCTCTTTTCCGCCGCTTTTGGCCATGGATGTTGGGTTGTTCTTGGTTCTTCTGCTTTAACTCTTTTCTGTGATGGCATTCCTGGAGAGGATGGATTGCCTTGATCTTCTTCTGTTTCGATATTCTATGTCGGTGGGTTTTGGTGCTCTCGGTTGCTTTTGGAATGGACGATGATGAGGATATCCTTGCACAACTTTTGATTTCTCAATTGCTCCTCCTCGGATGGATGGTCTCCGCAACCACGATCCCTCTTTGATTGCAACGTGATTCTGAAGGACGATTTTGGGGATTGTTTGGAGGCTGAGACAACCGTGAGGGGACTTTCATGTCCCACACCTACATGATTGTTTCTTGCTAGTTTTGGGCATCTCGATGTATTTTGTATCCATATCAGTGCTATCGTAGCTCCTCTTTCTCAGTAGGATTTTCTTTTTCGAAAGTGTTATGATCATGTTTCTAGAATTATTCTAGTTTAGTCTTTTCCTTTTGCTTCACCTGTAGGGATTAGTTTCTTTTGTAACCTTACTGGAATACAATTGCCCCTTAAATTTTCCAAAAAAAAAAAAAAAAAAAAAAGGCAAAAACAGAAATTACCCACGTCCTGAGGACCGAACGGCCAAAATGTCCAACAAAATTTAACTGAAGGAAAATTGACGTACAATTCTTATATTTACATATCTGATTATTTAAGTTTATATTTATAAATATAATATTTTTTTATACATAAAAATTTAGATTTCATTTTAAAATATCAATAATTATGCAATTTTTATATAATAAATTAAGTGTAAAGTTTAAAGCTTAGATATGTAAATATATAAGATTAGTTTGCTATGTTTGTAAATGCCTTAATAGAATTGTTTTTTTTTTCGTAAAAGTTAGAGGTGATGGGGGAGATAATATTATCATGATAAATTGGTTAAACGAAATTCTACATAAAATGCTATAATTTTTTTACTTTGCTTGTTATCAATGGATTTGCCAAAAAAAATATCTTAAAAAAAAAAATCTATATGTATACATAAAAATAAAAGGAAAATTTATGTATATAGCACACAATTCTTATGTATTAACATGTTCAACACTTGAAGTTTTATATTTATAAAAATGGCATTTTTTTTCTATGCCTAGAAGGTTCATTTAATTTAAAAAAAATAATGATAGTGTTATTTTTATATAATAATAAAGATTTTGGTGATATTTAAGTAAATATAAAAATTTAAATGTTAGATATGTAAATATATAGGATTTGAGTGTTATGTATGTAAATGCCTGAAAATAAAATTGAATAACATTTTATAATCTGTATCAGATCTATTTAAGTTTCAGTGTATTTTAAAAGAATATTTAAATAATAATTAATTTATCACTATTATATTTTGTAGTTCGTTGTTATGTTAGTTTAGTTGTGGGCATCGGCAAACATAGTTGTGAGATAAAAAAATTAGATATTGAATGGATAAAAAATTAAATATATTTTAAATATCTTGTATTTTAAAAAAATCAAGTTTTATTATAGAATATTCTAATCTCGTTTACATTAAAATGTGTCTAATTTTACTATATATATTGTTGGTTTTACATATCACATAAAATTCATTTAAAAAATATAATTAAATTATTAAAGAATACAATAAATTTAAACTATAAATATAATTAAATTATTAATAGAAAAACAAATTATTAGACATTACCAAATATGATACTATTAAATTAATTGTCTAAACTATATTTGTCATTTAAATTTAATTGTATCAATCATTATTTTAAAAATATTGAGAAATAAAATGTATTAATTTTTGCTAAATCTAAGATGATGAATGCAACACCACTTGCTAGCCCACCATCATTCACTCTACAATCTACATAGCTTTATACACACTAATCCAACTAAATACAGAGCTATCATAATCAATCTTAAAATACATAACTCTTCTGTATGAAAAAGCATTCACAATTAAAAAATTATATTATTTCTTATATTGTCTTCACACTTTTGCATTAGACTTTGTGGGCTCAAAATTGCAAGACTCTTCTGAAAAAAGAGTGTTTAAGTGATGTAATTTTCGTAAGAAATAATAATAGATAAGACACTACCCAGAGATTTAGCCCTCATTTTGTGAAGACTTTAGATTTGGTTCTAGGTTTCTTATATGCGCAAGCCCCTGTAGTTAATTACCCCTCTCAATGCTGAGAGAAAACTTTTGATTAAGGCTAGTCATTAGATCACTAAATGCGTAGCATATAATAGCAGCATGTGAAGTTTTGAAATTTAGATTTATGAACTTTATTATATTTAACTTAAAGTGAATGGTTGAGGGAATGATGACATGCCCGATCTAGATCTCATGGTCATCCGCCATCAGGTCCCTAGTCTACTTAGTCGAGGAGGTAGTCGACCCAACTGACCAAGGATCCTTGTTAGAACACATAGATGCCGCCCAAGAAATTCTGACTGGGTGGAGTTTGTCTAAGGAGACAAGCTTAAGTCAACCTTAGCTAACAGAGAATTTTTTGCCCAACCAAATATATTCTATAATTCACAGCTTAAAGAGCAAAATCATTGGGTAACATACGGGCTGCGACCATGATCGTAATTTAGTGGCGTCATATCCTGGTGAACCACCCAATCAGAAGGCTCTGGTCGTAACCGCCATTTATGTGGTGTCATTTTATGGCAAAACCACGCGAACAGGGGACACGGGCCACGTTCTTATGGGCTTAAGAATATTTGAGTATGAAAATAGTTATGTATTTGATTTGACATTGGCTCTTTGTGAGCAAAAGTTTTCTTAATTTGTCACCCTCGACAAACAGTTATGAATGGGTGGATAGATTTTACTTTAAATTTAAATAATTAATTTTATTTAATTTATATTTTTTTGTTTGAATATTTGATCATTTAATAATGAATTTACATTATAATTTGAATAAATTTTATTATTATTATTATGAAAACCCCTCCGGTTGAAATATTCAGTCAACACGGTAATCATCGGGGTGGTTTATTATTTCGCAGTTTCAGATCCTGTCGACTCTATTAATTTAATAATGTGATCATCATGTGATATGATGTAATTAGCTTCTCGATGTTTTATTAAGTTGAAATTCTTATAATAGATTTTGTTTTATTTTTAAAGCTTAAGATTAAACCGAATCGAACAAGAAAGATCCTCGCACACTAAGTTTAAGCATTCGGGTCGACTATACGGTCATTTAGAATACTTGTACGAATTTTGGAAAGATCAAATTTAATTGACGATTATTTTATATTTTGTACAAGAATTCATTTCTTTCAAATGATTGCATAAGTTCTGAAATACTTGAATTAAGTAATAGTTGCTCCATAATTTATGCAAAATTAATATATTTGAAGTCTATTTAAAATTTAAGCCAACGCCTTCTATCTGCTTCTAATTTTGTATTGCAAATTCGGTGGCGTAAGGTATTTCAGCACTTGTTTAATTATTTAAGATTAATATTCATTTGTTTGCATTTAGTTCATAGATGTTGAGTTCTTTAAGTTTTAATGAAACTTCACTCATGATCGTTGAGAAGCTCGTATGCTCATCACAAGTCTCATTCAAATTCTTTTTACTCTGAACGATTTTGATGTGGTATATAACATAACTCATAAGTTTTGTTTGTGCTCATAGGCAACTATCAAGATCACCAGAAGCTTTACTTGAATTTTGTTCTTGTTAGGAGACAAACCCTCAAGTTCATTAAAAGTCCTATTTATGATCATCAACAAGTCGTCGAGTCCATAGTAAAATCACTCTTATTTGAAGACTTTTAGAATTTTATATATAGGTTTATTCTTTAATTTATCATTTTTCAAACAAGCTCAACTTAAGCTCATCAACACTTTTATTTGTTCTTGTTTAAGTCTCCCATCAATCCAAAATTCGGCAACCTTAAGGCATCATCCCTGCATAGGGGGATACTTCAGGGGCTATTCGACCTTCCGGGGCTCTACCGAAAGATAATCTGATGTCTGACACTACAAATACAGTTTTCTACCCGCTAAATTTACCGAGCATAACGTCTTCAAACACCTGCATAAAAAGAGCATATATGTAGATTTATTCTTTAATTTATCATTTTCAAATAAGTTTAATTTAAGCTCATCAACACTTTTATTTGTTCATGTTAGGGTCTCTCGTCAATCCAAAATTCGGCAATCTCCTGATTGTCCCGCAGGGATCAGATCATGGGCTATTCTACCGCCTTACTACATAATGGTTTGTCTTTGACACTATGGTCGTGATCTTCTAACTGTTAGCTCTATTAAGAATAATAGGGTCTTCAAACACCTGCATAAAAAGAGCATATATGTTTATTTATTCTTTAATTTATCATTCTCAAGTAAGTTTAATTTAAGCTCATAAATACTTTTATTTGTTCTTGTTTAAGTCTCTCGTCAGTCCAAATTTCGGGAGCATCCCAAAGATCCCCTCGATGAGCGAGGTTATTTCCTTGTCTCTACCGGTATAACGGCCGGGCTTTTCATGACACCAATCATGTTTCTATCTATTAAATTTACCGAAAGGCTTCAAACCCGTCAACTCTATTGAGCATGATGGGATCTTCGTACATGAAAGAAAGTATTGTTGGATTGCCAACCAATCATTGTTGTGCTCCATTATTCCCATTGCTAACAAACCATCTTCAATGTGCCAACTTAGCAATATCATGAGGGACAAGAGCAATAGACTGCTTCATGATACTCTCCACAAGCATAGTAGTCAATGATTTCTTAGGTTGTTATTGACCAGATTGAAGTTGACTAGATGAACTGGTTGAAATAGTCGTAAGTGTTGTCATGGATCCACCTTTATAATTTTTGTTTTTTGACCCAAAATTGAGATCAGGCCTTACAAACAATACACCTGCACATCACTCAGTTCCTTTGTGCATCCTCATCAATGTGGCAACAAAATCCAAGGTCAATCTCAAATCATCATCAATGAGCTATAACGAAGCAGTCATGAATAACTTATAAAATATTTGATTCATTTGCAGTTCTACGCAGATATGAATTCGAAATTTTCCGATTTGAGTCGGATTTTATAGTCAAATATAAATTTCGAGCTCTGTAGCATTAACTATTTTAAATTAATTTGCTCAGAGCATTCCACGTGGTGGGCCGGCGCGGCCATCCATATGTAGAATTAAGGCAAAAAGCCGCCCACAACAGCAATTATCCTTACGTCCTGAGCGCGGACCGAACGGCCAAAATGTCCAACAAAATTTAACTGAAGGAAAATTGACGTACAATTCTTATATTTACATATCTGATTATTTAAGTTTATATTTATAAATATAATATTTTTTTATATATAAAAATTTATATTTCATTTTAAAATATCAATAATTATGCAATTTTTTATATAATAAATTAAGTGTAAAGTTTAAAGCTTAGATATGTAAATATATAAGATTAGTTTGCTATGTTTGTAAATGCCTTAATAGAATTGTTTTTTTCGTAAAAGTTAGAGGTGATGGGGGAGATAATATTATCATGATAAATTGGTTAAACGAAATTCTACATAAAATGCTATAATTTTTTTACTTTGCTTGTTATCAATGGATTTGCCAAAAAAAATATCTTAAAAAAAATTCTATATTTATACATTAAAATAAAAGGAAAATTTATGTATATAGCACACAATTCTTATGTATTTACATGTTCAACATTTGAAGTTTCATATTTATAAAAATGGCATTTTTTTTTCTATGCCTAGAAGGTTCATTTAATTTAAAAAAATAATGATAGTGTTATTTTTATATATTAATAAAGATTTTGATGATATTTAAGTAAATATAAAAATTTAGATGTTAGATATGTAAATATATAGGATTTGAGCGTTATGTATGTAAACGCCTGAAAATAAAATTGAATAACATTTTATAATCTGTATCAGATCTACTCAAGTTTCAGTGTATTTTAAAAGAATATTTAAATAATAATTAATTTATCACTATTATATTTTGTAGTTCGTTGTTATGTTAGTTTAGTTGTGGGCATCGGCAAACATAGTTGTGAGATAAAAAAAATTAGATATTGAATGGATAAAATATTAAATATATTTTAAATATCTTGTATTTTTAAAAAATCAAGTTTTATTATAGAATATTCTAATCTAGTTTACATTAAAATGTGTCTAATTTTACTATATATATTGTTGATTTTACATATCACATATAATTCATTTAAAAATAAAATTAAATTATTAAAGAATACAATAAATTTAAACTATAAATATAATTAAATTATTAATAGAAAAACAAATTATTATTCACAAATATGATACTATTAAATTAATTGTCTAAACTATATTTGTCATTTAAATTTAATTGTATCAATCGTTATTTTAAAAATATTGAGAAATAAAATGTATTAATTTTTGCTAAATCTAAGATGATGAATGCAACACCACTTGCTAGCCCACCATCATTCACTCTACAATCTACATAGTTTTATACTCACTAATCCAACTAAATACAGAGCTATCATAATCAATCTTAAAATACATAACTCTTATTGCTTTTGGTGCATTTAGAATGCAGCAGAAAGTAAATACTGAGAAAGAATACAAATGAATCGAATATTTTACAATTGTTTGGTTATATGTAAAGTAAATACATGTAAACTATATTTTCTGTTTGGTTGAGCATATGTAAAGTAAAGTAAATACATGTATTGTAAATACTCTATTATATTTTTAGAAATTAGTGAAATTTTTTTTCATTAATTGAAATATTAAATAAATAAATTAATTATATATTAAAATATAAATATTTTATAAATAAAAATTTATTATTTAATTAAAAAAAGATTATAATATATTTATTTTAAAAGTAGAAAACTGAACAATATGATAGACCTTTATATAACTGATAAATAAATTTATTTTAATGATATCTATTATTTATTTTAAAATATTTTTTTATTTTGCTTTCATAGGAAGCCATATATATATATATATATATATATATATATATATATATATATATATATATATATATATATATTAAAATTACATAATCTTTTAAGTCAAATATTTATTTTTTAAAATATTCAAAACAATTAAGTTTTTATAAATATTTTAAAATAATATAATTTATTATAAAATTAAAAATAACAATAATAAAAAATAAATTAAATAAATATTCTTAAAATAAATTAAATAATGTATTTTTAACAAATAAAATAAAAAAACATAAAATTAAATTTCTCAAACAAATCTTATGTTATTATCTGGATATCTCACACTTGAAATTTTTCAAATTTAGATAAAATAATATTACATTAGAAAAAAAATTGTCCAATGTTCCTCTTATATTTGATGTTCTTCGTCTTCTTGCGATCGCGCTCGGGCCATAGCGGAATAAAATAAATATAACCGTAAAGAGAAATAAAATAAATATATAAATAAAACTTTCAGCATACCAGAAATTAGGTCTCACGGCCATAGCGGAAAAGGAAAAGAAGATGAAGGTCAACAGATACATTACGCAACCAAGGATTCACAAATTCAACAGTAAAGAGAAAAAAAAAGTTCCTTTCAGCATACCAGAAATTACGTCTCACGCCCATAACGGTAAAGGAAACTATGATGAAGGTCAAGAGATACAGAAGAGAATAGATAGAACATCTCATCTCTCTGAGCTCTACAATTTTTTGAAAGATTTACAAACACAGTAGACAAAAAAAAAAAAAAAATTTGTCCAAATCTTAGATTGGACCCGGCGAGATCATACTCGAGATCATACAGCAGCATTTGCAGAGGCACCCGCTTCCTCGTCGATGTGCTCGGCTCTAATTCCTCCACCTCCTCCCTCACAGCTTCCGCTTCCTCAAAGGCGAAGACGTGCCATCAAGAACGGCCTGTTATGCGTGCCCATCGACAAAAAAAAAACTTTTTTCCCGGCTCAGCTCGACTCGTGCATTGAAATCTGCGTTTTTCATTTACATGGAAAATAGGCTAAACAGGGAAAACGAAATACCGTGAAATTTTACACGGGAATTACATTACCTCATACCAAACACGAAAAAAGAAGAAATGCGCATATTTGGATTACTTTACACCGTAATTACTCGGAACCAAACAACCCCTATGTATGAAAGCATTCACAATTAAAAAATTATATTAATTCTTATATTGTCTCCACACTTTCGCATTAGACTTTGTGGGCTCCGAAAATTCGCTATCGACCTCTTCGATGAAAAGAGTGTTTAAGTGTCGATGTAATTTTCGAGCGATCGAATAATAGATAAGACACTACCCAGAGATGTCGCCCTCATTTTCAAGACTTTAGATTTGGTTAGGTTTCCTATAAGCAAAACCCCTCAGTAGTTAATTATCCTCTCAATGAGAGAAAACTTTCGATTAAGGCTATATTGATCGATAATATATTTTCTAAAATTGATCTAATTTGACGCCGATTTAACCAAACAATCCGATACGAAAGATAGGCGTTGCGAAATATCGAAGTAATCTTGAATCAATATATATATATATATTAACCATATAATGATGTCAACGTAAAATTTATATTAAGATTGATTAAATACTTAAAAAATTAATTAAAAAGTCTATTTATACCTATTAACCTAAACCTGCCCTAAATCGCCTTCCTATTCATGATTGACTTGAGCAGGATCGCACGCGAGGCTTGCTCTCTTCCCCTTTCTCTCGTTCGGGTTTCCTTCAACTGCAAGCCGCACGCTTGGCTCTTCCCAGCCGAAGAACCGTCCTCGCCTCCTCCCAATCGAGCAACCGTTCCCTCCCATTTTTCCCTCAACCGCAGGCCTCGCCCCCTTCTTTTCTGGTTCGCATGCTCCATCCAAAGGCATTCATTCCGCTCTTTCTCCCGCTTCCGACTCCCTCTCTAGTCCGCGAATCCCCCTTTCGTTCTTCCCCTCGCTCGGTCGTTCATAGGATGGCACAGCAGGAATGCATAAAGTCGAGTTTTCGAAAGTAGAGAGCACAGTGCAGTTTCATTGCAAATAGTTGGGGCAAAGAAAAGATCATGGAATCCGTATCTTTTAATCTGAATATTCTTAAATTGTTGGGATCTTCGAGCAAGAGCATCTGCTGCTTTGCTAAGAGGTGAATAAAAGCATGGAAGAGACTTTTGTGCCTGTCCATGGAATAAAGAATGACCTTCAAGGAAGGCTGATGTGCTACAAACAAGACTGGATTGGTAGATTCCGAGCAGGCATTAGAATATTGGCTCCATCAACTTACATATTCTTTGCTTCTGCAATCCCAGTCATATCTTTTGGAGAGCAATTGAATTATACACTCAGTAATTGGAGGTCAGCCTTTGCTAATCCTTGGAGTTGCTGAGCCGACAGTGCTTATGTACACATTCAGGTTCAACTTTGTTAAAGATAGGGCAGATTTAGGTAGAAAGCTATTTCTAGCATGGTCTGGATGGGTGTTTCAGGTAATCAAAAGTCTTCTGTAGGGTTGCAAATGAACCGAGCGTTCAACAAGCTACTCGTGACTCGGCTCGATTAGAGCTCGTTTATATTCGTTCATTTAACTAATCGAACAACCTTGAACACTTTTGTAAATACTGAAATGATAAACTGAATAAGTTGTTATTTTTAATTTATGTGAAAGAGTATCATTTAAAGCAAACACGCTCTTTAAGAAGCTCGATTATGACTCGATTAAAGCTTGTTCATAAACAGTATCATTTATATTTCTCAACACGCTGCTCGCGAACAAGCTCGATTTAGGCTCGTTTATTTCATTAAATGAGCTACTTGTTAACATGCTCGATAAGCCTAATTTGAACAGAGCTCACAAACAAGCTCAAGCCGAGCTCGAACAAGATTTTTTTAAATGAGCTCAAGCTTGAACACCATCCTAAAAGCTCAAATCGAGCTCGAGCCGAGCTTGAGCTCAATAATGACAAACGAACTTGAACTCGAACAAGCCTCTACTCGGCTCGGATCGGTTCGTTTGCAGCCCTAGTCTTCTGGATGAGTTTCTCATACTAGAAAGACAGAATCCCAATTTATTTGAGTTTATCCCATCTTGGAGGTTATGCAATGGGATGTTTGCTTTGATTATATCATTTGGTCTTCTCCTCATAGCATTGAGATGTAGGAAGGAAAGGTCATGGCCATATGTTTGCGTTGGTTGAGAGGCTTCATTGCAAACTGGGATCCCCGATGGTTCTAGTATGGACTGCAATTTCTTACATACCAGCTGGTAGCGTTCCTAAGGGAATTCCAAGACGCCTTTTCGCCCAAATCCATGGTCACCTATAAGAACTGGACTATTATCAAGGAAATGTTGTATGTTCCAATTCTGTGCATACTTGGAGCTTTCATTCCTACTACGATGATCACGCTTTTTTTTATCACTGCGTGGCATCTCAGCTTGCATAGCAAAAGGAATTCAACTTGAAAAAAATCATCATCATTTCATTATGATTTACTTCTTTTGGGCTTCTTGACTTTATTATCTAGCCTATTGGGGATACCACCATCAAATGGTGTCATCCCCCAATCGCACAAATCTAACGAAGAGCCTCCTCTCCCCACCTGTTTGTCACCAAACTCCCAAGAGCAAAGCACATCGACCACCTTCCTTCCTCTCGAAGGTCTCTTTTAACCAAAACCCTCTCTTCCTCCCTTGTCAGCATACATAACCTCCTCTCGGTTTTGTGTTGCTAACTAATCCTCCTTCTCCAGCTTCCCTTCCACACAAACTACTGTTGCCGAGAGCCAACTCCGTCATCAGGCGGGTTCCTCTCGGTTTTCGACATTTTCCTCACCTATTCAATCCAAATAATCAACTCGATAATCTCCCCTATTCAATTTTTTCTAGCCAAATTCATGCAAAATTATTATTGTTGTTGTTGGTGGATGAATGGAAATGCTTGAATGTTTAAAAAGAAATTGTATATATGTGCTTGTGCTTCTTTATGCCAAGACTCAATAATACATATGACATAAAAGAAGAGATTTGTGGTATCGTAAGACGCTTTTATGCTCATAGTGTGTACAGAGTAAGCAAAATTGTTAACATAGAAATTCTTTGGATTTTACATTGACAAAACTCAAATAAATTAGTTCAAATTGAAAATTCTATGCTAATTTTAAATTTTAATTTGAGTTTGCTAAATTTTAAAGTAAATAAAATTATCAAAAATTGACTCCAACTGAATTCAAGGATTAGTCAACTGCTCTCAAATGATCAAATATCTCTTAGTCAATATTTCAATTATCTTGGATTTCAACTTGAGATAATCGAAGAAATTTTCAATTATTTTTAAGATTGAAACATGCAATGTCTGGAAATATATTCAGATACTCTACCATGAAATAATTGAAATGAGTTGGATATTTTGGTGATAAACATAGACTTAGCACTTCAATATCTCATTTCAATTGATGTGAAAGATGATCTGATTGAACATCTAGTTAAAGCACAAGAGAACCCTTTGGAATTAAGATATATTCTTCAAATATAATTCACTCCAAGTAAATTAAAGAAAATCAAAGAATTCATAAGAGATTCCTAATGAAATTGAAGGATTGCTATAAGCATAATCAAGGAATTCTTGAAAAATATTCGAAACATATTATTCATCTTATTAAATGCTTAAATTGGATCAAAGAGAAATTGAAGAGAGATAATAATGAGTTTGAAGATCATCAATAGATATAAATAAGAGTCGATTAAAGATCCAAAGACTAGACAACTCTAAATAAAAGAAAGTAATTAAATATTATTTTCAAAGGATCTAACAAGCTATTAGAACAGTTTAAAATGTCTTCGATGCCATCGAATCCACAACATTCAAGTACAAGCGAGCAGAAGGCACCATTTGAAAATTTTAAACCAATACGCCACTGGATCTGTAATTTTTTATACAAGCAGATAGAAGATGAATTTTATAAATGAGATGTCGGAATGTGTGAATTAATCTAAGCTATAAATACTTGCATATGAAATTAATCTTGTAATTTATAAATAAAATTATCTGAATTATTAAAACACCCGTATGGGCACCAACACTACGTTGAACGCTTAAACTTAGTGTCAGAGGATATTGCACGAGTTGCTTCCTGGTTTGTTCTTAAGACTGGGTCCGGGTTAACAAAACCTAAAAAATTAATTATTATAAGAATTTCGCTTATTGAAACATCGAAACTAATTACATATTAGTAGATCTGATCCTCTATTATTAAACTAATAGAGTCGACAAGATTTGAAACAATAAATTAAATGATCAAATAATACATCCACTCCGATGATGGCTGTGTTAAATGAAGATTTCAACTGGAAGGGATACTTTCATAGAAATATGATTGTAATTTTAAATTAAATTAATGTAAATTAAATATCAATCCAAATACAAAATCTAATATGTCATTAGGTGTTAAATGCTTAAATGAAATTCCTTCTAAAAAGAACTTAAAGCAAAATCTAACTCAATCCACCTTCCGCGACTGTTTGTTAAAGGTAACAAATTAAGAAAACTTTAGCTCACAAAGGAGCCAATGCCAAATTATATGTATTTCTATATTCACTCTCAATCAATCTTAGGCAGTAAGAATGTGGCCCGTGTCCTCTGACTGTGTGCTTGGCCAATGGACTTCACATATGATGCAGTTACGACTAGAGTCCTTTGATCGGGTGGCTGCCGCCAAATGACACCATTAAATTACGATCACGACTGTAGCCCATATGCTCCCCAATGGCTCTGTACTTTGAGATGTGAATCATAAGGTATATATGATAGGGCAAAAAGCCCTCTATCAGCTAAGGTGGACTTAAACATGTCTCCTTAGACAAACAACCCCCCAAGTCTACAAGGATTCCTTGGACGACACAACCTATGGCTATTGATAAGGATCATTTGGTCATGTTGGGTCGACTATCTCCTTTGACTAAGTAGGACCCTGATAGATAATGGCCATGGGATCAGATGGGCCGTCATCTCCAACCATCTGCTTGAAGTTAAAATGATGAATTTTATAAATTCTAAATTTTAAACTTCACATACTGCTACTATACGCTATGGATTAAGCGACCTAATAACTAGCCTTAATCGAAAGTTATCTCTCAGCATTGTGATGGGTAATTAACTATAGGTGCTTGGGCTTATAGGAAACTTGGAACCAGATCTAAAGTCCTCACAAAATGAGAGTATAATCTTTGGGTAGTGTCTTATCTACTATTCCATCTGACTTTTCAAAATTTCATCGACACATAAATTAAATTCTCTTCATCGAGAGGTTGGTGGCGAATTTTCGAAGCCCACACATATATATTAATTTCTTTGAAAACTATGAACATAAATTAAAAAATTGTTGATTTATTTATGGAAAGTATGAGGCAGTATGGAATATAAAGAATGATAAATAACAAGAACAAGTCATATCATAATTTTATATAATAATATTATGTGAAAATACATTTATAAAATCGAGTAAAATGGCATATGCAATGGGCTTAAAGGGAAAAAGCATTTACACTTAAATGGACATCAAGTATTCATCTAAATCATTTAGGGGAACTAACTCATCAATTATTATATCAGTCTTCCTTGAACCCTTCTTATAAATCTAAGGCAATTGCAAGTCACATATAAGTCATATGTGCTAAATTGATAAACCCTTCTTGAAACAATTATTTTGGGTCTTTGACATGGCACCAATTAAATGCTCACTTTTTAAAATCTCTCCACTTTTGGAGAATTTGGAGGACACCATATATTTTTAATGAATGATTTATTTGATCTTTCTAATTATTAATCCCAGCAATTACAAGATCTAATGAAGATTCTAAGAAAATTATCATGCATAGCTAATTATATTCCTAATATTATATAAAGAATACTTTCAATTAAAAAATGATATATATATATATATATATATATATATATATATATATATATATTAGATGTAAGAAGTTAGTCCTCAAATTCATCTCAAGGACTCGATCAACTAAAGTTAAAGGGATTCAAAAATATTTGGCAACAAAATAATTTAGTCCTCAAAATAGTCTTCTTGTCAACCCAAAATTAATTGGTTATTTTAAAGTTAGTAACTCACATTCCTAGGTTTTTAATTAAACTCAAACTTGGTTTGATTAAGCTCATGCTAAGCTCGAGTTCAATTATTAACTCAACTCGATTAATCTTTGATGGCATAATTTCAATGGGACGTAGATCAATGCTTAATATTATTGCATGAGCGGCCTGAACTATTGTGTATATATTGTGTACTCACTCCTATATATATAACATGTACATAATAATTTGAGTAGTCGGGATTTCACACAAAATAATTTCTCTATTACAAATTGATAAAATTTAGACAAAAGCACTGAGATGCAGATCTCTTTCACTATCTTAGAAGGCCATTATTCAAGTGATGAATTGATAACTTCCTCATTAAGCAGATCAAATGCACAAAGAAATTAATTTTCTAGTACATTTATTATTATATAAATACCTTCGTTATAATAATCTCTATCTCCTCATTCAGAAGTATCCAACTAAAAGATTTTGAGAGAACTTCTCATACCTAAACCTATACTTAACAGAATCGTCAGCAGACCACACGAAGATTCCATGAAGCTTTCCCTCCATCTTAAGACATTGGCATGCAGTAAAGAAACCTCTCTCCGGCGACAGCCCTCCACTGCTACTCGTATCAGTGGTGAAGCTCACTAACACCTTCCCTCCCTCATAGTTTGCAGACTGTATCTCATAGTAGTTCAGGAATTGAGAAACAGTCGTGTTGGAAGGATAAGCGTAGAACTGAAAATTAACGTAGTCTATCCATTCCCCATACTTCTTCCACAGAGCAATATAATGACACTGCACGTCGTGGTAATCGTAAGGCGCTATTGAAGCAAAAGATATAACATTGTTGCATTTAAGAGTCTTCAATAGCCTTCCGATGCACTCTGCAAAGGTATCAGAATCGACGCTGAAGTGCTCGTAGTCGATGTCGATTCCATCCAAATCGTATTCTTTGATGATTTTGGTGAGAGAAGAGACGGCGTTACTGACCCATGAGTCGATAGATTTTGGGTTAAAGTAGGCGAATTTGCCATTAGCGGTGTCTCCGCCGAGGCTAAGGGCGACTTTGACGTTGCAGTTGTTTTGCTTGATGAGGTTTACTTGCGGAGCGGAGATGTTTTGGCTGTCCCAGAAGACGTTGAAAAGGCCGTTGGTGGAGGAGTTGCCGTCTGGAGTGTAGTCTATGGCGAAGGAGAGAATGAAGTGGAACTCAACGTTGGGGTTTATCGGGACGTCGGACAATTTGACGCCAAGGGACTCTGCGCCGATGTATTCTCTGAAAAGGACTGAGCTTTGCGGTGTTGGCACGGCGGCAGTGGCGGAGAAGGAAGACGGTGGATGGAGGTTGATGAGGAGGAAGAGTAGGAAGATCAGGAAGGAGAAGGTGGGATTTTTGGAAGACATATTAGCTGCTTGATACATGGCTTTAGGAGAGCATAAATGAATGTCATGGCCAAGTTAAGATATTTAAGAAACTACAGGGAATCAATTGGAGAATCGTCATCAATGTGGGTTCTCGACAGGAATATATTATTCAGATGAGATTGCCGTATTGAGCGTCATGACAACTGTTAATTGCTGTCTTGCACTTTAGACGGCGGAGGAGGGTGGCGGAGGTTCTTATGTTCCAGTCTTCTCTTCTTCGGGAGAAATAAAAAATAAAAATAAGAATCTAGGTAATTTTTTAAAAATAAGTATCATTAGAATAGTAATTAGTTAATTAAATACGATCAAAATAAAATTTAAGAATAGATATAATCTTAATTGGGTGAAACTTGAGATGGAATCTGATGTGGTTTGGTAGTGCGTTGAAATGACGAATAAACGATTTAAATAATTAATTATTTTTTTCTTAACATTAAAGCAGAAGATCGTCAGATTGATGATCTAAAAGTCACATGTTCGATCCATGCTCATTGTATTTAAATTCTATTTTTTGAAAAATAAATTTCAAAATTTTCTTTTAATAAGATAAATATTATTACTGAAATATAATTTTATTTTTATTATATTTGAAAATAAATAATTATTTTTCATTCATTAAAATTGAGTAAAATAATTAACTATTTCAATAGCTTTATAAATATTTATAATTATATCTATATTATAAAATTATTATTATTTAAAAGTGATTTGTAATTCTTCTAATATAAAATCTTGAATTTTTTTGTGTAAAAATGTAATCTAAATATTAATATATTAAAATTTAATATTTATAATTTAATGATAGATACATACATAAAATATAGTCATGAGTTGAATCATATAACTTATGCCAGGATGTGAAAAAAAACATAAAATAAGAAGATATTTGAAGATAAATAATAATAATAATTAATATATATACTTTTGTTATTAGTTCTCTTATATATATATATATCCTAAATTCTAAACCTTAAATTAAATCAACATCAATGAGCTATAACGAAGCAGTCATGAATAACTTATAAAATATTTGATTCATTTGCAGTTCTACGCATTGATATGAATTCGAAATTTTCCGATTTGAGTCGGATTTTATAGTCAAACATAAATTTCGAGCTCTGTAGCATTAACTATTTTAAATTAATTTGCTCAGAGCATTCCACGTGGTGGGCCGGCGCGGCCATCCATATGTAGAATTAAGGCAAAAAGCCGCCCACAACAGCAATTACCCTTACGTCCTGAGCGCGGACCGAACGGCCAAACTGTCCAACAAAATTTAACTGAAGGAAAATTGACGTACAATTCTTATATTTACATATCTGATTATTTAAGTTTATATTTATAAATATAATATTTTTTATACATAAAAATTTATATTTCATTTTAAAATATCAATAATTATGCAATTTTTTATATAATAAATTAAGTGTAAAGTTTAAAGCTTAGATATGTAAATATATAAGATTAGTTTGCTATATTTGTAAATACCTTAATAGAATTGTTTTTTTCGTAAAAGTTAGAGGTGATGGGGGAGATAATATTATCATGATAAATTGGTTAAACGAAATTCTACATAAAATGCTATAATTTTTTTACTTTGCTTGTTATCAATGGATTTGCCAAAAAAAATATCTTAAAAAAAATCTATATTTTTTTTGTAGTTCATTTTTATATGATAGTGTTATTTTATAAGAAACATTTGATATTTAAAAAAAAAATTTAGATATATTGAATGGATATAATAAATATATGTATGTAAATACCTGAAAATAAAAAATCATTTTATAATCTGTATCAGATCTACTCAAGTTTCATTAAAAGAATATTTAAATAATAATTTTACTATATATATTTTTTGTTTTAGTTGTGGGCATTCATGAGAAATATAATTAAAATGGATAAAAATAAATAGAAATTTAAATATAAATATATTAAATTATTAATAGAAAAACAAATTATTAGATTACAAATGTGTCTAATTTTACTATATATATTGTTGATTTTACATATCACATAAAATTCATTTAAAAATATAATTAAATTATTAAAGAATACAATATTAAACTATAAATATAATTAAATTATTAATAGAAAACAAATTATTAGATTGATACTATTAAATTAATTGTCTAAATGTCATTTAAATTTAATTGTATCAATCATTTTTAATAAAAAATATCAAATGAGCTACATAATCAATCTAAAATATAATCTTTACATCTTGTAGAGCATTCAATTAAAAAATTATATTAATTCTTATATTATATAACTTTAATTAACTTTTTAAAAAAAAAATTCTACACTCTTAAATGAAAATGTTTAAGTCGATGTAATTTAAAAGTCAGAATAATAGATAAGACACTACCCAGAGATTTCGCCCTCATTTTGTGAAGACTTTAGATTTGGTTCTAAGTTTCATATGAAAAGCATTGTATTATCTTCTCAATAGAAAACTTTGATTAATTTTAGATTAGATCATTATAGCATATAATAGACATGTGGAGTAATTTAGATTTATGAACTTCATTATACTTAAAAGTGAATGGTTGGGTGAATGATGACCTTATCCCAGATCTATGTTTCTATTGGGGCGGTCCACTGATCTCTAGTCGAGAGGAGGTGTACGACCAGAAGGATCGCTTGTCAATGACATATGGCGTCGTCAGAAATCACAGGGGGGTGGAGTTTGTCACAGGAGAAACTTAGGTCAACCCTAAGAAAATTTTTAAAATATATTCTATAATTCACTCAAAGAGCAAAACGTTGGGTAACATCTGCGGTAGTGAAGTAATTTAGGCATATCAGCGTGAACCACCGTCGAGGAGCTCACGGTGTATTTATGTGGTATCATTTTTGGCAAAAACCAGCAGGACACGGGCCGCTCATAAGATTATTTAAGTATGAAAATAGTTATGTATTTGATTTTACATTGGCTCTTTGTGAGCAAAAATTTTCTTAATTTGTCACCCTCGACAAACAGTTGTGGATGAGTGGATAGATTTTACTTTAAATTTAAATAATTAATTTTATTTAATTTATATTTTTTTGTTTAAATATTTGATCATTTAATAATGATTTTACATTATAATTTGAATAGATTTTTTTATTATTATTATGAAAACCCTCACGGTTGAAATATTATCAATCATTGGTGGTTTATTATTTACTATCGACTCTATTAATTTAATAATAGAGTCTCAGATCTGTTGTGATATGATAAAATTAGCTTCTTAGATGTTTTATTAAGTTGAATTTTTTATAATAGATTTTTAGGTTTTGTTTTAGGACTGTCTAATAAGCAGGGAATCACAGCCCTCGGACACTAAGTTTAAGCATTTGGGGTGAGGTCATTTAGAATACTTGTACGAATTTTGGAAAGATCAAATTTAATTGACGATTATTTTATATTTTGTAGAAGAATTAATTTCTTTCAAATGATTGCATAAGTTCTGAAACACTTGAATTGAGTAATAATTGCTCCATAATTCATGCAAAATTAATATATTTGAAGTCTATTTAAAATTTAAGTCAACGCCTTCTATCTGCTTCTAATTTTGTATTGCAAATTCGGTGGCGTAAGGTATTTCAGCTCTTGTTTAATTATTTAGGATTAATATTCATTTATTTGCATTTAGTTCATAGATGATTGAGTTCTTTAAGTTTTAATGAAACTTAGCTCATGATCGTTGAGAAGCTCGTAGGCTCATCACAAGTCTCATTCAAATTCTTTTTACTCTGAACTATTTTGATGTGGTATATAACATAACCCATAAGTTTTGTTTGTGCTCATAGGCAACTATCAAGATCACTGGAAGCTTTACTTGAATTTTGTTCTTGTTAAGAGACAAACCCTCAAGTTCATTAAAAGCCTTATTTATGATCGTCAACAAGTCGTCGAGTCCCCAAAAAGATCACTCTTATTTGAAAACTTTTAGAATTTTATATGTAGGTTTATTCTTTAATTTATCATTTTTCAAACAAGCTCAATTTAAGCTCATCAATATTTTTATTTGTTCTTGTTTAAGTCTCCCATCAATCTAAAATTCGACAACCTCCAGGCGTCGTCCCCGCATAGGGGGATGCATCGAGGGCTATTCGAATTCGGCCCCAAACGTACCTGTCTTCTTGCGACCTTGGTGGTCTTCTATCCAGATTAGTTCTCTTGAGCATAGTCAGTCTTCAAACACATAAAAAAGAGCATATATGTAGATTTATTCTTTAATTTATCATTTTCAAATAAGTTTAATTTAAGCTCATCAATACTTTTATTTGTTCATGTTTAAGTCTCTTGTCAATCCAAAATTGCGGCCTCGGCATCGTCCGCTTATGGCTATTCGCCTTCATTAGCTTTCTTGGCATAGCCGTCGATGTCTACGACCTATGGTGTGGTCTTGCTTGGCTCATTGAAATAATAGGGTCTTTGACACAATAAAAGAGCATATATGTTTATTTATTCTTTAATTTATCATTCTCAAATAAGTTTAATTTAAGCTCATAAATACTTTTATTTGTTGTTGTTTAAGTCTCTCGTCGGTCAATTTCCCAGTCCTCGGCATGTCCGCATAGGGGCCTGATTGACTATTCAGTCGACTCTTGGCATAGCGGTCGGGGTCACTGCAACTTCTGATCTATAGCCCTATTGTTAGCTATTGATAGCTTTAAGTCAAACTCACGGCATAGTGGGATCTTCGTATGGAAGAAATGTACTGTTGCCAACCAATCATTGTTGTGCTCCATTATTCCCATTGCTAACAAACCATCTTCTATGTGCCAACTTAGCAATATCATTAGGGACAAGAGCAATAGACTGCTTCATGATACTCTCCACAAGCATAGCAGCCAATGATTTCTTAGGTTGTTATTGACCAGAATGAAGTTGACTAGATGAACTAGTTGAAATAGTCATAAGTGTTGTCATGGATCCACCTTTGTAATTTTTGTTTTTTGACCCAAAATTGAGATCAGGCCTTACAAACAATACACCTGCACATCACTCAGTTCCTTTGTGCATATCCTCATCAATGTGGCAAAAAAATCCAAGGTCAATCTCCCATGAAATATGATATATGCCCGCTTCAACATCTTTCTCGTTCCTCAAAACTTTTGTTAGTATGTGAGCATAAAAGTCCACCATCTGTGCCTTTGTGACAGTTTCAGCACCTGGTTTCTCCATTCTAACAAGCCAAAACTGATAATCTTTAACATATGGATAAAACTTTGTAGCTGCAAAATCAGATTTCAATCTATCAACTAGCAAAAGATTCAATTGGCTATAATCCTTCTCCCCGTCTTCCGAACTATTGTCAGATCTAACTGATAAAACTCCTGGATTACGGGCAAGTTCATGAGATGATTCCTCATCAATGTCACAACAAAATCCCAAGGTGGACTCCTAGGATGTGTCGTAGATGAACAGTTGAGCATCTTTCTCACTGCCGACAACCCTTGATAAGGACTCGGCATAGCAATCAATAATCTTAGACTTGGAGGATGCGGCAATCAAAGGTCTCTCCATTAGCACAATCCATCGGATGGTTGAAGGTACAGACGGTCCCGGTGGCTGGCTGAGAAAGAATTCACCGGAATAGTCGAAATGCGAGGGAAGCAACGAGAAGAAAGTCGGTGGGGTTTGATGAGGGAAATAACAGTCCTTGTTTCAGGTAGAAGGAGAGCGTCTCACAAGAGAGATGGATAGAGCTGAGAGGGGTCGCTTGACTGAGGTGTGTTATCCACATATGTTCCATCAGAGTCAAAGCCACAAATTAAACGGACTTGAAAGTGGCGTCATCATCGGGATTAATCATTGGGCGTCACCAAAATGGTTGAAATGGCCTCGTCGGCGAGCGACTTCGTATTTAGAATATCGAAATTGGTGAAATATAAATATTAATCTGAAAATGATAAATTCATGCCCAATTCGTAGCGTATTTTAAGGAGATGGATCAAATGATCGTCAGATTCATGAAATTGATGATGAGCACGTCGAAATTTATCAAATGAGGCCGCATTGGGATGATGAAAATCGGGTTGAAATCGACGTCGTTTATTTTGAAATTGGCTGATTTTGGCTATGCAAACGAGCATAGATCATTGAAGCGGATTGCGTCGTTTAAATTCAAAATAATGTAATTCATTGCATCGATATATCTATTGTATTTATCGATGTGAAATTTATATTAAAATATTTAATAAAAAATACTCAAATTATCTCCATTTCTCTCTTATTTTCAATTATTTGAAAAAAAAATTAATAAAAAAACTAAAAAGAACCACTTCGCCCTCATTATTCTCTCCCCACGTTTCTCTCTCCTGCATTCTCCCTCTCATTCTCTTCCCAACCGTTTTCTCCCTCCTTCACTCTCTTTCATCGGAAGAACAAAAAAAAGAAAAAGGTGAAAAAAAATCTCCTTTCTCCCGTTGAATTTCCCTCTGTTCTGCGCAAAACCACGCCGCCGACGCCGTCGTTCCACGCCTACTGTTCCGCCGCGCATCGAACCATGCGATCCACGGACCCGCCGCCGGCCAAACCCTCTTCCATGAAGCCTGATCCCGCTGTGTCGCGCATCCCCGGCCCACCTCCGCTCCGACTACGCGTCTGGCAAACCCGCACAGCCCGATCCCGTCATGCTGCACAACCCCAGCCTGCCACGTCCGTTCCGCCTCCCACGCATCCCGTGACCCGACCCGCGGCCCGTGAAATCTGACTTGCGCTGTCCCGACGCCGTTCTGCTCCAATTTCGGCCCGTTCCCCAAAACAGCGCGACCCACGCGTTTTGCCGCCGACCCGCAGACCACTTCCTTCATACAGCCTGCAAAAAGTCATAAACTCAGCCCGTTCGGCATTCCTTCAGCCTCCAAATCTTCCCATTTTCGTTACGCAATAAATCGGGGATAAACATCGTTAATAGATAAATTCTTCTTTCGATTTTGTTCTTCCTTCTTTACATCCCATTTCGGGTTACAATCGAGAAAGAATATCGTCGAAGTGGTCTTCGATTTCGTACTTTCCTGTACCCCTTATTTAATGTACCAAATCGGGGAAGAGCGTCGTCGATGGTGAGTCTTAATTTACGTGCTTTACCTTCATTCGTAGCATCTCACGGCAGGTTCTTTTGCGAGCTTGTATGCGCAAAAAAAATACGTAAACATGTGAATGTGAATATATATCACACGTGTTTTCACTGGGGTTTGAATCTCGTTATACTCGGGTATGGTGTGGGATGAAAAAAGCAGTAATTTGTGATGCAGCCTTCATTCGATGTAGGGTATCTTGTGTAAGGCGGTTGTTAGATATCTCCTCTAGGCGAAATCTTTGAAATTTTGTCAATTTGCTTAGAAAAAAAGGAGAGAATAATTATATATTGTATTGTATGTATTCTTGCAAGTTTGAAGATCTCATTGTGTATAGGTGAGAGATAAAAAATAGGTTGTGACTCATTTCAGTGGGCGTGCAGTAAGCAGCAATCGACAGGGATGATCTGGGGAGGTTCTTAAAATTCTTGAAATCTTTTAACTTAGAAAAAATGGGAGAGTGAAATGAGCTGACTTAAGAGTGCTAAATATGAAAACTTGTAGCAAATTTTAAACTAAAAAGCGGGAAACAAGAAAAAGGGGAGAGCCTTTAAAGCAAATCATGGAAAAAATAGAATATTTATTTAAAATCTAAGTGAAATTTAAGAGAGGCTAATATTAAACTCACTACATATTTAAATTGAATGATAAAGTGAGTTCTCTTTTAACAAATTCTTTGAAAATTAAACAACTTTAATTGGAATTGAGGGGTAATGTTAAACTCATAATAAACTTGTAAACTCAAAATCAGGATAAATCCAATTGAGTTTAATAACTCTTGAAGTGTGGAAGCGATTTATTATTGATAAGCGTGAGTAAATTTAAAAGAAAGCGATAAGCAAATCGATTATAATTTATCAAATTGATATAAATTGAGCATAATCAAGCTCAGGAATTGCAAAAAAAAACTCAAAGTAAATAGTGCTAGTGTTATAAATTATAATCAAATCAAAATTTTCTTGATGGGATGCGGCGTGTGGCGAATGTGATACTAAACCAAAATATACAAAAATCATAAGGCTTTCTTTAATAAAAAATTAAGGAATTTCATTAATTATAATCTTTAAAATCATGTAATTATGTGAAATTAGCTAATATAAATTCACTGTGACGTAGAGATTTCAGTGCAAATTTTAATGTCGAAAGGCTGTGAGGAAAAATTGCAATCAAATAAAAAAATCGAAATCAATCTCATAATTCAAACAAAATTACATTCTTATACACGCTTATCTTTGAATGCTTAATTAATGTGAGGATCTTTGCGGGCTTCGGTTTAGTCTTGGGGTGGTGCGGGTTAACAAAACAAAATTTATAATAAGGTTTCAAATCGTGAAATATAGAAATTAATTTTGTTAGGTGATAGTAGATCTAATCCTCAGTTAGTAGCTAAACAGAGTTGATAGGATCTAAAGCTCTTAAACATATTCAAATTAATCAATTTTTCAAATCAAATTAAATGGTAATCTAAAATCAATCTCATAACTTAGAAATGAAAACTACCTAAATTCTTAAATACACACTGCGTACTATCTTTATGCTTAAATTCAAGTGTCAGGATCTTTCGGGTTGCTTCTTGGTTTAGTCTTGGGGTAGATCCAGGGTTAACAAAACTAAAATTTATAATAAGAGTTTTAAATCGATGAAATATAGAAAATTGATTTTGTCGGTGTGATGATCCCAATCCTCTATTACAATGAGCGAGTTGACATGATCTAAAACATATTCAAATTAAGTGTCAATTTTTCAAATCAAATTAAATATCGATATAAAAATATTCAAATGAAACTCTGTCTCACAAAACCAAACTGTCATCCACCTTTCACAACGGTGCGTGATGGCCAAGAAAACTCTAAAGAGAATGTCAAATCAAGTATTACTCTTATGTTACTTTCAATTAATCTCTTGCCCATAGGGCGTGGCGTGTATTTGCATGGCTTGGCTCCATGGAAGCGATTCAACAGTCCCCTCGTGGTGGTTTGGTCGACTCCATTATATTATGATCGCCCGTAGCCCATGCTCCCCAGATGACTTTGCTCTTGAGTTGTGAATCATAGCATATATGAAGGCAAATAACCCTCTGTCAGCTAAGGTAGACTTAAGATGATCTCCTTAGACAAACACCACCCCAAGTCTACAAGAATTTCTTGGATGACATAACTCATGTGATCGATGAGATCCTTATCGGGTTGGGTCTACCTCCCATGAATAAGTAGAATAGGAATTTGCATGCCGGGATGACATAATCATGGGATCTAGATGGGAGCCGCATCATTTCCCAACCATTCATTTAAAGAAATGATAAATTTATAATCTAAAATTTGAAACACTATATTTCTTCTTGTATGCATTCGTGATCTAATAGCCTTAATCAAAAGTTCTCTCTCACCTTATTGAGAGGAGTAATTAGGGCTTGTGCACATAAACACGAAACGGATCTTAAGTTCTCACCAAATGAGGTCAAAATCTCTGGGTAGTGTCTCATTTACTATTATATCTACACGAAAATTACATGACAACTACTCTTTTCATGAAGAAGGTCGGTGCAAATTTTGGAGATCGAGGAGGAGACTTGAGGGATTTAGACAAGCAGAGGCGCGTAAAGAGTGGTTCAGGGGAAGACAAGAGTCACTTTCGCAACATCCACCTTCTCCTTTTTTTGAATATCAACGAAGAGGAAGGGGTGGCTCAACTTGTAGTGGATACGAACAAAAGGAAGCTCGAAAGGAAGAGGAGTGCCGAGAGAGTTTCTGCTGGCTCGATTTCTCCTCTAAGGAATAAAAATGAGAGTGGCCGAGAGAGGATCCTTTGGTTCTGCCCCTTTTTTTGACTTGCGAGTGGATGATGGGATAAGATAAGCGTGATATGGGAGGGATGAGGTGGCATCTCTTTATTGGCTAAATGGGAGGTGGAAGAATGGGGATGGGCGACTACAAGTTTTGAGGCATGTAGTGGGTAGGTTAATCTCAAAATGCAATAATTTAATGAAATTTTTGAGGCATTATTTGGATGTATATTAGGTAATTTGGATAATGATCTGAATGGGTAGTTCGTTTCACAATCAAAGGTCATTTCATTCAAATTGACGTCGAATCAGGTCAATTTCAATTCAAAATTGTGCGTCGTAGCATCCGACTGCTTGACATTTGCACAGACTTATCTGAATTGAGTGCGGATAGTCTTATTTAATAGGTTTCTGTATTTTGACACTAACGACACAATAAATTTTATGAATGGAGTTCGTTTGGGCTTCATCGTGACTTTCTGATCTTGATATGCGTGTCAATGCATCGGCGACCCTCCTTGATCGGTCAACCGTCAAATTATGCAAGATGCATATTCTAATCAATTTTGACATTCTAAATGTGATGGAGGAGTCCGTTCATTGATCAAATATCATTTTGACTAATTTTCAATGTCGTCGAGTGCATTTCAGCTCCGATTTGCATGCTTAAGCTCGTAGAATTCACCTTGTGCATGCATGGAGGTCAACAAATGCCTCCCAATAAATATGATTTGAGCATGGAGCGAGTCATATTTGTTGAAAAGTTGGTTGACCCTTTGAGCTGGCCCTGGGTCTTGGATCACTTTAGCTTTCAACTTCGATGGGTTTACTGAAGAGCTTCTTCCACCATCTACTCTTTGCTTTGATGGGTTTGCTGAAATTATCTTTATTTTGTATCTTCACATATTTGGCTTTCCTCCAACCCTAGCTTCATGCTTGACCAAGTTGGATGGTGGAATCGATTTATTTGCTTTGAAATTTGAAATTCCTTCTATCCTAGCTTTAAGCTTGACGGACTTGATGAAGGATTGACCTGATTTGTCTATATTGACTTATCAAGAAGTGTATGCACCCTCTAAATCATGTGCTTTCTGCTTTGACGGACTTAGTGAAGGGTGCATACAGTTGATTGACTATCCTTCCTTATATTAGGCCAATGTATCAATGGCTATCAATCCCAGCTTTGCTTTAATAGAAATAATTAATTGAAATTCCTTTAATTCTTTCATTTGCCTTTGTGTGAACTATAATCACTTCCTGGGTCTGTCCTTTACGCTTTGACTTGATGAGAGAATTGGCTTTGATCTGTGCTTTGTGCTTGATCAAATCATTTGAAAAGAGATTGGAATATCACCTTGTAGGTAATATAGAGATTGATTTGAGACGGCTCTGAATTGAGAGTTTTCTCAGATTGTCATGGTCTATCGATTGAGTGAAAAGATATCTTGAATTTTGATTACTTGTAGTCACTAAGCTGGATCTGGTTTGAGGTTGAATAGCTATCATCATTGGATTGACGAGAAGGGGCTCTTTCACTACGACCTTTTTCTTGTGGCTTGTTGAGTGAGGAGAGCATCAAAAACTTGGCCATTTGTGGGCTTGTTAAGTCTGACCTTTAGAACCTACTCGAGTTCTTGACTTAAGCTGTGATGGCTTGGCGGTCTTGTCATTAGACTGACGAATAAGGACTCTTTCACTACGGCCTTTTCTTGCAGCTTGTTGAGTGAGGAGAGCGTCAGCAACTCGATCATTTATGGGCTTGTTGAGTCTGACCTTTATAACCCATCCGAGTCCTAGTCTTGAATATATAGTGGTTGATATTTTTCCAACTTAGTTGATTGAAGCTTCCAAAACTGAGAGTTCTTCCTGCTTGATCTTCAAATTTTGACGAATCTTGGAGAGAAACTTTTGAGATTTAGGATTATCTTTTTATGCATAGAAATAGATTCTTTTGGTTCGCAAGAGCCCGTAACTTTGACCATAATAATTATGGATATATTCAGGTATCTTAGCATAAAGCTCGATATTAACCTGAATATATGCAAGAAGACCTCTTGTTTTGCAGGAGAGGGTTGAACAACCTTGATTATTTAAAATAAGCTTCTATATAACATGAGGATTGCATATTAGTTCAGAAATATATTCTAAGATTTGATTTCCAGTACTGCAAAATAGACATGATATTTTTTAATTTTTTTAATTATAATATGTATCTCAGGATCTCGGCTTAAAAGCCGATGTCGACTTAGATAAATATATAAAAAATACCCTGTCACAACGGGGGCTTTCAGATAATTGTTGAGAGAATTTGAAATGTCTTTGGTCATATCTGCTTTGTGCTTCCTCGGACTTGGGGAACATCTTATCCACGGGGTTAATAAGAGTTGATAGTTTTTTTGTTGAGATTCTTGATCTACTTTGTGCAGACTTATTGAAGATTCAATCTCAAATTTGAAATTTATATTTTCCTCATATCTGAGTGGACTTGATGGATGATGAGAATTTCATCTACTTCATGTTTTGATTGGACTTGTTGAAGATTTCATCTGAGGATCATCTTGTGTCTCCTTTTTCACCTTCACATTTGATGGAGGAAAGTCCTGAATTATCTTAAAGACTTGTCAGGCGATATGAAATTACCTTCCGCCCTAGCTTTCTACTTTTGTGGCTTGTAGAAGGATATCTGCCGATGACCTAGCTCTTAGAGCTTATGTTGGGCCAATGGCGAAGAGTCATTAGTCCCATGCTTTGCACATAACAGACATGTTGATGATGTAACTCCCTTTAGTTCAGCCTCTAGCTTTGTATGAACATTGGGATGACTTCTTCAATCCTTTGCTTTCTGCTTGATTAGACTTACTGAAGAAGAATTTTCTTCGGTCTTAAATTTCTGCTTTAACAGACTCGTTGAAGGAGTTGAGATTTCAAGTTTATATTTTTAATACCAAACTCGGCTTAGTGCCTTCTTAAGTAAGGATATTTTTTTAGGACTTTGAAAAATGACCTTATGACTAATAAGGATAATCTCCCAGTCTGGGCCACTTGAACTCACCAAATTGGAGAGATTTGGGTATTTGAATGCTCTTGGCTTTGAACTAACAAAGTAGGAGAATCCCTTACTACGACCTTTGTGGCATGTTGAGTAAGCAGATCTGTCAGCAACTCGACCGTATTTGGGCGTGTTGAGTCCGACCTTATACACCAACTTGAGTCTTGGACTTGAGCAATTGATAGAGGATTCTATCATCAAGCTAACAAGATGGGGGATCTCTTACTGCGACTTTATGACATGTTGAGTAAGCAGACCTGTCAGCGACTCGGCCATATTTGAGCTTGTTGAGTCCGACCTTATGCACCCACTTGACCCATGGATTTGATGTATGAATGGACGATGTGTTTTCAACTTGATTTATTATAGTTTGCAGACTTGAAAATTTCTCTTTTTGGCTGATAAGACTTTGAGACTTATGAACTTTGAATACATAATTTGAATATGTATATGAGGATCTCAGCCTTAGGTACGATGTCAACCCAAATATAATAAAAAGGCCATCTATTTCACAGGAAGAGCCCAACATTTTACTATAAATTTAAAAAATACTCCCTGTATGATAGGGGGATTTTTGCTTCATTTCAGAAATGCATTCTTGTATTACAAGAGAATTTTTAAGCAAAACTTACACATGTAATGACAGTGAGGAATAAATAGTCTTCTCAGCACCATGACCAATTCTCCTTCTTGAAAAGCTCGAGGATGTACTGTATGATCGAATTCTTTGGACGTCCTCGCTCGGTAGACTTCTAAATATTTTTGAGCTTGGAACCTAGCTTTATCAAGTGTCTTGCTCTTCGATCCGTAGACGGACATTCTGATCTTGAGTGAGATTATGTTGAATAGTTACTCGGTGTGAAGGTAGTTCAACTTCAAGCAGTAAGACAACTTCATCTCCAAATACTAGTGCATAAGAAGTGGATTTTATGAGAGCAAAGTTCAGATGTCACATCATTGTCCTTCTTTAAGGCAGTTTCACTTCGAGGCTATGGCCTCCAAATTTTCTTATCTTTTTGCCGGGACCTTTCGACTGTGAATTCTTGGCCATGTGGTCTAAGTGTCACACCTTGATACTCACCATGCGGGACTTGAATTAGTTGATATCATGTTGGGGTTATAGGAGGTCTCCTTGGAGGAGCAACTCTAGCCTCCCTGATGACAGGACTTTGAATTTTTTTTTTTTATCAGTCATTTCTCCTTAGCAACATTGAGGACCCGATGCATTATTGCATATACAGTTTCAAGTTTCTCACTGGAGAAGTTAGAGCTTGACATTGTCGGGTCCAGAAGGACTATTTGATTTGACCAGTAAAGCTGTTCCGCTTGACCCATCTTAGGCTGTCAAACCTGTTATGGGTTAGAACACTCGCTTCTAATTTCACAACTGGTTCTACAATTTTTTTATTTGAACAATGGTTGTTGAGCACGCACTTCAGCATTTCTTTTTCTCTACTGTCTCTCAGTTAGCTTGCTTCCAAATGAGGAATCTTTTGCACTCCACTTCTTCTTGAAGCTTTGGCCTCCATATTTATTTTTCTTTTCTTTATCGGGACCTTTCAGCGGCGGATTCCTGGACATGTGGTCCAGGTGTCACGCCCTGATGCTCACCATTCAGAAATTGCTTAGGACGGTCTTGAGCTCTTACTACCACTGATGGTAGCTTCTGTAGTTAAGCATTCTTAGCTTCTCTAGTAATTGTCCTTTGATATCTTTTATTCATAAGACCTTTTCTTTTACAACCTTTATGACTCTATGTACTCGAGTTGATAGAGTTTCAGGTTATTTCTTATGAAAGGTTGGAGCTGGCTGCTGTTGAGCCCGAAAAGATTGCTTAACATCATTAGCAGAGCTATTCCTTATCACCCATTTCAAAATTTTAAATTTATAGCGGGTAGGAATACTCACTTCGGGTTGTAATGCTGGTTATATGACAAGTGATTTGGACAATAACTACTGAGCTCGCAGTTCAACATTTTTTCTCTTTTGCCTACTACTCAATTTTTCTCAAGAAGAGGATGCTTCAGCATCATACCTTCCTAGTGTGAAAGGTTCAACTGGCAGAGTGGTCGCATTCACAGGTATGACTGACACTTTTTATCCAGTGAAGGTTCTTTTCATGACTAACGCCTAAAAATGACCCAATATTCTGAATATAAAGGCTCTCTTTCAAGAAACCTCACTAGTAGTAGTAGGCATTCCATTTGTCCTCCTCTCCTGCATAGGTTGGTGTGTACAATAGACAGGTTCTTCAGAAAGAGGGTTGTTTGCAACAGCTATAGCTGAGAAGTTTACACTACCAAATTGGATGGTAGCTCGAGCATCTTCAATATTAAATACAGTATTAGCTAGACAGATGTTAACTTCGTGACCTAGCTGCATGATGAATGGTATGTTCTGAAGAACCATCGGTACAAATGAAAGATGAGGATTAGTAATTAGTAATTGATGTATCACACATACTTTCATAATGCAAAGATGCAACAGAACGAACAACATAAAAAAAAAACTCTAAACGAAATCTTAGATGTTTAAGACCTCATTTAGAAAGTATTTTATTTTAAGATTCATTTAAACTTTTCACTTATATTTTTATTTTCATTTATAATTATTTTTTTATATATACTCCACTATTACTATAATTTAGATTCGACTAGCCAAAGATGGAAAGAGAAACCTGTCCCTAGCAGTCGCTAGAAATCTGTGGGCTTCGAAAATTTGCCACCGACCACTTCGATGAAAAGAGTGTTTAAGTGTCGGTGTAATTTTCAGAAGCCAGATGGATAGTATATAAGACACTACCCAGAGATTTCACCCTCATTTTGTGAGGACTGTAGATCTGGTTACAAGTTTCCTATAAGCGCAAGCCCCTATAGTTAATTACCCATCTTAGTGCTGAGAGAGAACTTTCGATTAAGGCTAGTCATTAGATCGCTAAATGCGTAGCATATAATAGTAGCATGTGGAGTTTTGGAATTTAGATTTATGAACTTCATTATATTTAACTTAAAGTGGATGGTTGGGGGAATGATGACGCGCTCGATCTAGATCACATGGTTCCGTCATCCCGGGTTGTCGCGGTCCCTAGTCTACTTAGTCAGAGGAGGTAGTCAACCTAACCTGATTGAAGGATCTTGTCAGCAACACATGGGTTACATCGTCCAAAAAATTCTTGTAGACCTGGGGTAGAGTTTGTCTAAGGAGACAAGCTTAAGTCTATCTTAGCTAACAGAGAGTTTTTTGCCCAACCAAATACATTATATAATTCACAGCTCAAAGAGCAAAATAGTTGGGTAACATACGGGCTGCGACCGTGATCGTAATTTAGTAGCGTCATATCGCAGTGAATCACCCGGTCAGAAGGCTCTGATCATAACCGTCATTTATGTGGTGTCATTTTATGCCAAAACCACACAGACAAAAGATACGGGCCACGTCCTTACTAGCTTAAGATTATTTAAGTGTGAAAATAGTTATGTATTTGATTTAACATTGGCTCTTTGTGAGTAAAAGTTTTCTTAATTTGTTATCCTCGATAAACGGTTGCGAATGGGTGGATGGATTTTACTTTAAATTTAAATAATTAATTTATTTAATTTATATTTTTTTATTTGAATATTTGATCACTTAATAATGATTTGGCATTAGAATTTGAATAGATTTTTTTATTATTATTATGAAAACCCCTCTGGTTGAAATATTCATTCAACACAACCATCATCGGGGTGGTTTATTATTTCACTATTTTAGATCCTGTTGACTCTATTAATTTAATAATAGAGGATCAGATCTATTGTGATATGATAGAATTAGCTTCTCAGATATTTTATTAAGTTGAAATTCTTATATTAGATTTTTAGGTTTTGTTAACCCAGACCCAATCCTAAGACTAAATAGGAAATCGACCCGCGCAACATCCTCAGACACTAAGTTTAAGCATTCAATATTATGTCGGGGCCCATATAGGTGGTTATTTAGAATACTTATATGAATTTTGGAAAGATCAAATTTAATTGGCAATTATTTTATATTTTGTACAAGAATTTATTTATTTCAAATGATTGCATAAGTTATGAAACACTTGAATTGAGTGATAGTTGCTCTATAATTCATGCAAAATTAATAAATTTGAAGTCTATTTAGAATTTAAGTCAATGTCTTATGTTTGCTTCTAATTTTTTGTTGCAGATTTGGTGGCGTAAGGTATTTTAGCTCTTGTTTAATTATTTAGGATTAATATTCATTTGTTTGCATTTAGTTCATAGCTGATTGAGTTCTTTAAGTTTCAATGAAACTTAGCTCATGATCGTTGAGAAGCTCGTAGGCTCATCACAAGTCTCATTCAAATTCTTTTTGCTCTGAACAATTTTGATGTGGTATATATCACAATCCATAAGTTTTTTTTGTGCTCATAGGAAACTATCAAGATCACTAGAAGCTTTACTTGAATTTTGTTCTTGTTAGGAGACAAACCCTCAAGTTCATTAAAAGTCCTATTTATGATCATCAACAATTCGTTGAGTCCCTAGTAAGATCACTCTTATTTGAAGACTTTTAGAACTTTATATGTAGGTTTATTCTTTAATTTATCATTTTTCAAACAAGCTCAATTTAAGCTCATCAATACACCTGCATAAAAAGAGCATATATGTAGATTTATTCTTTAATTTATCATTTTCAAATAAGTTTAATTTAAGCTCGTCAACACTTTTATTTGTTCTTGTTTGGCTATATCGTCAATCCAAAATTTGGCAGCCTCCCGGCATCGTCCCCGCATAGGGGACTTCATCAAGGGCTATTCGACCTTCTCGCTAGCTCTACTAAGCATAATGGTCAGTGTCCTACGATACTATGGTCGTGGTCTTCTAACCGTTAGCTCTACTGAGCATAACAGGATCTTCAAATACCTGTATGAAAAGAGTATATATGTTGATTTATTCTTTAATTTATAATTCTCAAATAAGTTTAATTTAAGCTCATAAACACTTTTATTTATTTTTGTTTAAGTCTCGTCGGTCAAATTTGACCTAATCGTCCGCATAGGGGCACGCCGAGGTCGATATTTTTTCGCTCTACTAAGCATAACGGTTAGTGTCTTGCAACACTACGGTCATGGTCTTCTACCTATTAGCTCTACTGAGCATAATAAAGTCTTCAAACCCGTCAACTCTACTGAGCATGATGGAATCTTTGTACACGAAAGAAAGTATTGTTGGATTGCCAACCAATCATTATTGTGCTCCATTATTCCCATTGCTAACAAACCATCTTCAATGTGCCAACTTAGCAATATCATCAGGACAAGAGCAATAGACTGCTTCATGATACTCTCCACAAGCATAGCAGTCAGTGATTTCTTAGGCTGTTATTGACCAGATTGAAGTTGACTATATGAACTGGGTGAAATAGTCATCAGTGCTGTCATGGATCCACCTTTGTAATTTATGTTTTTTGACCCAAAATTGAGATCAGGCCTTACAGACAATACACCTGGCACACCACTCAGTTCCTTTGTGCATTACTCATCAATGTGGAAACAAAATCCAAGGTCAGTCTCCCATGAAATATGATATATGCTCGCTTCAGCATCTTTCTCATTCCTCAAAACTTTTGTTAGTATGTGAGCATAACAGTCCACCATCTGTGCCTTTGTGATAGTTTCAACACCTGGTTTCTCCATTCTAATAAGCCAAAACTAATAATCTTTACCATATGGAGAAAACTTTGTAGCAGCAAAATTAGATTTCAAGCTATCAACTAGCAAATAAGCTATAATCCTTCTCCTGAGAACTATTGTGGATCTAGCGATAAAACTCCTGGAATACGGGCAAGTTCACGAGATGATTCCTCATCAATGTAACAACAGAATCCCAAGGTGGACTCTTAGGATGCGTCATAGATGAACAGTTGAGCATCTTTCTCACTACCGACAACCCTTGATAAGGACTCGACATAGCAATCAATAATCTTGGACTTGGAGGACACGACAATCGGATGTCTCTCCATGAGCACGATCCATTAGATGGTTGAAGGCGCCGACGTTCCCAGTGGCTGAGAAAGAAGTGAATTCACCGGAGAAGAATATGAAGCGTAGGCCAAAAAGTGAGGGAAGAAACAAGAAGAAAGGGGTTGGGGTTTGATGAGGGAAACAACAGTCCTTGTTTCGGGTACGAGGAGTGGGTGTCACATGAGAGATGGATAGAGCCAAGAGGGGTCACTCGACTGAGGTTAGGGAGGAGACTAATGAGATTTAAACAAGTAGAGGGCGTGAAGAGTTGTTTAAGGGAAGACGAGAGTCACATTTGCATCTTCCACCTTCTCTTTTTTTTGAATATCAACGAAGAGGAAGGAGTTGCTCAGCTTGTAGTGGATACGAACAAGAGGAAGCTCGAAAGGAAGAGGAGTGCCGAGAGAGTTACCGCTGGCTCAATTTCTCCTCTAAGGAAAAAAAAATGAGAGCGGCTGAGAGAGGATCTTTCGGTTCTGCCCCTTTTTTTGAGAAAATATTACGTCCGGAATCCGCACGTAGCTTTACGTGCGGACTCCAATCTATGGCCGACGCATGTCCGATTTTTTTCCCGTTTAGCTTAGCGGGCGATCTAACGGACCGATTATAAAGGGATGGCATATTCACACCATTTCGCTTCCACGGCCGACATCTCATTCAAAAGAATGAGATGATCTGATCGTTCGACATTCCTCGACCTAACTTTAGGACTTTCTTTCAATGAAGGATTTTTCTCGCCTTAGCTCGCTCTCGATCGGCATGTAGCCAGCTCGTGATATAGCAAATTAAAATTAAGGTATTGTAGGTGACTACATGAGGTATTTACATGCATTCCGAACTTGAATGAATTTAGGGTTTACTGTTCTTCTCATTTAGTGAAAGATTGGTTGTTTTTATATATTATTTTGTATCTGTACTCTTTGTACCTCTCTCGAGGGTACATAGCATTTAGGGCTTTTTTTCCAATTTCTTTAGCATGGTTCTTGAGATTATGTTCATTACATTCCAATGGAAGCATTTGGAAGTTTGGATGATTTTGGGAGTTTTTTTTGCATCAGTACTCTGTACCTCTCTGAGGGTACATCATTTATGACCTTTTTTTTACAGTTTATTTTGCCTGTTTCTTGAAATTATGTTCATTACATTCAAATGTAAGCAATTTGGAGGCTGTTTGGATAGTTTCAGGGGTTTTTTTGGCATCTATACTCTCTATACCTCTCTTGAGGGTACATATCATTTAAAGCCTACTTTATTCAGTTTATCTTGCCTTCTTCTTGAGATTATATTTAGGGCATTCCAATAGAAGCAATATGAAGGCTGTTTGGATGATTTATGGGGTTATTTTATATCTGTACTCTCTGTATCTCTCTCGAGGGTACAGATCATTTAGGGCATACTTTTTCAGTTTATCTTGCATTCTTCTTGAGATTATATTTAGGGCATTCCAATGGAAGAATTTGGAGGCTGTTTGGATGATTTCTTGGGGGGTATTTTGTATCTGTACTCTCTGTACCTCTCTTGAGGGTATAGATAATTTATGGCTGACTTTTTTCAGTTTCATTTGGCCTAATTATTGAGATTATATTTAGGGCATTCCAATGGAAGTAATTTGAAGGCTGTTTGGATGGTTTCTGGGGGTATTTTGCATCTGTACTCTCTGTACCTCTCTCGAGAGTTTAGAACATTTAGGAACTTCTTTTTTCAGTTTATTTTGCCTGTTTCTTGAGATTATATTTAGGGCATTCCAATGGAAGTAACATAAAGGCTGTTTGGATGGTTTCTGAGGGGTTTTTTTGTATCTGTACTCTCTGTACATCTCTTGAGGGTACAGATCATTTAGGTCATACTTTTTTCAGTTTATCTTGAATTCTTCTTGAGATTATATTTAGGGCATTCCAATGGAAGCAATTTGGAGGTTGTTTGGATGATTTATGGGTGTTTTCTGCATCTGTACTCTCTATACCTCTCTTGAGAGTACAGAACATTTAGGGCTTTTTTTCCAGTTTAGGTTGCCTGTTTATTGAGATTATATTTAGGACATTCTAATGGAAGTAATTTGAAGGCTATTTGGATGGTTTCTGGGGGATATTTTTTATCTGTACTCTTTGTACCTCTCTCGAGAGTACAGAGCATTTAGGGCATACTTTTTTCAGTTTATCTTGCCTTCTTCTTGAGATTATATTTAGGACATTCCAATGGATGCAATATGAAGGCTTTTGGATGGTTTCTGAGGGATATTTAGCATCTGTACTCTTTATACCTCTCTTGAGGGTACAGATCATTTATGGCCTTTTTTTCAGTTTATTTTGCCTGTTTATTGAGATTATGTTTAGGGCATTCCAATGGAAGTAATTTGATGGCTGCTTGGATGGTTTATTTGAGATATTTTATATCTGTACTATCTGTACCTCTTTGGAGAGTACAGAGCATTTAGGGACTTCTTTTTCCAGTTTATTTTGCTTATTTTTTGAGATTATATTTAGGGCATTACAATGAAAGCAATTTGGAAGCTGCTTGGATGGTTTGGGCGGATATTTTGCATCTGTACTCTCTGTACCTCTCCTGAGGGTACAGATCATTTATGACCTTTTTTTCAGTTTATTTTGCCTGATTCTAGAGATAATGTTCATTGCATTCCGTTCGAGCAATTTGAAAATTTGGATAGTTTGGATATTTTTTGGCATCTACTCTGTACCTCTCCGAGAATTACATCATTTATCCTTTTTTTGATTTATTTTCTTAGAGATAATGCTCATTACATTATAATGGAAGCAATTTGAAAACTGCTTGGATGGTTTCTGGGGGATATTTTGCATCTGTACTCTCTGTACCTCTCTTGAGGGTACAGATCATTTAGGGCTAACTTTTTTTAGTTTATTTAGCTTCTTGAGATTATGTTCATTACATTCCAATGGAAGCATTTGGAAAGTTTGGATGATTTGGGGTATTTTTGCACTCTCTTGCCTTTCTTGAGGGTACAAATCATTTACGACTTACTTTTTTCAATTTCTTTTAGCCTACTTCTTGAGATTATATTTAGGGCATTCCAATGGAAGCAATTTGGAGGCTGTTTGGATGGTTTGGGGTTTTTGCATCATTTTATTATTATGAACAATTTGGAAATTTATTCTTGGTTTTGATGGGTGATTTGCATCGTACTCATTACCTACTACTTTTCTTTTTGAAGTTTACCATGTCTGGGAAAAGGATGACTTCGAGATGTAAGTCTTCCACTGTAAGAACTGTGTTTGATAATATTACAGTATGCTTTACTGATGAAGCCACTAATATTTTAAATAGGCTTCATCTCCATCAATTCATTAGACTCCATAGAATTAAGCAAGACTCAGTTGCCATTATATCGATCCTGTCTTGCTGGGACATAGAAAAGCAAGCTTTCTTGTTGGGTGGGCAGTGCATTCCTTTCACCCCTAATGAAGTTGCAGTGATGATAGGGATGCCAACAGAGGGAGAAGGTTTATGAAATCTCCATTATCGATTCAGTTCATGACTACAAGAATCAACTTGAGCATTAGATGGCTCGTTGCACATGCTTGATTTGTGCGGTTGTACATATATTTTCTTTGTCAATCTATTTTTGTATATCACAATTACAGTGACATGAATTGATTTCTATCGATGGCATAGATAGATTTTGAATCTGGCGGAGGCCATTTGGGACTTCTAGTTTCCCAATTGATGTTATTACATCAAAGATTCACCTGAGGCGATTAAATGAGTGGCTTTGCCACTCTTCTGATGGTATGTTCTATATCTCCAAGAATGTGTAATTTAATGCGTTGAAGTTTACTGTTTAAAATATTCATTGTAGATATGGGCGGCTGAGCACATAAGCATCATAAGCCGATCATTTTCATCTGCAAAGCCATGTATGCTACGATGGGCAAAAATAGAGTTTTCAAATAATGCTTTCACTGGTTTGAGGATAGCAGGTGACATATAATAATATCACTTAGTTCATATAAGAATGTCTTTATTTATGTTGTATGTCTTCATATTTTCTTATCGATTTATCACAGTTCTGCCTTTCATTCGAGGACATATTAGAAGAGGAGACCTGGCTCCTTAAATCAATGCCCCCTGCCCAACAATCTACACATGTCGAGACCGATAACAGTCTCATTTTAAGTCCAATGAGTGCAGCCCCCACTGACTCTCCATATGTCTCTCCTCGATATTCTCTCCCGTCAAGTGTATCTAGCCTGCCCTCTGCTACTACCCCCACAGCAGGCTTTGCGGTGGAGAGGATACTTACAGGTTTCAGGGACTTGAAAGATCTGATGTGTCTTTTCATGCAACAATGTGGAGAGGATGGATAGCTTGATTTGTGGGTTCTTTGCTTCGAGGAAGTTCTTGCGCGTGAGGTCCTACCACCCCAAGTGTGGGGAAGATTTCTGTGGGGGTCACCACAGGGAAAACTCTTGAAGAGGCTATCATAGGAGCCTCCCCTGTGGAGGGTACCCCTAGGGAGGCTGCCACTTGGAAAGCCCTTGAGGAGGGTACTGTAGAGGTAGCTCTTGTGGAGGCTACCACATGAGCTTCCACTGTGGAGTTGGATACTTCTAACGGGGAAGCCCATGTGGAGTTGACCGTAGGTGAAGTTCTTGTGGAGGCCGCCACTACACATGACGATGCTACGAAGCCTGTAATCGATAGCATTGAATGTAATGTGAAGGCTCAGCAGATGAGGAAGAGGAAAGTAGTTTGTTCTCCCTTCGCACACACTTATAGGAAGTCATGAGCAAGAATCAGTGATGGGGTGGCCTCCATTCAAGATGTCGGGTAAGGTATTTAGTTACTTTCTTTTAAATTTGAGATAAAAAATAGATTTCATCAAATTTTTTATAGGTTCAAAGATGAGCTAGTAAAGGTCGATTACCCATACTATCGTTGTGGTGGAGGAGCATCAATGGTATGAATCATCTCAGTAGATCGATCATTAATTCATAGTGAATCTAGCTTTTCATCACTAACTTTCATCATCAGTAATTTCATTACAGCCATCAGAGGCACTTCATGTTGTTGAGTTCTCATCCAGAGCTATTTTGCCTAAGTCGATGCTCGATCTTATTGACATGTCATGCTTCCGATTCGAGGACAAGTAAGTCAATCCTCAATCAGCTCCTTCATACATAAAATAACCTATTCGTTTAATTAAGATCACTTTAAAATAATTATCACTTGCAGTGGTGATACAGTATTTGCGGCTGGGAATATCATTATTGCACGAGGGTAGATTGATGAGTTGCTGACAGATCAATATCTCTCAGATGCACACATTGATGTCTTCGCGTACTTACTGACCGAGAAGTATTCGCTCTGTCCGGGGTTGTATGTCCCCGATTTGTATATTTCATGCTTGCATTGGGTATGTTACCCCACAGGAATGTTGGGTATTATGATTCAATTCTTGTTTGTTTAAATAAAAGCTAGAATCTATAATTGTTCTCTTCTTTTCCTGCAGAGTTATGTCAGGTACGACCTAAAGATGAAAAGCAAAATGTTCATCAAGCATGTCACTGCAGACAATGTGTCGAGGGCTGAGTTAATCTTACTACCAGTTATAGATAATCAGTACTGGACACTCCTGGTTGGGAATATTAAGTCAGGGGCCTGGTATTTTTATGACTCATTACCCAACTAAAATTCTTCCGAGATTGTAAGAACATTTTTCAAATTTGGTTCCTTTTAACTATTTTTTTCACGGGCCAACTTATTGAGATGTGTTCGCTATTGGATCAAATTACTTGTTGAAGATCTGTGATCTTTTGTGAGCAATCCCAAAAAAATGGCCAATTGAAATGGTGAGTGGGTCCAAGAAAATAGTGTCATTGAGAATGTTTGTCTGCAAATACATGGAGCGTAATCACAAACCTCCTGGGTAGTAGACCAGATTGGCTAAAAAGATGAATATATTTAGAGTGAGTTCACGCTATATTTTATTTGGGGCGAAAAATCTAAATTGAGAACAATAGGATTTAGTTTGATATAGGATTTTGTATAATGCATTGGTTTGGTGGCAAGACTTAGCTATTTTGTTGAAGTGAATGGATCGTTTATGGATCTGGGATGATATTTTACTCTATTTTTTTAACTTCTTTTCTCTCATTTCATATAGTTTGATTTCATTATTATTATTATCATTTGTTTATTTTATGGTATCATCTTTTTATCTTATGGATTTGGTTTTTTGGAGGCTATATTCTTGAAAGAAATCTGCATTTAAAATCATTTTTTATGATATGGTCATTTTTATATGAGCAGAATGCATAAAATTAATGCAGCCGAATGCATAAAATAAATGTTATGCAGTAGAATGCATAAAATTAATGCATAAAATTAAATTAGGGATTATTGGCCATTTTTGTTGATTAATGGTATAGTCAACTGTAATTCGTTAATTATGTGTTGGTTGCAGCTGATTGTTATGAGCAGGCTTTTCATGTAGTTTCTCGGCTGATTTAGGGTTTGTTTGGGGTGATTATCTTTTTTTTTAAATATTAATTGTAAAATTATTGTGATTGGTGTAAGTAAATTTTGATTGTAAAATCATGATATTTTAAAAATTTTAATTTTAACTCATATGTATTAAAATACGATTATGATTGTTGTTAGCTATTTTTTTATTATGAAAATAAAGCAGTTAAAAAATTAACTCATATGTATTCTTAGTATGCTCATGCTCGAGTGAAATGAAGTTTAATATTAACTTAAACCTTATCAGACTGACTTGTCTGTTTATTTAGATGAAACAAAAATAAAATAAGTCAATCTATTATAAAAAATAGTATTTTTTTTGTCTTATTGCAATATGAAAAATTTAATTCTTTTATAACTATAATGAAACTGGTGCAAAAGAGATAACTTATAATATTTAATTATATAATAATTATTTTCAATTAATGAATAGTGTAAATACAATAGATTAAAAGGTTTTTTAAATTTTCCATCACATTATGAGATTAAATTTGCCAACTAACTTAATACTAATAAAAAATTAATTATAGATATCCTTTTTTATAGATATCTGATTTAATACAAATAGATTTAGGTTAACTTATGTGTTAGTTATACATATGTATACTTTACATATATTGTCACCATAAATGATTTGTACCCTCAGGAGAGGTACAGATGCAAAACACTCATTCGATATTATCCAAGCAGCTTTCAAATTACTTTCATTGGAATGCCTTAAATATAATCTCAAGAAATAGGTAAAATAAACTAGAAAAAGAAGTCCCTAAATGCTCTGTACCCTCCAAAGACGTATAGAGAGTACATATGCAAAATACCCCAATAAACCATCCAAGCAGCTTTTAAATTACTTCCATTAGAATGCCCTAAACATAATCTCAAGAAACAGACAAAATAAACTGGAAAAAGAAGTCCCTAAATGCTCTGTACCCTCTAAAAAGGTACAGAGAGTGCATATGTCAAAAAACACCCAGAAACCATTCAAACAACTTTGAAATTACTTCCATTCGAATGCCCTAAATATAATCTCAAAAAACAGATAAAAATAAACTGGAAAAAGAAGTCCCTAAATGCTCTGTACCCTCCAAAGAGGTTAGTCTGATCTTAAAAACAAATCATCCAAATAGCTTTCAAATTGCAAGAGAATGTAATGAACATTATCTCTAGAATTAGGCAAAATAAATTGAGAAAAGGTAAATGATGTACCCTTGAGGAATGCAATGCAAAATCCGAAATCATCCAACGACCTTACTTCCATTAGAATGCCCTAAACTTCCTCAAAGAGTACTGATGCAGAAAAACTTATAAAAATTAACCAATCACCCTCCAAATTACTTTCATTGGTAATGTACTGCACATATTTATTATTACAGTCCAATGATTACAAGGTCCTCAGCAGGGGATTAACTCAATCACTACTACTTAAAGAGCTACAAACAGCCTAGTGAGAAAATCCCCTAGCTAAATACAATCTAAACATCTTGGTGTGTCTATTAAGTTAAAGAGAGTCATCTTAGGGACTCTAAAGCATTACAAAAAAGATTGTACAGTCGAAGAACACAAAACTAGATGATGTCATGCATCAAAATATTTTTCTGAAATAATATCCATCATCAGCTTAGTGTACCCTTTAGCCGACTGATTGATTATGGAGCTCGAGTTAAATTTTTGCATGTAGAACATCATATTAGTTGATGATTTTTTCTGATCGATGTGTGATACTGCGTACCTCTGAAAAATACTCTGGCATAACAGAGAAAGGTGATGCAACTTGTGATGAAACACGTTCAATAACACTATCAGACTGTACTTTGGTTTCTGCAATAACAAAAATAGAAGGGTTTGAAGATTAATAGCAATATTTAAAATACTAAAAACTAATACATAAATAGAAAATTACTCTTGGCTTTCTTGGATCTCTCCTAATATCCTTTGAGTTGGAAACACCCTTTGGACGTTGCTTAATTGGATCCTTTAAGATGTCTTTTCCCTTATCTGTTGTGATTGACTTCTTCTTCTTAACTGCTCTATGAGCTGGAGGAAAATTCTCACTTATTATAGAGTCGACATCATCATATAGTTTTTTTAAGGATCCAAGCATGTAATCCTCAGCTCTCTTATTGCCCTATGCCCTGATACTTATTTGATATGTATATCGACTTATGTGGTTCCAGAAAATAATGCCAGTAAGATTTTCATCTGTACTTTCTACATCTCTTAATTTTTTGTATGCACTATCCATGTAAATATCTCTCTTTGCTCTGGTAAACCATCGCATGAGAAGATACTTGTCCGAATCGCTTCATCTTCTTAAGAACTCGATCTGATGGGCACAAATAATCCCATCATTTCAAATTTTTGCAAGTACAAGTTACTTATAGTCCATCGAAATGCACAGTCCATATTTTGGATGCATTTTTATTCTCTAAGTTTCTCACCAAATACTCCATGGTGTTGTCATCTGACTTAGTTACTAATAGGCCTCCAACTCCATGCAAAAATTTCTCCTCAAACATAGTATAAACTTTTTGTGTATAAAACATAGCAGCTTATTTTAGAATTGGGTGGTCTTAACAGCAATGTCGATGGTACCATTGAAGTCTTCGTCATGTTCATTCCGGTGTCATGTCTCCATAACCTTTCAAACCCCAAGAAATAATCTGTGAGCAAACTTGTTAGTTTAAATATTCTGTGACATACATTGTTCGTGGACTCACTACGTTGCGTTGATAAGATGCCCATGCAGAATGAGTCCTTGCTGAATGCAGTGGACCACTTGGATCTAATCTTATAAAGCTAAGACAACCAAGTATGATCATGCAAATTGCCTTCTTCTAGCATGGCAGACCAAGCTTCTTCAAACTCTTCCTCTAAGTCACATTTACTCATGCATGTATAAAATAACCCTTGTACTCTCTTATTACTATTAAAGCAATGAACCTTGGAAGGAGCTTTCTTTAAAATATACCATTGGCACAACCTATGATGAGTATGCGGCAATACAATTTCGATAGCTCTTGTCATAGCCTAATCTTGATTAGTGAATATTGTTATAGGATGTCTGTCACTCATCAACCGAAGAAATATTTGGAATAGTCATGAGAATGATTGTCTCTTCGATAAAAGGCTACTCCAAATAATATATTTTGGCTGATGATTCACTCCAACAATAGGAAATAAGATTATATTTATTGAATTGATAGCTTGTATCAAAAATTATCACATCCCCAAAATAATCATATTCTATGTAGACATATCATTGCTCCAAAAAAAGCTTACTAAGCAATCCACTCATCAACTTGTACATCCATGCAAACATCCCATTCGCTTGCCTTTTCTTAAACAATGTATTAATGCATTCACACTATTCACAATCCTCGATCTTTTCTCTTTCGAATAAAATTGAAAGCATCTCTTTTTGTGAACCTAATATTCTCTACGCCGCCAACTTTCTCAGTTAGATAAATGAATGCGCCGTTGCTTAATTCGACCTCTGTCATTGTCTTCAACACGGACCCCTCATTCTAATGCATTGATCACGAGAAGATGTAGGCTCGCCAAAGAATGATTATGACTTTACGTATATTTTAATCATCCAATTCCCTCCAAATTAACGAGAATCTAATCATGGCCGGACAACCAATTCTTGTATCAACTTTCTAAAATTTTGTTAAGCCATTTAGGACTTCTTCGACTTTGCACATAGAAAATCTTTTGATTTCAATTTCTTTGAGTTTGGCCATAACTAGTATGGTCCCAAACAAGCCAATTTGATGTGCATAGTCACAAGATGCGATTACGCATCGTTGTTTCATTCTAAACATTGGTGCTAAAGAGTTTTCCCAAATTTGGGTCATTAGACATCACAACTTCGTCATCGCACAGCTCATTGACCGCATTCATCTGGCCAAACAGATACAAAAATATGTAACGATCTGATACAAAACCACCGAGAAATTATCCAAACATTATCAAATTGCTTCCATTGGAATGCAATGAACATAATCAAAAGTAGGCAAAATGAACGGAAAAGAAGTCCTAAATGCTCGTACCCTCAGGAGTGCAGAGCACATATGCAAAATAACACCCAAAAATCATCCAAACAGCCATCAAATTGCTTCCATTGGAATGCCCTAAACATAAATTCAATAAACATACAAAATAAACTAGAAAAAATATCCTAAATGATCTGTACCCTCGAGAGAGGTACATAGAGTATAGATGCTCCTAAAACCATCCAAACGACTTCAAATTGCTTCCATTGGAATGCTACATAAACTCGGGGCCAAAGAAACTGTGAAAAAAAAGGTCATAAATGATCTGTACTCTCAATAGAGGTACAGAGAGTACAGATGCAAAAAAACCCCACAGAAATATCCAAACAGCCTCTAAATGCTTCCCTTGGAATGTAATAAACATAATTTAAGAACTAGGCAAAATAAACTGGAAAAAGTCAGCCCTAAATGATCTACCTCGAGAGTGCAGGAGTACGATGCAAAATACTTCCCAGAAACCATCCAAACAGCCTCCAGATTACTTCCATTGGAATGCCCTAAATATAATCTCAAGAAAAAATGCAAGATAAACTGAAAAAAGTAGGCCCTAAATGATATGTACCCTCAAGAGTGGTACAGAGAGTACAAATGCTAAAATAATCCCCAGAAACCATCATAACAGCCTCCAAATTCCTTTCATTGGAATGTAATGAACATAATCTAAAGAAGCAGACAAAATAAACTGAAAAAAGAAGTCCCTAAATGCTCAGATCCTTGAGAGATGCAGAGTACAGATGCCAAAACCCAAATCATCCAAAACATCAAATTGCTTCCATTGGAATGTAATGAACATAATCTAAGAAAGCAAGCAAAATAAACTGGAAAAAGTCCCAAATGCTCAGCTCCAGGAGAGGTACAGAGTGAAAAAATTACCGAAATCATCCAAATAGCCATCAAATTGCTTCCATTGGAATGTAATGAACATAATCAAAGTAGGCAAAATAAAGGAAAAAAAATAAATGCTCTGTACCCTCCAGGAGGAATGCAAGATCAAAAAATACCCAAAATCATCCAAGACCATCAAATTGCTTCCATTGGGTGCAAATATAATCTCAACAGCAAAATAAAGGAAAAAGAAGTCCTTAAATGCTCAGTACCTCAAAGCAGGAGAATCTGATATAAAAAAATACCCAAATCATCCAAGCGACCATCAAATTACTTACATTGGAATGCTTAAACATAATCTCAAGAACAGGCAAAATAAATTGGAAAAGAAGTCACCAAATGCTCTACCCTCAGTGCAGAGTATGCAAAATAACACTAAAAAGTAAAAAATTTAACAACAAAGTATCCAAATTGCTTCTAATGGAATGTAATGAACATATTCTCTTGAACAAGAATATCACAAAGCGGTAGAAAAATTACCAATGAATTTTATTTAATACATCCTCTAAATTAATTAGCTATTTCCTCAACATTCTCCATCTTCATAGTTCTTTTGTAAAAAGGAAATGAGATTTTCTATTTCTCTTCTGAGCTCGTTTTGCCTGAAAAAATACACCCTAAATCCTAAATCTGTCGATATATTTCTTTTAAATTCCCCCCGCGCATTCCAACGACGCTTACGGGCCGGGTCGGGCCAGGGGAAGCATAAACGGCGTCGTGAATACGCCATCCCTTTACAGCACCGTCAATCAAGTTCGCTCACATTGCTAAACGGAAAAAAATAGGACATCGTCGGTAGGTGGATTGGAGTCCGCACGTAAAGCTACGTGCGGACTCCGGACGTAATATTTTCTCCCTTTTTTTTCTGACTTGCGAGTGGATGATGAGATAAGATAAGCGTGGTATGGGAGGGATGAGGTGGTAGCTCTTTATTAGCTAAATGGGAGGTGGAAGCATGGGGACGGGCGGCTGCAAGTTTTGAGGCATTGACTGGGTGTAATTAGGAGATAATTAGGTAGGTTAATCTCGAAATGCTTGTTAATTTTGATGAAATTTTAAGTGTGATAGTTCTATTTAAATTGGATATATATTCTAGGTAATTTCAATGTTCTAGATGCAATGACGCAGTCTGTTTCACGATCGGAGGTCGTTTCATTCAAGTTGATGCCTAATTGGGTCAATTTCAGTTTAGAATCGCGCGTCGTCGCATCCGACTGCTCGACATTCGCGCAAACTCATCTGAATTGAGCACGAATAGTCTTATTTAATAGGCTTTGGCATTTTGATACTAACAACATGATCAATTTTGTGAACGGAGGTCATTTGGGTTTCGTCGCGGCTTTTTGACCTCGATATATGTGCCAACGCATCGGCTGCCCTCCTTCTTGATCGGTCGACCATCAAATTATGCAAGATGTATATTCTGATCAATTTCGACATTCTGAACATGATGGCAGAGTCCATTCGTTGATCGAAGATCATTTTGATTGATTTTCGATGCCGTCGAGTGCGTTTTAGCTCTGATTTGCGTGCTGAAGCTTGTCGAATTCACATTGTAAGGTCGACTTGACTTATGGCGCATGCATGAAGGTCAAACAGACTTTAGAAAAATAGCTATGATTTTCCATGTGTCACTATAGACTACATCATTCTTCTATTTTGCAACTAGCTGCAACAACTTAATACTTTCTCTAATGCTAGTTGGGTGGAATAGAAAAAGGATTTCACCTCTATAGTATACTACTATGTATCACGACCTAAACATTATCTCTTAGAGTGTAAAGAAATCAAGTATCATAGCTTTACTCCATCGGATTTGTCGCCGCTATAGTCATTGAACTTCATTAGGTTTGCTCCTTTTCATTGAACTTTGCATCCACTTAGTCTCCAAGGATCTATTGTGATAGCGTAAGTGTCACTCGTCTCTATATAAACCTACTTTTTTTATTCAAAAATATGTTATGCGGCCACTAATTATTATTTTATTTGAAAAGAAGCAAATGATCTTGCCAAACTACTTTTGTACAATCATTTCTTTACATTAAGCATCAAAAGTAAAGTATTCAATTAAAGCTCTATGTTGAGAGAATATGTAAATAAATACATAAAATGGGGCATATTAGAAAAAAAATTTCATTACCATCATTCTATAATTTCTTCCATTATTGTGTTTCCTATTATATTTTTCTTCGTACATTCCAAATTGAAAAATATCACTTACACTTCTATATATTCACATTAACTCCATGAAAAATAACAAGTCATTATTGAAAGCTTTTTATAGTTAGCTCAAGCAAGCATGTTTAACTTGACCTCTATCAATTTAATCAAATTACACTCATGGCTAATCATTTATAATTTTTTTTTTATTTAGAATTTAACTAAGGCTCTCTAATTTTTTTATTGTGAAATGATAACTATATGCCAAGGAATTTCAAGTGTACATTTCATTTAAAATTATATTATTATTATAGAATTTATTCTTTCATGATTGCAAATCATTTTCTATTGATTTAATTGCAACCTTTGAATCAACATCTTAGAATATGCCCTAAACTTTTTTTTTATATTATTATTCGTTTGGAATAATTAGCTTCAACGTGCAATTGTAAGAAAGATTAAGTATAAATTAGTGCTCTTGAACTTAAGACCAACAAGGAATAAGAGAAGCTCCAAATCGCACGGCTTGGGCTCTAAACGCTTTAAACAACATTTTATTTGGCTTCTGATGTGCACTATTCCCTGTCTTGTCTTCAACAGTATCAAGTGTAAGTACAAGCAAACAAAACAAACTTTTAAGCACTTTTTAACCTTCTACTAATCTAATCCTTATGCGGTATTAAAAGGCATTAAACAAAACCTTGCCTTAACAAAAGACAAGTCATTATCTTAATCCCACCAATGATGAGATTATGTTGCGATTTCACAGATTCCCAGCGAAAGTGAAAGATAGGGAGAGAAATTTATGCCTCTTCTTAAAAGAAAAAAAGAAAAAAAAAAAGATAAAGAATCCAATAGTAGAGATTGTTGTCATGGATTCTTTCAAGCTTTCAAGATTGCAAGTGACAAACATCACGTTCAAGTGCGTAGAATAATTGCACTGAACCTTATCTCTTATTCCTGAAGCTTGAAGACCCCACACATCCAATACTGACCGTCGGATGCCAGTTGGTCCCTTTTGAAGAATGGTAACAATGGGAGAAGGGTTCAGGTACATGTGGCTTGTACCCTCTCTCTCAGCTCTCTGCTGCTGCTTAATCTGCAGATTATTAGCTGTCCGTGGTGGCAATGAAGTGAGATTTCAACTTTTCTAATTTTGGCCTCTGCATATTGCTAGAAGAAGAAATAAGTTTGTGTTCTTCTTTTGCTATACAGGAAGGTTCCTTCAACTTTGGGTGAGGAGCGCTTGAGAGCGCTTGAATCTAAGTGAGATCATTTCAGAGGAATTGGAGAAGATAAGAATGAGTTTTTATTGAATTTTTTTCAGCTTAATAACTAAACAAAGAGATCAACTCAGCCACATCCTGTGCAGGACTACTTTTGGATCCAGATCACATGCTTTAGTCTCTTTTTTATGGAATCCGACTTCGAAGATTTGGTCAGTCAGGCTGTGCCTCTTTCAGAAGTTCATCACACATCAAAAAGGGGAAAGTTTGAATCATCCCATTGGAGTAAGATGCCAAATTATTCTTCTGATCCAACCTCTTTCATGTAAGTCGGCTTCTCCTGCTTATATTTTTGTTTCCAAGCTAAGATTTTTAGCTGCATATTTTTTATTTTTGTTCATGGAAGGCCTGAACATGAGCTGGTCGAGCTGTTGTGGGAGAATGGTCAAATAGTGATGCAGGGACAGTCTAATAGAACAAAGAAGAGTTCTGTCAGCACCGAGTTTGGCTTCAATGGAAGATTTGAGGAGAAATTTAGGCAGAATGAAGCAATAGATTTTGTAGCACATGACTTGCATCACACAGTACCTTCTGCAATCAATGATCAAGTAGATGATGCAGCTCCATGGTTGAATTACACAATAGATGATTCTATTCAAAATGACTTCTCAGAGTTTTTCTCTGAGCTTACAGGCGGTCATATTGCAACATCTTTGTCAAATACAAACAACAATCTTTACGTCGCTAATAAAAGCACTGGCTTTAGCCAAGCAACCAAAGATTCACATATTTTTAGGTCCTCTCCAGGTGCTGCAGACCTAGGTAGAAGTAAGTCTAACAACTTATTAAATATGCCACAGCAGTGCCGCAATTTATCTGAGAATGCAAAGCCAAGAGTTATGGATGCGGGTGTTAATAGTGGCAATAACAATCACTTCGGTGATCTCGATGGCAATAGCACAAGGTTTCAGAAACAGGATACTTGTGTTCAGAAGCCTTTGCAACAAAGCAACAATGCAGGTTTAATGAATTTTCCACATTTCTCCAGGCCTGCTTCTCTTGTTAAAGCCAATCTTCGCAGTATTGACAGGTTGAGGAGTCATGAGAAACCATGTACAGTTGCAAGCTCTTGTCCTTTGGAATCTATAGCGGTTGAGTCCAGAAATTGCCCAGAGGTTGATTCAGGATCATATGAAAAGACTAGGGTCGATGATACAGAACTCGTTCAAAATTGCAGTGTGGTTAACAGAATCAGTTCTTCGTCTAATTGCCAAGCATCAAGCTTGGCAGCAATCGTGGCTACTGAAAGAAAGGAAGCTGAGAAGGGAACTGAAGCAATTGTTGCTTCTTCTTCAGCTTGTTCTGGCCATGATGCTGTGGCAGCTTCAAATGATCCGAAGCACAAATCAAAAAAAAGAGCCAGGGAAGGAGAAGAATCAGGGGAAGAGAGTGATGTGAGTAATGAACAGAAAATATGCATGTGACTGTAATTCTATTACTAATTCTTTCAAGGCTTTCATCTGATTGGCTTTCTTTCATTTAGGATCCAGAGGAAGAGTTATTTGCTGCGAAGAAACCTTCTTCAGGTCGTGTTTCAAGTGGAAAGAGAAGCCGCGCTGCCGAAGTTCATAACTTATCCGAAAGAGTGAGTAGCAGATGCCATCATGACTATTATTAACTTTGGAGTTCTTCCTGGATTCATTATTTACCAAGTCATTCTAATATGAACAGCGGCGAAGAGACAGGATCAATGAGAAAATGAAAGCTCTGCAAGAACTTATTCCCAATTGCAACAAAGTAACTATCTCAACCTCTAAATTTCAATGCAGTAACATAAATTTAAATGCCTGACATGAAAATGCATTGTATAAAGGTTGACAAAGCTTCAATGCTTGACGAGGCGATTGAGTATCTTAAATCGCTTCAGCTTCAAGTGCAGGTATAAGAGATAAGAGTTTATTTATTTATTTACCATTTGATTCAGATTAACCGAAACCATGGTTACTTGTGCAGATGATGTCAATGGGAAATGGGTTATTCATGCCTCCTATGATGTTACCCGCAGGGATGAATTTCCAACATTTGAGAGCACCACCAATCCCTCATTTCTCACCACTTGGTCTGGGAATGGGTTTGGGGTTTGGAATGGGGATGATTGACCTCAATGGCTCACCGACTCTCATTCCAGTTCCTCCTCTAATTCCTGGAACCCAATTCCCTTGTCCTTCTGTTCCAGCTGTGGCAGGGTTTCATGGAATGCCACCTTCTTCCAGTATTCATTCACTTGGAATCCCCGGACAAAGGCTTCCTGTTCCAGTTCCTCATGCTCCCTTCTTCAAATCTCAAGCTGGCCTTTCTCTTCAGAATCCATTCAAAGCATCTAAAAAAGATCCCTCTTGCTCAAACAATCAACAACAACAATGCATAAACTTGGAAACAATGGAGCATGCAAATACAAAGGAGCCAAAAGGCCTACCTTCACAGGTTTTACTTTATCATAAATGATCCTTATTTTTTTCAGCACTTCTCCATGTTTCCTTAATTATGCACTAACTAACTACAATAGTATTAATGCGCATGATAGTATTGAGGGTCTCTTTGTCTACAATTATGTTTCAATTCATGTAAGATTTAGTAAATCTAGAAGCATTAAATTTTGGAAACTGTTTGATATGATAGATGTCATTACATTTAGCCCTACTTCTCTCTGAATTTATGAAATCCGAGATTTACCTAAAATGAGAAGAAAATGGGATGTAGAAGGTAGTAAGATTTATTTGATTCAAAGAGCTATTTGACAAGATTGGTCTAACTAAATATTAGTTGAATCTTGGAACCAGACAAACCTTGAATTTAATCTCCCATCAAACTGTGTTAGAGTTTTAGATATAAGGCTTCTATGCATCTACTGTCATCATACACCTGCATACATTTCTTTCAGGCAGTCTGTCAGCTGATGCAGAAGGAAAGTCAGGAATTGAATGGTGTAAGGGATGAGACTATGAACCCTGATGCCGATAGCAGCAAAACTACAGAAACCAGTGAGTAGAAATTGCTTCTTTAGTCGTCATACAAGTAAAATACTTTCTTTTCTACCTTAATTTGGTGTTCTTTTTCCTCATATCTGTTGTTTTTGTTCATAGCAGGAATTACTTGATTGCCTACAATATTGTAGTCGACAGAAGCATCAACCATACAGAAGATGCAGAAGACTTCAGCATCTGCGTCGCTTGCACAACCAAAAAAAAAAAAGAATTTTGGAATTGATCACGTTTTGTTCTCTTTATTTTATTTTTTTTCTTTTTTGTTCTCTTTTGCTAGACTTTGAGGATGTAAGTTTTAATTTTGAGTCCTTGAAGGATGAAATTTTCTGTGTACTGTAAAGAAAGGCGCACCAACCATCTAAACATTTCATTATCTCCCTATAACAATGTTTGGATATAATCTTAGGTGTCTTTGAGAACTTTTGCAATGAAAAGAAGCTTTTTACAGCCAAGTAAACTATTGAGAACTTTCCATAATGCAAAAAAATAATAATAAAACTGTAAAAAAAATCAGTTTTTATAATAATTTTACAACTATTTTTACAAATATTTAAAATCTGTCCTCAAAGGATCATAAGTAAAAAAAAAAAAAAACTGCAAGTTTGTCGCCTGAAGTTTGATCATGAAATGACCTTGATGATAAGCTGTTAAATCAAGTATGTGGACAAATATGATGCAGAAAGTTATCTTTGCTGAGTTATTTTTGGCTAAAACTATTAAATTCAACTTCTCTCTGAGCCATTTCAGGTAATTTTATCGATTCACTTTTCATTTCCTCCCAATCATATTATTTCTTCAGTAAAAGTAGTGCAGCGAAGCTTCACCCTGATTTTAAGCTCGTCGTACTCAATAGCTCTTTTCTCATTCTCGTTAAATGCGCTACAGGACTCCTGCATGGCATATTTACTTCGCAGCAGTTAAAGGAAGAAGGAGATGAAAAAGACTTCTTTCCAATAATTGTGTTTCGCCATGAGCTGCTTCCCACTTGCCTTTTTTTTTTTTTTAATGAGCAGATCTCGTGATCAGTACTTGGTGGGTTCTTCTAACTTTTCAACTTGCATTGAATTAGGACCATTGCTGTCCACTGTTGCCTTCTTTTTCCGTCAGCTTCACGAGATGGTGCTCCTATCTTCCCTTTCATTAAAATCGGTGGAAATAAGTATTAGAGGATTCGAAGAAAAAAAAGTAAAATTTAAAATATATGGATAATTTGAGAATGATAGATTTAGTATCTCAAAATAATACTTAGATTCTCAAGCTAATAAGCACATGCATTATCATATTTAAATAAAATGTGTTCTAAATTAAATATTTAGGTGAAAAAGAAGTGGAGGGAATAGTAGAGATATTTCTCTCAATCAAAAGTCCATGCTCTAGAACACACCCTAACCACTAACATACTAATATTTGTAATTAAATTCATCATAAGACATTATTTTATTCAAAGCACCATTATAATATTATTATTAAAAGGCATATATTGTTTCTATAATACATAAAATCACATATATATATATATATATATATATATATATATATATATATATATATATATATATATATATATATATATTCATCCAATTCTATAAGGTGTGACTTCATTATCGTATAACATGATTTAAACATGAGACCCTCACAATAACTTCTAAGTCCTTTATAAACCGGACGAGTTGGCACCCACAATAATCATAGAATTATGCTTACTATCAGACCAAGACATAAATAATGATCTCACAAATTTATGTGTCTAAAATAAATTTTCAATCAACTTTACATTTAACATAATATATAAACAACCTCAATTTATAAATTATAAGTCTAATCTAGAAGTTCTAATCAAAATAAAGCAATACACATTTAATAGTGTGAGATTCATTAAAATTGGCTTGAAAACTAACTCATTCATAAGTAACAAACATAATGTCCAACTTGTTGTAATAAGATATATAAATGAATTAGATTATACTTATACAAAGTTTATTGCATGCATGTTTTTTCGACTTTATTTAAGTCTACTCTAGTGATTTTGTTCAATAAGGTTTAATTATATCCAGATTTTATCATGCTAATTTTTTTAGTTAATTCATTAGTATACTTAGTTTGATAGATGAATGTTTCATTTTTATTATACTTACTAGAAAAGAGAATTCCTCATAAAAATTCATTCATACTATTATTTCTTATTCTATTAATGAAAAAATAATATAATATCAATTATATATTTCCTAAACATATTATGAATAAAAATTATGCTTAATCAATTGTGGGCTCCAAAAATTCACCACTGACCTCTTAATAAAGAGAGTGATTTAAAGTGTCGGTGAAATTTTCAGAAGGCAGATGTAATAGTAGATAAGACATTACCCGGAGATTTCACCCTCATTTTTTGAGGACTTTAGATCTAGTTCCAGGTTTCATATAGGCGCAAGCACCTATAGTTAATTACCCCTCCCAATACTGAGAGAGAACTTTCGATTAGCGCTAGTCATTAGATTGCTAAATGCAAGCATATAGTAGTAGCATGTGGAGTTTTGAAATTTGGGGTTTAGAATTTATGAAATTCATCATTTTAGCTTAAAGTTGATGGTTGGGGGAATGATGACGTGTCTGATCAAGATCTCGTAGTTATCATCAGGGTTGTGCGTTGTCAAGTTAGTCGTGAGGTAGTCGACCGACCGAAAGATCCTGATTAATTTGCACTTGGTGGTGTTTGTCAAGGAGACAAGCTTAAGTCTACCTAGCTAACATATAGTTTTTTCTATTAAATGTATATGATTCACATCTCAAGTACGAGCCATTACTGAACATACTGCTACAATCATGACGTGATATAGTGGAGTCATTTGGACAACCAGTAAGACTATGGTAATTATATCATGGAGCTCTTGGCCAGCCAGTCAAGGACACATGTTACGCTGGAGATTATTTGAGAGTGAACATAATGGAATATTTGATTTGGCTTTGGCTGCTTTATGAACTAGAGTTTTCTTAATTTTTCACCTACTACAAACAATCGCGAAAGATAGATTGAGTTTTAGTTTTAAGTTCTTTAAATATTGAATTTCATTTAAGCATTTAACACTTAATAATATTTTGGACTTTGCATTTGAATTGATACTTAATTTATATTAACTTGTCTTGAAATTTTAAACATATGTTGATAGTAATATTCCCTCCGGTTGAAATCTTCATTCAACACAACCATCATTGGGGTATATAAGCTTGCTTGATCTTTTAGTTTATTATTTCAGATCCTGTCGACTCTATTAATTTAATAACAGAGGATCAGATCTACTATCATATGACAGAATTAGCTTCTTAGATATTTTATTAAGTTGGAAATATCATAATATTTTTTTTAAATTTTTAAGTTTTGTTAACCCGGACCCGGTCCTAAGACCCAACCGGGAAGCAACTCGCAACATCCTTAGACACTAAGTTTAAGCATTCGGAGTAGTGTCGGGGCCCATGCGAGTTTCTAGCATAATTAATCATTGAGTAATTTGAGAGACTTCATGCTTTTCAAGGCAATTGAATTATGCTTTGAGAAATTCCTCATAAAACAAATAGGTCATTTATGAGCATTTACATGCTTTTTAGAGCACTAGACTCAGGTTGATGCTACCTTATAATGCACGTATACAATTCATCTTGTTAATTAAATGCATAAAAAGATTAATTTTAATTTTCTAATTGCCTCGTAATGCATACACAATTAACATTTGGAAGGTTTGACTGATTATACACATCCTTGTGTAATGACTTTAGGCACCAATTTATCCTAATGTATGAGCATCATTTAAATATTTAAATTATTCTCATGTATTTCAATGTGATACTATAGACATGTAATTAGCTTTAGAACCATATACACCTATATGTCATTTCTTTAGGATCACCCAATAATAAAATAAAAGATGCATTTTAGTTGTGTATCCATGCACATTTTCAAGGCATTCAGATTATGTAGGAAAATATGCTTTACAACATTGATGGGCGTCACCCTACTTTTCTCATTCTCTTGAATAGACATTCAAGCTATTATTAATTTTCATGAATGATCATTTAATGAGATTTAGATTGTCATAAATGGTGATTGAATGTCATTAATAGTCATGGCCCTTTCTCCCCTATAAATAGGAGGTCGATAACTCATTCTAAGACTCACACGTATTTGAAATTCAAATTCTTCTACCTTTCAATTTTGAGGAAGAACCTTGCTTGAGTATTCTATTTTTTTTTCAAATAAGTATTTTTTTTCTTATTTTTTTGTGTTTTTCCCTTTGTATGCAATTTTTTTGTCTTAACTTAATATTTTATTTTATTAGCCAAATTATGCTCATCTTGAGTATTTCCAATGTCAAAAGTTTTATAGGTTCGGTTTCCTATAGTCAAATTAGTTTAAACTCCGGTAGCCTCCTGGCGTCGTCCCCGCGTAGGGGGCTACATTGGGAGTGCTAAGGCCTTCCCACCATGCTTATGGGAAGCGTGCATGGTAGGTGTCTTGCGACACTGCGACCGAATGATTTTTGTACCTATTGTGCTTATGGGAAGCGTCGCATAGGCCATCAAACCTGCTTGGGAGGAGAGGCGTGAATAGATGGGATTAGGCAGAGAATGGGAGGGCTGCTACTATTATTCTTTCTTTTTTTAGACAATTTATTTTTATTTAATTCGGTCTACATTAACTGGGTGGTCTTCAAGAACTAGAGAGCACGAAATGACAGGATCAAAAATGGAAATGCTAAAAGGTTTCAAAAAATTTTTATTGACTTTATTTCCAAAATATTGAAAGTTGATTACTGTTTTAGCCACATTTTAAGCAAATATGTTTCTTTTTTTTATTCTGAAAGGCAGTAGGGAGATTTTTGTAATATAAATAATTAATTGTTATCTAATTTTAAATATAAGTTAATTAAGTACCATAATTTTGATACAACTAATTTCATAATATGTATATATAACCGATCAAGCGATCGAGCTATCAATGTGTCAACACACATATTAGGAAAAGGAAGCTACGATGATGTTCAAATGATCTCCGTTAATAAAATTGATTACGTCGTTAGCTTCGAAACATCAAAAACTATCAAATGATACTGTCTATGCTCAATTCAGACAAATATGTGCAAATGTCGAATGATTGGAAGTGACAGTGTGCAAATCGAGATTAAAATACATGGGACATCGCCAAAATCAACCCAAATGACCTACGATCGAAGAACGGACTTCGACATCGCGTTCAGAACATCGAAACTGGTCAAAATATAAATATTGCTCAACTTGATGGTCAACTGATTAGGGCGTATCGAGAAAGTTAAAACACTCTCGAAGCAGCCCCCTACGCGGGGATGACACCAGGAGGCTGCTGAAATTTCATCAACTTTTTTTTTGGACTTAAACTCGAAATTAATTGAATGTCAAACTAATTATGAAACCAAAAATCCTAAAGAAATAAATTGAAAATTAAATATAAATAAATTTGAAATGAAATTGAATGTGACTTGAGTACAAATAAAATTGAAAATCATATTTCAAATAAGAAAATAAGGATCAAACTCAAGTGAACCTATAAAACAAATAAACTTGAATTCCTTTAATATACATGAACCAAAACTCATAAGAGATTTAAGATAAATTTGAATTTCAATTACTAAATAAATATGAAACTTTATCGGGAGTTGAGGATAAATTCATATTGGATTTGAAGTCTTTTTTATGTGAATAAATTATATTTTATATTAAATGAAGTAAAGACCTCAATTGAATATTAAATGACATATGATTAGTTGTAAGTCTAAATGTGAAATTCTAAATTGAGAATAAAGTGTAAGTAATTTGATAATTTTCTTATAAGCACAAGTTCAATTAGACAACTCATGAACAACTATGAATGTAGCCTTTAAAAGATCATTTGGAGCTTGCATTTAAAGTTAAATTTGAAGCACTTGTGATATATCTATTACTTATCTTCAAATTAAGGAAACCCAAATAAAATCCACAAAATGACTTATAAAGTGGCTTTCCAATTAACAAGTGAATTATGTTCTAATTCATATTGAATAAATAAGACTCACAACAAATTAGGAAGCTCGCCAACAAGCTGTCTTATTGAATGCATATATTGTAGTATCTTGATTCAAATGAATTGAATACTTCAATTGAATTTAAGATTGTAACATATGGGATCTACAATATATATGAATGTCTACTTTTAAGTAATAGTAGAACCCAAATGCAACCTTCGCAACACCTAGTTACAAAATTAGAATGTTAATATAGTGGTGGATCGAGCCACTCACACCTCACTTTGTCCTTAACTTTGTTTACTTTGCTTCTGCTTCCTCCTATACCACTGGATTCGCAACACTTTGTATAAGCGAACAGAAGGCGCTAATTAAGGCATTCTCAAATACACCTGCATGAGCCCCGTCACTATGCTGAATGTTTAAATTCAAGTGTCTGAGGATGTTGCACGGGTTGCATCCCGGTTTAGTCTTAGGACTCGGTCTGGGTTCATAAAACCTAAAAATCTATTATAATAATTTTAACATAGTAAAATATTTATGAAGCTAATTCTATCATATTGCAGTAGATCTGATTCTCTGTTAGGAGCTAAACAGAGTTGACAAGATCTAAAGTTCTCAAATATATTTGATTCAATCAATTAACTATCCCGATGATGGCTGTGTTGAACGGTGATTTCAACCGAAGGGGATACTTCCATCAAAATGAAATTCTAATTTCAAATTAAACTTAAATCAAACATTAATCTAAAAACTGCTTAAATGAAATTCAACCATTAAAAGCTTAAAATAAAACTCAATCTATCTACCTTCCGTAAATATTTGTCGAAAGTGACAAATTAAGAAAGCTCTAGCTCACAAAGAAGCCAATGTTAAATCAAGTGTTCTGCTATGTTCACTCTCAATCAATCTCTTGCCAGTAAGGACGTGGCCCGTGTCCTCTGACTATATGGCTTGGCCAGTAGGCTCCATAGATGATGTAGTTAGGACTAGAGTTCTCTGATCAGGTGATTTGGCCAGTTAGGCTCCATTATATTACGATCATGACTATAGCCCGTATGCTCCCCAATGGCTCTGCCCTTTGAGTTGTGAGTCATAGGGTATATTTGATAGGCCAAAAAATCCTCTATTAACTAAGGTAGACTTAAGATTATCTCCTTAGATAAACATAACCCCAGGTCTACAAGAATTTTTTGGATGACGTAACCCATGTGTTATTGATAAGGATCTTTCGGTCAGGTTGGGTTGACTATCTCCTCTGACTAAGTAGACTAGGGACCACGACAGCCCGGGATGACGGAACCATGAGATCTAGATTGGGCACATCATCATTCCTCCAACCATCCAGTTTAAGCTGAAATGATGAATTTCATAAATCTAAAATTCTTAAAACTCCATATGATGCTATAATACGCTATGCATTTAGCGATCTAATGACTAGCTATAATTGAAAGTTCTCTCTCACTTATTGAGAGGGATAATTAACTATAGGGGCTTACGCCTATAAGAAACCTGGAACCATATCTAAAGTCCTCACCAAATGAGGGTGAAATCTTTGAGTAGTGTCTTATCTACTATCTCATCCGCCTTCTGAAAATTACAGCGACACTCAAATCATACTCTCTTCAAATTCAATATTGTCGAGAGGTCGGTGGTGAATTTTGGGCGATTCACACTGGCAGGGGATTCTCTTTCCATCTTTGGCTAGTCATATATGTGCTATAGTAGAAATAAATTTTTTGAAAATTTAAAACAAAAATGTTGATTTAAATGTGTAATAAATTCAAATTACTAATGTATAAGGCTTTATATTGAATGAATTATTCTATAGAGTATATCTTTATTACACTATTATTTTGTCTACTAATCAACAGGTAGCTAATAATATAAATTCTACACCACCAATCACTCTAGTACCTCAAGCTCCTATAGTACATGCTACACATGAAGCGAGGAATGAAGTTAACTGACTATCTCTTCAGCCGATAATTCAAAATCTAGTTAGTATATCTAGAGTGGTAATAGCTACTCAGCTAGAAATAATAATCAATGAAAAGATAAAGGTAGTTATAGCTTCAGAGCAAGTTGAAAAATTGATGAGTAAGGGTCGCCCTTACCCAGCTGAATATAATCAAGTCTCATACCCGAAAGATTACTCAGTGCCAAAATTTAATACTTTCAGTGGGCTTGGTAACCCAAAGCAACATCTAGCCCAATTTAAGGCTACTTGTGGTAACACAGGGGGGAATGATGCGCTTGCTTTTACCGTTCATCGGTAACTAACTTTTACTTTCGAATGGTATATAAATTCTTTGAATGATTCGCTTAAAACCTTTCAATTAGAGATAATATTCAGAAGAAGTTTCTTGCTGTAAAGAAAATAACAATCGCTGACCTTGCCTTGCTAAAAATGAGAAAAGATGAGTCAGTGATAAAATTTATAAGTTGTTGGTATAACCTAAGTATGAAATGTAAGCAACAATTAGAAGAAGAATATGCGATCTAATTACTAATAAAAAATATGGATGATAAAATGATATCATTTTTATGTATTGCATCGATTACAATATTCTAGGACTTGCTCAATAGGGTGGCTAAATTTGAAAAGTTGAATTGCCCTAAGTCTGAAATCTATGCAGATAAAGTAAAGAGAAACAAATCTTGAGTCTCAAGAAGAAACGAAACTCATGCCGCTTCCTATAGCTCAAATGGAAAAAAGCAGGTGATATATAATATGGATAAAGGAAAACAACCAATGTATAATGATGATAAGAGGAAGAAGCCTGTCTATTCTAATCCATAGCCAAAATTAGTATTGGGAGGAAATGATAAACCTCAGACTTTTTCAAGTGGTGGGGAGCATCCAAAACAATCAAGAAGAGATGATGAGTGAATGTGACCATCTCTTAAGGAAAAGATGAACAAAGATTATTCCTTTAGAAGGGACAGTGTGGCTAAATTATTTTGACATGTAGTCAAAGTTGGTTTACAATTACCAGAAATTAAAAGGCTTGATGAAGCTGATCATGTCAGTAATCCAAATTACTATCTTTATCATCGGATGATCAGTTATCCTATTGAAGATTATTATATCTTCAAAGATTGGCTAGAAAGAAAGTATCGGCTGTTGATATCATTTTTAGAATGAGCTCTCAACCCCTCCATCTTAGACATAGGGATTCTCTTAGACTTTAAGAGTTTCTTAGTCTTAAGACACATCTAGTGATTAGATGGACACTCAACCTAGCCCTAGAGACTTAGAAGAGTTAGCCATAGGAATAGGTCATGCCTTAGGGGTGTTAGGAAAATTTGCCTACCCTTAGCTTGAACCACTCCTCACTTTCCTTCCTTCAAGTCAAACTCCAAATCAATCTTATCTGATTTTTTTCCAAATCTAAATCAATGCCACATGATTGAAATCCATGATTGAAAGCCACGAATGAAATTTCAAATTCCAAATTTAAAATCTTTCTTAAGTCCTTAATCCCCTCTTCGGACTTAGCCTAGATCATGTTCAAATCAATTCAAACTCATGAGATTTTCTCATAACCCATTTATATTCTCATTTATATTCACATATATAAATGAAATAAAAATATAAATCAATCAAACTAAATCCAAAATTCAAATTCAAAATTCCAAATCTTTCCTAAGTCCTTAATCCCCTCTTAAAGACTTAGCCTAGATCATGTTTAAATCAATTCAAACTCATGAGATTTATTCATAACTCATTTATATTTCATTTATATTCACATATATAAATGAAATATAAATATAAATCAATCAAACTAAATCCAAAAATTAAATCCAAAACTCCAAAATTTTCTCAGTCCTTTAAATTTCCTCTTAAAGACTTAACCTAGATCATGATCAAATCACTTCAAATTCATCAAATTTTCTCCTAATCCATTTATATTCACATATATAAATGAAATATAAATTCAAACAATCAAAACCACTTTCAAAAATCAAACTCAAATTCAATCAAAATCCAAACCAAGCCTTCTAAGTTAAAATCTTGAACTTAGCCAAATCAACTTCAAATCAAGCCAAACTCTTGATTTTCTTCATGATTCAATCAATCATTCAATCATGAATCCAAATATAAATATAAACCTCAATCACCAATTCAAAACTCAATTCAAAAATCAAACCCCAAATCCATTCATGTTCTTCATTTGAATATGAAATTATCAAATGAATCAAAATCCATTTGACTTCAAACCACTTACAAATTGATTTATATTTCAATCATAAGTCCATAAATTAGTTCAATCAAACTCAATTCAAGCTTTGACCAAGCCATTTGGCCCACTTAGGCTCACTTGACCCAAAGTGACATAAAGTACCCTTATGAGCTAAATTCTAATCCTAACCAAATTGGATTGAATCAAACTCACCTATGCCTCTCATCATGATCAACAATCATCATGAGATGATCAAATTGGGCCAAACCAAGTCAAACCTAAGGGTTAACCAAGTCAACACTTAGCCAAAAATGAAACCTAACATAGCCAAAATCCACTATAGGCCAAATTGATTGAAACCGTTAATCTAAGTTCATTCATGAACTATGTTTGAACTTGTCCAAGTCAACATTTGAGTCTAACCTAGCCCAATTGGCTACTTGACCCAAGTTGACCTAAAAAGTCAAAATGTGTCGAAACTTGATCTAAGCCAAATTGATTGAAACCAATGGGTCAAGTTCATTCCAAATCACTTGTTAAACTTGACCAAAGCCTCAATTGGCCAACTAGAACTAACCTAGCCTAATTGACCTTGAACCCAACTTGACCTAAAGGGTCATGTTGAGCCAAATTTAAACTTAACCAAAATTGATTGGAAATAAAGATACCAATCCACTTCATATGACTAACCAAACCTAAACCTACTCATGACCTAGCTTAAATAGGTCAAATGGGTCAAATTGGTCAACTTGATCCATTTGACCTAAATGAAGTCATATGAACCAAATTCAAACCTAAACTAAATTAAATCAAACCAAAGCCACCAAAATATTTCAAATGGTCATATGAACTTGACCCAACCCTTAGATTGACCCAATTTGACCAATTGGTCAACTTGACCCAAGTTGACCCATTTTAACCTAAATGGGTCAACATGAGCCAAACCATATCAAATGAACTCCAAATCTAATGAAACTTGGCCAAACCTATTTTCTCAACATACCTAATATATCCAAATTCAAAAATCAACCAAATGACCATTCTACCCTTAGGACATAGAACAAATTTTGGTCAAATCCATGGGAAATTTGGTCAAACCCTCTTCAAATGACCATTTCTGATCACTAAACTCCATGTGTGTTGGTCCTTTGTGAAAGAAATATTAATGGCATGAAATTTCAATTGTTAGATGTGCTTGTCATTAGGGTTAGATGGTGTGTGCAAAATTTCATCCCAATCTGAGCTCAATCGAGCTTGGATCAAGGCTTAAAATATGGACGATCTCCATGGATCACAGGCGTTGGCAGGGGTAGATCTCTAGCCATCCATCCACGCATTTTGGATGGATGACTGAGATTAAATCATGTTTTAGAATTAATTTATCCCCAGATCCGCGGCTTTAATCTCAGTCGTTCGATCCTCGATTTGATGGCTGAGGAGAAAGCACGTAGCGTCGCTGCTGATGCGGCACTACAATTTGACTACTTAAATAGCCAACCAGAGCACGTCGCATGTAAAGTGCTGTTGAGTCAGCTGCTTGCATGGCGCACCGTAAGGATTAGGGAATTAATTAAGGTTTATTTAATTCTAATTAATTACCTAAACTTCTAAAATTCATATCTCTCTAAAGAAAAATCAAAAAAATATGAGGTAAATTGCCATTGAAAGATAATTCAATCTAAAATATTCTAAAATTAGTTTTAATGGATTTTGAATATTGTCTTTCTCTAAGTTTGGTTTGTTGGAAATCTTAATTTGGTAATTAGTCCCTAATTAATTCGTTGATTATTCTCAAACTTCTTGAGTGTATTTTGGGGGATGACTTCTGCCTCCCCTAATATTTTTGGGATTTATTGGTGGCTTAATTGGAGAAATTGCTAATTCATTTTTTAGTTACCCCCTTAATGTAATTAAGGTTAATTAAGGGTTTGATTAGTAGTTTAATCCTTTATTGAGGGTGATTAAGGTCTGTTCCAATAAATATGAGGTTAAGAAAATACTTTTGGGGCATTTTCCCTAAACTATTCCTTAAACCCCCTTTCCTTCCTTAACCCTCTCTTAATTAAAGGGATAATTCACTAATTACCCCCTTAATTAATTTCATAAAATTCTAAAACTTTTCAGAACTCAACTAATCTATTTTGAGTAGGTTCTTAGGTGTTCAATAACTTAAGTAGCTTAAGAAAATACAAATCCAACTCACATGTGTGAGAGGGGTTAGGAAAGTACTTAAATTAACCCATTAGCTTAATTAATCCTTAATCATGAGCCAATTGCATTAGATACCTTTCTTTCCTAGGTGCATTGCTGATTTAAATTCCTTGTGTGATTTTATGTCATCTCATTGGCTCATAATTATTGGATTAATTATGTTAAGGTGGTGTAGATAAGGGATAATTAATATATTTAATCATGCCTTAACCTAATCAAAATATAAAATGGATCTAACCACTTAAAAAATTGAACAAAAATAATAACACATGTGGGAATGGGTTTGGAATAGCAACTCACCTTACACTTCTCAAATTGAAATCAAACATAAACATAAAACAAAATGAAACAAAAATCACATTAAGATAAACTTTGATTTATTTTAAATATGCTCATCTCATAAGATTGTCTTTAGGAATTAATTAAGGTGAATGTGTTACCATGCTTTCATTACTTTAGTTCTTTCCCTAATATGCTAAATATGTGTGTCATATGATTTCATACATTCATGCTTTTCAAAAATCAAATTTAAAATAAAATATTTTCTTTATGTCAAATTACATGTGTTGACTAAAGTAAGAATATGAGTGACTATTATCACTATTAAATTTAAATTATTTTTAGAATATATGAATCAATTATCAAAACTGAAAGTATGTTACTTATATATTGCTTATAAGTTTGCATGTGAGAAAAATATAAGGATGTGCTTAGTATAGGTTTTCCTTCTCCTCTCTTTTAGTATAATTTTGAATAGGATTTGGTAAAGTGTATGGTTCATTTGAAAAGAACCTAACACTTGCCTAATTCCATATCCTATTCATCCCTATACTATTACTTAAGAAGGATACTTATGCTTGCACATATAGATTACATAAATAAGAATAAATCAACCAACGCAAATTTTTGCATTCTTTCTTTTCAATTCATTTCTTTTGTACACATGCATGTATTTAAGGAAAGTGGTATATTTGTTTGGACAACCCCGAGGTTGCGAGCCTTTAAGTAGCCCTAAGTAGGTCTTGTACCTTACACCTCTAGTTAACAATTGCATTATATGTTTTTCATACATTCATATGTGAAAATTGGATAAGAAATCCCTTTGCTATTTAATGAAAATCATGCATCATAAACATCCAAATTTTCTTAAATAAACTACTTAGCATGCATCATAAAGTGTGTTAATCATTCCCATTTGTATGTATAGATATGTTTAGGACTCATTCATATGCATGTTATACATGTTGGAAAAGAAATGAAGTGATGTATATTTTTGTGAATTTAGTTCATTTTACTTAATCTTAAAATATCTTTTCTTTTAAATAGGTTTGTTTAGAGTTCATCTAAACTTAGGATTAATTAAAATACTTAATTAAAACATTCAGTAAACAAAACCAAAACATGAATCCACTTTAGAAATTACTTAAGGTAGGGAAGGAAAGAGAATTTTATTCTCTTTCCCTCTCTTTACAACTTAGTAATTAATTCTAGGTTTCACTTGAATCTAATCAAACAACAAATAAAATCAACCTAAAACAATTAAATCACTTAAATAAAATCCTCCCATAAGTTGAACATTCTTCATACTTAGAGAAAATTCTAACTTACAGCCATAATTAAGCATACCACACAAACATCTAAGGCACACACATTAGACTAAGTCACCACTTCTAGTCTTATGTTAAGCGTTGTATAGTTTGATGTTTTCTTTTATTTTGTGATGTAATATTTTAGTTTAGATGTTAGGATGCATATGCGTAGAATGAATGGTAGGGCGATCTTAGTCTAACCATTGCCTTCTGCAGGGGATTGTGCTTAAAGGGCATTGTAATAAATAAAGATATAAATAATTTTGTTGTGCAAGTGCTTATACCCCTAAGCATAATCCAATAGGCCAGGTGGACTTAGTCACTCATGTGTGGGGTGATAAGTCCAATATACATGCTTAGGATTTGGTGATTTATTTAGCTAACCTTTATTTTGTAGGTGTTATCTAGATTTACTTTTCATTTTCATGTAATTTTTGTAATTAGGATTTTGGAATGATTATTATGGTGATTAGGATGAGCATTGCTCATAAGATCTCATCTTATGCACCATGTGAAGCCTTTGGAGCATCCACCTTCCAACCATCCAAAAGAAGAAAGAAGAAAGAAGGAAAAAGAAAGAAGAAAAGAAGAATGAAGAAAAGAAGAATGAAGACCCCCATAACAATGAGTTCCTTGCTTAATTGTATGTAATTCATTTATAGTTTGAGTTGTATAAGGGTGCAGCTCGGCTATCCAATTTATTTTTGGGTTTGTACGGTGGTACCCGACCACAATGGTCTCTTATTCTTTTGCGATTAAATTTATAAATTGATTGATAATTTATTTATCTTGTGCATTAAGTGACATCCTTTTTCTAGTTTCTTCCTTGCTTTATGTATGGCCTAGATGGGGATTAGGCTCTTAGAAAAAAAATAATTCTTCAACCAAATTTAACAATTCAAAACTGAAATAAAGAACTCATAACCTCACCTAAAGCTTAGGCTAAAATCAAGATAAAAGAATTAGAACCCCTTAGCTGGATGAGTATTTCTTTTATAACATCATGCACAAATGCATATTATTTTCACTCTTGATTGGAAGGCTTCAATCTTTGCCAGAGAAACTTGGCTTTCCTTTGAGAGCCAGCGTAGAAATACACATCATCCCTTCTCATTGATTTTTGTCCAATAATCTCATTTCTCATGCATTAGGCATATGAATCCTATTAGTCTGAGTCAAAATGATTGTCCTAAAATGACAATAAAATGAAATCTGAATTGCATTAGATTTAGATCATTTGAAGTATACCCTTACATGATCTAGTCTCTTTAGGGAGTGAGTTTAAGGACTTAGTCTCTTTCTAAATAAATAACATCCTAGCTATCTTGCATAAAACATATGACTTTCCTACATGAATTTAAAACCATAGGAGGAGTTAGTTGGCAGCCACCCCCAAGCAGTTGTAAGTCCAATCAGTCGGGTGATTTGTCCTCTCTTGTAGAGGCAAACCCGAAACTCATTTCACCTTAGATTTAGGTTGTGATTTTGTCCCTCGCCAAAGCTCCCTAGATTTAGGTTCTGAGGTTGTTTCTCCCCTTTGTGGGTCATAAGCATAAATTCTCGCCTCTTAGGCATTTCCTTAATCTTGTATTATTGAATCATAAGTCTTAAATTTCTAATGAAAATTTTAACTCAAACAAACTAAATCAATTTCAAAAATGTAAAGCCCAACCACAGGATAGTTTGAGATGCTCGCTAGATTTCCTAGTATTGTGGGCATCTTCTACTTATCTTCCTTTAGTTTTGATAATAATTCCCTCTCTTTGATCAATCCCATTTGATCTTCCAAAATAATCTAATCGATTGATAGTCCTACCTATTAAAATCTTTGGACACAATTGATCATTTACCTTAATTGAGAGTTTTCCTAAGGAATCTCATTCCTTAGGATGTAATTAACTATAGGGGTTTGCCCCTGTAGAGAACTTAACGAACCTAATTTAAAATAAATCCTGCTTTACTTTTTCATGTAAAGAAAGGGATGAATCTCTATTACATCATCCTGCAGAGCCATAAGTCCTTAGGAGTCCTTATTTAGGTGATTAGGTCCATCGTAAGGTGGAGACTTCTATCTTTCGAGATAGTACACCTTTCCCTCAAAGTCGTACCTGATCACCCTAATAAATACACTTGCAATTCTGTGTGGTGTCCATCTAAAGAAAGAAGCAATCACGATCATATTGAATTTTCTCTCTCTTCTTTTCTTTCTCTCTTTTGTCTTCATCAAGATAAGAAGAAAAGAATTCAAGGAAGAAGAAAGGAGGAGATTGATTGATGATGATGATTACCTTCACACATGAAATATATATAAATATATAAATATATATATATATATATATATATATATTTCACCCATATATATATGTGAATTTACACTATTAGTTCTAGTCAACTCTAAAAGAGAGTCTACAAGGATGATATTTTCATCTTTCATATCATCCATCGAAGACAAAAAGAAGGACAAATTAGTTCAAACTGAAGAATGGGAAATAATAGTCTTCAAAAAGACCATAAAAATGCTGAAACAGCTGAAGGGAGTCCCTAGTGTTAAGTGGAAATCACCACTTGAACTTATATTGGATTTAAGAGAGATGCCTAAACTAAGTATTTGGGCTTCTCAACAGAATTTTGATAAGGCTACTTCATCACAGCATGAGGAGTAGTCTACTAAACACATGCCTCATAAATCAAGGAAGTCGGCTAAGAAAAAGAAGATCAAGAAGAGAGCTACGACTCAAAAGATTATTAATAATTTAGAGGAGTATCATTAATCGGCAAGACAACCATTTAGGATTGCAGACTTTATGCCTAAACTTCATATTGTTGAATCGGATGAAGAAGGTAATGGTGGATCTTGTCCAGTAGAGATATGTCGAATCATTTATGTGATATCAGATGTTCTTCAATATCAGTTACTCCAAAATGATAAGGGTAGTCAGACAGACTCGACCAACCTATCAAAATTCTTATCAGGAAAGCAAGAAGAGCTTGAAGAGTTAACATTTGAATTTTGTTTAATGACTCAACAAAAAGATAATAGTTCAGATGAAGATTTATGTTTTTCAATGGAGAAGAGTCAGACTCATCGATATCATCACATATAAAATGTATGAAGTTGAAAAAAGAGCCTAACCCTTTTGGTCAATCCTCGAGAATAAGAAGTGAACTTGAAGAACCTACATCTTCAAAGGAATCTGAGCAAGATAGGATGATTCAAGTTCAGTTGAGAAGTGGTAAAGTCTTACCACAATCATCAAAGAGGGGAAATACAAATAAAGATAAAGGAAAATAAATTGAAGTCAACAAAGATATCATTCCCAAAAACTCTAGAATAAAGCCTAAATAAAGCGAAAAGATAGATTATAATATTCTATCACATCTGAGAAAGATCCTTGCACAACTGAGTGTGTATGAGGCTCTCTTAATGTCAAAAGATCTCTGAGAAATTTTGATATAGGCTTTCAAAGATCCAAAAAGTTATGAAGCATACTTTGCCGAAAAATGCATGACTGAATCATTATAAACTCAAGATCTCCTAGTAATCATATTTTTTGAAGAAGATCTTATGTTGGGAATAGTAGATCACAACCATCCTCTATATGTAACTGTAAAGAGTGATGGCATCTCGATTAGCCAAATATTGATTGATCGAGGTTCTTCTATCAACCTTATGAGTCTAAAAGTATTAAGAGGGTTATCACTTGATATCCAACATCTTGGGAGAGATAACTTGATGGTTCATGGTTTCAATGAGAAAGGGCAAAAAACCTTGGGTTCTTTTATTATCTACTCAAATTTTAGGATTTATATACAGAAGCTAAGTTTCAAGTAATCGATGTTGATACATCATTTAGAGCTCTCTTGGGTTAGCCATGGTTGCACAAGTATGGCATGGTCCCATCAGCTATGCATTAGTGTATGAAGTACCTAAAAGAGGGAGAAGAGTTCATAATTCCTGACAATATACAATCATTCTCCATCCATGAAGCAAAGATTTATGAAGATGCAAAATACTTCATCCTTAAAGAGCCTAAGCCAACAAAGCCTCTTGAAGCAGTAGCATCCACTTCAGGAACTAAGAAGCAACTTTACAAAGTGAAAGAGCATAACCAAAGATGAAGAAAGAAGGTAATGTCGACTCCCTAAAGCACTTGATTCTATATTTAAAACAAGAAGGCCAGTTCCTCACTTGGGAAGTGACACATAAGAAGAAGAAGATATTCCTATCAAACCCAAGAGAACTTATAAACTTTCAAGAAAGATAAAGTATGAAATAAGTGATTCTGATTCAGATTATGACTTTGAATCTACTTATGGAAATAAAGTTCAGATGGTTGCATCAAGAAGGATAGCTCATCTGGCAGTGTTATAGAACTCCTTCAGAATTATACCCATCTCTCAGCAGTACTTCAAAGAAATCAGTCCACTGGAGGTTCATAACATTGAAGAGTTGATAACATTTTATGCCACTGTTGAGTGAGAGTGGAGGAACAGAAACTCTATTTTACAAATCTGAAAGTCTCAACCTCACAATTTTGATCGGTCTGCTCAATATGAAAATTTTGATGAGATAGTACCAATAAGAATACCAATATACTATCCACAGAAATTGCAAAGAATGATGCGTAAGCTTGGAATTCATATTGGAACTACTAAACACAGGACTCAAATCTTTAACAGGATGTGGAGCCAAAGAAGTCACCAGACATCATGAATAAGTGATAAGTTTATCACTAAAGGTCTTGGGTTCATCCACAAACCTCATCAAGATAGAGTTTGTTATAATATAATAGAAGCTGAGATTGAAACTATTAGTGACAAAGAAGAGGATCTCCATGAAATTCTTCTTACAAACGATGAAGATGTAGAAGCCAAGCCTACACCTGAAGAAATCAAAGATGGTGGACAAATAGCTACTATGGACGAACTCAAAGAAATCAACCTAGGAGCTAAAGATGATCCCCATTCAACTTTCATCAGTGCCCTTCTACCTACTGAGAAAGTCGAAGAGTTTAAAATGTTACTTTGTGAATTCATGGATTGCTTTGCTTGGACATATTATGAAATGCCAGGCTTATCCCCTGATATAGTAGTTCATAAACTTGCTATTAAACTAGATGTAATGCTTGCTAAACAAGCTCATCGGCCAATGAGATTGGAGATTGAAGAGCAGGTAATTGCAGAAACTAAGAAGCTGATCGAAGCAGGCTTCATCCAAGAGGAGAAGTATGTAGATTGGATAACCAATATTATCCCCATTAGGAAGAAGAATGACCAAATTCATCTCTACATTGACTTTCGAGACCTAAATAAGGCATGCCCAAAAGATGATTTTCCACTTCCAATATCAAAACTAGTAGTGGACAATACTTTCAACTATGATATATTCTCATTCATAGACAGATCATCAGAATATAATCAAATCAAGATGACACCTGAACATGAAAAATATACAGAATTCAGAACACCAATTGGTATATACTGCTACATAATCATGCCTTTTAGCTTGAAAAATGTTGGATCTACATACCAAAGAGCCATGACACATATTTTTGATGAGTTGATTCACCAGAAGGTGGAATGTTATGTTGACAATTTGGTGGTGGAAAGCTGAAATCATGGGGATCACTTTGAAGACTTGAGAATTGTATTAGAAAGAATCAAAAAAATATGATCTCAAGATGAATCCTCTAAAATATGCATTCGGGGTATCCTCTAGAAAATTCCTTGGGTATATTATACATCACAAAGGAATTGATTGATCCTGCTAAAATAAAGGCAATTATGGAGATGCCTCCATCGAAAAGTTTGCATCAACTCCATTCTTTACAAGGACAACTTGCATTCATCCATCGATTTATATCAAACCTATTAGGATGCTATTAATCATTTGCAAAGTTGATGAAGAAGGATGCTCCATTCAAGTGGGACAAGGAGTGCCAAGAAGCCTTCAATAGCATTAAAGGCTACCTGTTAAATTCACCAATCCTTACAGCGCCTACTCCTAGGAAGCCCCTCATTCTATACACAACTGCATTAGAAGAGCCCCTTGGAGCATTATTGGCACAACACAATGAAGAAAGCAAAGAGATGCTCTTTATTATATCAGTTGAAGATTAATAAGAATAGAAATGAGATACTCTTCGATAGAGAAGCACTGCTTGGCATTGATCATTGCAGTCCAAAAGCTCTGTCATTATATATTATCTCAAAAGATTACTCTCATCTCAAGGATCGATCCGCTGAAGTACTTGATGACAAGACCAACGTGGATAGGTCACTTGGCAAGGTGGGCAGCATTGCTTCTATAATTTGATATCACATATGTTCCAGAAGCAGTGAAAGGACAAGTCTTAGCAAATTTTCTTGTTGCACATCCCATCCATGTAGACTCTTCTCTTAATGATGATTTTCCTGATGAGCAAATTATGTTCATTCATGAAAGAAAAAAATTAAAAATTTGGAAAATATACTTTAAAGGAGCCTCATCGATCAAACAAGTCAAACCTCTAAATTTCCTAAGGGCAAAAGTAGAAATCGACATCGTCTTCATAACACCAGAAGAAGGGATAATGAGATGATCATATGGATTGACTGAACCAAAAACTAATAATGAAGCTGAGTTTGAAGCATTAGTGGTAGGTCTTGAAGATGCTATTTTCATAGGAATTCAAAACTTGCATATTTTCAGTGATTCCCAGCTTATAATAAATCAAGTACTTCGCATCTATAAAATTAACAAACTTGAGTTAGTATATCACAAGTGAGTTCTCGAGCTTATGAAGCAGATATCAAATATCACATTAACTCGAGTCTCTCGATCTGAGAATAGTAAAGTTGATTGCTTAACAAAGTTAACTAAGTAAATGACAAGTATGAATAATGATTATGTCATGATCAACATATTTACTCGACGAGTTCTAAAGCCAATAAAGTATCAATCCCCATAGGTAGAGGGGTTATCAAATTTGACACAGTAGGATGTGACTCAGGTTGCTCCTCATATTCCCCAAAATCAATAAGGAGTTATACCAAGAAGAGCTAAGAATGATATTGCCTCAAAAAAGTAGTGCGAAGCCTTTATTATAGAAGAACCACATGATTGGAGGCAACCCTTCATCGACTACTTTAAATCAAGAAAATAACCAAATAATAAATCACTGGAAACTTAAATTGAGAAGAGAATGTTGTGCTATGCGTTCGTCAATAACAGTCTATATCATAGATCCTTTGAACAAATATGGCTACTATGCCTAAATACATATGAAGGTACCAAAGTGATGGTTGAAGTTCATGAAGGACTCTGTGGTGCACACCAGTCAGATCCCAAGATGGTAGTAAAGATTAAAAGGATGGGCTATTATTAGCCATCTATGGTGAGAGATTATATCAATCATGCTAAGAGGTACTATGAATGTCAGGTACATGGGAATATAATCCACCAACCTCCAAATCCACTACACCCAACAATAGCATCCTGGCCATTCAAATACTGGGGTACAGATGTAATTGGATTAATTGATTTGCCATCATCAGTTGAATACCACTTCATCCTAGAAGCGACTGATTATTTCTCTAAGTAGGCTGAAGCTACCCCATTTAAAGAAGTTACTGCTAACCACGTGATCAATTTCTTCACGCATAATATAGTTTATAGATTTGGAGTGCCACATCGAATAATTTTTTATAATGACACAGCTTTCAAAAATATAAAGATTTATAGATTTGTCGATCGGCACAAAATTGATTGGTGATACACTTTAATATACAATCCAATAGCAAATAGTTTGGCGGAAGCCTTCAACAAGACATTGGTCAAACTGCTCAAGAAGATCCTTACTAGAAAATAAGAGAAAATGACCAAACTAATAAAGGCACTATGGGCATATCGAACCACCTACAAGACCCCGACTAAAGCCACTCCCTATTCCTTGATATTTGGAATTAAAGCAATTCTTCAGCTCAAAGTTGAGTTGCCCTCACTTTGAGTAGCCATCCAATACGGTTTAATTGAAGACCAAAATACTCATCTTAGAATGGAGGAACTCAACGGGCTTGATGAAGTTAGATTGCAAGCTCATCAAAATTTAGAAGTTTATCGAGCAAAGATGTCAAAGGCTTTTGACCATACGGTGCAGCCTTGAACATTCCAAAAATGGGAATTAGTCCTAGTGTTGAGAAGACCAATTATTCTCAATCAAAAATTCAGTGGAAAATTTGAGCCTAATTGGGAGGGCCCTTTTGTCATTGAAAAAGTGTATCAAGGCAGGGCATACTAACTCATTGACCTAAAGGGTGAAAGACCAATGCCACCAATTAATGGTCGATACTTGAAAAAGTATTATACATGAGAAATACATTCCTGAAGTACAATAGAAATCCCCTGCAATACAAGAGGCATTTTTTTAGTATATTTATTTAGGTTGGCATTGTGCTACATGCCGAGATCCTTAAATAAATATACTCACTTTAGATGAAAAAAGCTTTTCAGTGAAAATTCTCCTGTTACATAGGGGGAATTTTTAGATTTATATATATAGATCAGACCAATATTACATGTTAAAATACTCTTAAGAGCATATCAATTTAAATATTGATGTATTTGCATATTTTTATCTTGAAAGTTCTTCTAAATGTGCTTTAGAATGCCCCTACAAGACAAGAGCATTTTAATTTATGTCAAGTTTATGTGAGTTGATATTATGCTATAAGACGAGATCCTCAAATATATTCTGATTCAGGTTAACATCGAGCTTTATGCCAAAATTCTTAAATATATCTATAATTGTTATTATTAAGTTGCATGTTCTTACAGAAAAAAAAAGAATCTATTTCTACGCATGAAAAGACAACCCTAAATGTCAAAAATTTATCTCCCAGATTTGCCAAATTCTGGAGATCAAGTCAAAAGAATTCTCAATTTTGGAAGCTTCAATTAATTAAGTTGGAGAAACATTAACCTCTACATCCTAAAGTTTAGGGCACCAATGTGTTCTAAAGGTTGGACTCAACAAGCCCACAAATGGTCGAGTTGCTGATGCTCTCCTCACTCAACAAACCACAAAAAAGGCCGCAGTGAAAGAGCCCCCGTTTGTTAGTCTAATGACCAAATCACAAACCACTACAGCTTAAGTCACAGATTTGAGTAGGATCTAAAGGTTAAACTCAACAAGCCCCAATGTGGTTGAGTTGCTGACACTTTACTCACTCAACAAGCATGTTGAGCTCATTTTTAGGATGAGCTCTCAACCCCTCCATCTTAGGCATAAGATTTCTCTTAGACTTTAAGAGTTCCTTAGTCTTAAGATTAAGATCACATTAGTGGACACTCAACCTAACCCTAAAGACTTAGAAGAGTTAGCCATAGGAATAGGTCATGCCTTAGGGGTGTTAGAAAAATTTGTCTACTTTATAGCTTGAATCAAATCTTCACTTTCATCTTTCAAGTCAAACTCCAAACTCGTATCAACTTCAACTCTCAATCAAACCTTGAAGCAATTCAATGGATTTTCTCAAATCATGAATCAATTCAAAATGATTAAAACCTATGATTGAAACCCATGATGGAAATCCAAATCCAAAACTCAAAAATCTTTCCTAAGTCCTTTGATTCCACCTCATGGACTTAGTTCAAATCAAGTTCAAATCACTTCAAATTCAAGACATTTTCTCACAACCTATTTATATTATCATTTATATTCAAATATATAAATAAAATATAAATTCAAATCAATCAAACTAAACCCAAAAATCAAACTCAAATTCAACCAAAATTCAACCTAAGCCTTTTAAGTAAAACTCTTGAACTCAACCAAATCCAATTCAAATCAAGCCAAACTCTTAATTTTCTTCATGATTAAATAAATCCTATACTCATGAATCCAAATATAAATACAAACTTCAATCATCAAATCAAAACTAAATTCAAAAATCAAACCCAAGTCAAACTCATGTTCACCCTTTGAACTTGAAATTATCAAATGAATCAAAACCCATTTGACTTCAAATCTATTGTAAATGGATTTATATTTCAATCATAAGTCCATATGTGAGTTCAATCAAACTCAAATCAATCTTTGACCAAGCCATTTGATCCCACTTAGGCTCACTTGACCCAAAGTGACCTTTGAGCCAAATTCTAATCCTACCCAAATTGGATTGAATTAAGCACAACTAAGCCTCACATTGTGAGCAAAAATCATCATGAGTAGATCAATCACTCAAATTGGGTCAAACCAAGTCAAACCTAAGAGTTGACCAAGTCAACATTTTACCAAAATGAAATCTAAACTAACCAAAATCCACCATAGGCCAAATTGATTGAAACCATTGATCAAAACTCATTCATGATCAATGTTTGAACTTGACCAAGTCATCATTTAAGCCTAACCTTGCCCAATTATCCACTTTACCCAAGTTGACCCAACCTGACCCAACCCTTGGTTTGACCCAATTTGACCAATTGGTCAACCTGACCCAAGTTGACTCATTTTGACCTAAATGGGTCAACATGAGCCAAATCATATCAAACCAACTCCAAATTCAATGAAACTTGGCCTAACCTTTTTTTTAATCATATCAAACATATTCAAATTGAAACCTAAGCCAAATGACCATTTTACTCGTAGGCCATAAAGTAAATTTTGGCCAAATTCACTTGGAATTTGGTTAAATTCTCTTCATAACCACTTGGAACCCTCTTAGTGGACACTAGGGAGTGTGGTGCACCTGACCCATTGGGTTTGGATTAGCTAAACCCAACCTAAGGTCAAAATCAACCACTTCCTCCAAGGTGAGCACATGGATATCATTCCTCCACCCATTTCAAGCACATGACATTCTTCCACTACCTCCCTCTGGCCAAATCGAATGCAATGACACATCAAACGGCCTAAAAACCCACTCAAGAAGCTTAATTGGATCAAAATGGCACAAGCAAGCACGACCGCCTGATTGCTCTAGGGGGAGATATACTCTCCCTAATTCCAATTCATTTCATCGGTCCCTAATTCGATTAAGCTTAGAGAAGTTAGAGCAAGCCATTGCAAGCCTCCCCAAGCTTCCTAGAGTGATTTTGAATTTTCATTTTCTCAATTTTCCTAGACTGAAAATAGGGGAGCTCCGCTTGAAATCCATTTCTCTCAATACTCCAAACCAACCCAATTCACTTTGCAAGCTCCCTCAGAGGATCAAATCAAACTCACCCCAACCTTCATCCAAGCTTAGAAGGCAAGGGTGGAGCACTCTTGACCAAGCCTGAGCTCAAGTGAAGGTAATGTTGGCCTCTAGGAAGATCTACCCAATTTCAACACCTCAAAACTTTAGCAAAGATTCATCTCCACTAGACGAAGCTTCTTGAAGGAAATCGAGTGCCGGTGATAGCCTCCGATGAGGTAAGCCATTAAACTGAGCTTAGATTAGATGTGGTGTGGTCCTTTATGAAAGAAATTTTTTTACTTCATGAAAATCTAGCCATTGGATGTGATCTCCCTTGCATGGTGATGGTGTGGGTTGAATTTTATTTCAATCCTAGCTCAATCAAGCTCGGATCTTCCCTTGGAAGATGGACGGTGGCCATCCCCCATAGGGAAGATCATAGGAGAATCATGGGCCATCCATCTGCATATTTTGGATGGACAACCATGATTAAAACACGTAGATCCGATGTTTTAATCCTTTAGAACCACAACTTTAATCTCAACCGTCCGATCCTTGATCGGACGGACGGAGAGAAAGCGTGTAGCACCACCGCTGACGCGATGCTATGATGTGACTACTTAAATAGCCTCTCTCATTACGCCACGTGGAAAGCGCAGTTAGCCTCCACGTGGCACCGACGGGATTAGCTATATAATTAGGGGATTAAATTATCTAATTAATCATGAAAACTTCAAATATTCATATATAAGTGTAGAAACATCAGAAAAATATGAAATAAATTGCATATGAAAGATAATTGAATGTAGAATAGTATAAAATTGATTTTTATGGATTTTGAATAGTGTTATTGTCTGAATTTGACTTCTATTGGAAATGTAATTACATTAATTACTCTCTGATTATTCTATGAATTAATCTCAAACTTCTCGTGTGTATTTAGTGGGATGCCTTCTGCCTCCCATATTTTTTTTGAGATTTATTAATGGTTTGATTAGGGTAATTACTGGATACATTCTTAATTACTCTCCTAATATAATTAAGCTTAATTAAGTGTGTAATCAGTGGTTTAATCTCTTGATTGAGTTAATTAAGATTTATTTAAGGAATGTGAGGTTTAGAGAATAATTTTGAGATATTTTCCTTAAGCTATTCCTTAACCCTCTTTCGCTTAATCCAAACTTAATTAAAGATGAATCCACTAATTACCTACCTAATTAATTTGATAAAATTCTTAAATCTTCCAGAACTTAACTAAACATTCTTGGGTAGATGCTTAGGTGTTCAATAACCTAAGTACATTAAGGAAATCAAAATCCAACTCACATGTGTGAGAGGGATTATGAAAGTACTTAAATTGAAGCCCTTAGTTAAGTTAATTATTAATCATGAGCCAATTGCATTAAACCCAATTCTTCTTAGGTGCATTAATGATTTAAATTCTTTGTATGATTTTATGTCATATCATTGGCTCATAATTATTTGATTAAGTATGCTAAGGTGCTATTGATAAGGGGTAATTAACACACTTAATTCACACCTTAACCTAAAAAAAAAATATAAAAATCACCTAATGATCCTAAGAACAAACTAAATTAATTCACATATGGGGAAATGGGTTAGGATCAACAAACATTTTTTCACATTTTTTAAATCAAACATAAAGCAAATTCAAAACAAAAATCACATTAAACAAACTTTGATTCACTTTAAACTTTCTTATTTCATAAGATTGTCTTTAGGAATTAATTAGGGTGAATGAATTTATATTGCCTTCAGCACTTTATTTCTTTCCTAGCATGTTAAATGTGTATGTCATATGAAATCCATGCATTCATATCTTTTAAAAATTAAAATTAAAATGAAATGTTTCTTTATGTCAAATTGCATGTTTTGCCTAAAGTAAAAAAATATGAATGACTATTATCACTATTAAATTCAAATTTTTTTTCAAAACCTATAAATCAAATATCAAAATTGAAAGGTATGCTACTTATACTTTATTTATAAGCTTGCATGTGAATATTAAAATGTGTCTTATGTTCACTTCCTTTCTTTCCTCTTAACATGGATTTGAATAAGATTTGTAAAGTGTATAGTTCTTTCAAAAGAATATAACACTTACTTAAAATCTACTCTTATCCTCTTCCATGTTATAACTTAAGAAGGATCTTTACATTCACACATATAAATTAAACAAACAAACCAAAAATCAAATGAATATAAACTTTTGCATCTTTCTTTTTCCATTTACTTCTTTTGTACATGCATATGTATTTAAGGAAAGTGATATATTAGTCTAGACAACTCTGGAGTTGTGAGGCTTTAAGTAGCCCTAAGTAGGACTTGTAATTTACACCCCTCGTGCTAACAATGACGTCGTACTCACTTGTGCCTTTCATACATACACATGTGCATATGAATAAAGGATAAAAGAATAACCCTTTTCTACTTAACAAAAATCATGCATCATAAAGCATCTAAATTTTCTTAAGTGATATTACTAAGAATTTATCATTAATGTGTGCTAAACATTCTCACTTGCATGTATAAATATGCTTAGAATTCATCCATATGCATGTTATATATGTTGGGAAACAAATAAAGTGGTGTGTGTTTTGTGATATTATTTCACTTTACTTAATCTTAAAATATCTTTCTCTTTGAATAGGTTTGTTTAGAGTTGATCTAAACTTAGGATTAATTAAAACACATAGTAAGACATTCACTAAATGAAACTAAACATGAATCTACTGTTGGCATGGAGCTGGTTTCCTTCAAAGATTTTGGGATTGATTTTCCTGATTTTAGGGTTGGATTCACATCCATGTACATGGGGCATTTTCTTGTATTAATTCATTTAATAATATCAAAAGTCCATAATTCAAAAAAAATGACATATATATATGAATCTACTTTAGAAATTACTTATGGTGAGGAAGGAAAGAGAAGTTATCTTCACTTTACAACACTTAGTAATTAATTGTAGGGTTTATTCAAACCTAAAGAAAGCATCAAATAAAATCAACTCAAATCAACTAAATATTTAAATGAAACCACCCATCTAAGTTGAACATCTTCACACTTAGGAAATCTAAACCTTAAAGCCATAGCTAAGCATACCACAGCTTCTAAAGCTATCACATTAGACTAAGTCACCACTTCTAGCTTTAGGTTAGGACGGTGCATGGTTTGATGTTCTCTTTTATTTTGTGATATTTTATTTAAGCCTGGATGTTGGAGATTATGCTGGGAGGCTGTAAAAATATAATTACTCAGTGTGCTTATACCTAAGTAGAATTATAGGCTGTGGACTTTACCCATGTGTGAAGTCTAATATACATGCTTGGGATTTGTATATTTTTTAATCTCATTTTATGTTAGTTAGATTTACTTTTCTTTTTTATTTAATTTTTACAATTAGGATTTTAGAATGATTGTTATGGGGGATTAGGATGAGCATTAGTTATAAGAATATATCTTATGTACCATGTGAAGCCTTCAAAACAACCACCTTCCAACCATCAAAAAGAAGGAACCAAAAGAAGAAAGAAGAATAGAAGAAAAGAAGAAAAGAAGAAATGAAGACCCTCATAACATGAATTTCCTTACTTGATTATAAATTAATTCATTTATAATCCGTGTTGTATAAGGGTAAAGCTCGGCTGCCCAATTTATTTTTGAGTTTATACAGTGGTACCCGACCACACTTAACCTTTTATTCTTTTGCACTAGCTTTATAAAATATTTGATATTTTGTTTAGCTTGTGCATTAAGATGGCATCATTTTCCTAGTTTCTTTCTTTCTTGATGTGTGGACTGGATGACGATTAGGCTCTTAGAGAAAAATAAATCTTCTACAAATTAATGAACTCAAAATAAAAAATAAATAACTCATAACCTCACCTAAAGTTTAGGCTAAAAATCAAGATAAAAGAATTAAGAACTTCTTAGCTGGATGAGTATTACTTTTCTAACATCATGCATAAAAGCATATTATTTCACTCTTGATTGGAGGGCTTCCACTTTTGCCAAAGAACTTGGCTTGACCTATGAGAGCCATGGTGGAAACACACTTCCTTGTCTAGCTGATTTTAGCCCATAATCTTATTTCTCATGCATTAGGAATCCATATGAATCAAATGATTGTCCAAAAAATAAAAATGAATAAATTTACATTAGATTTAGGTCATTTGTCATGCCCTTACATGATCTCTTTAGGAGAAGACTCTTTTCTAAATAAATAACAACCCTTATCTTGCATAAACATAAGACTTATTTACATGAATTTAAAATTATACGTACAAGGAGTTAGTTGGCTGCCACCCCCAAGCAAGTCCAACAATCGGGTGGTTTATCTTCTCTTGTGGAGGTAAACCAAATACCCATTTTTACCTCATAATTAGGTCGTGCTTTTAGCCTTCGCCAAAGTTCCTAGATTTAGGTTCTGAGATTACTTCTCCCCTTTGTGGGCCCTAAGCATAAATCCTCACCTCTAAGGTATTTCCATAACCTTGTATTATGGAATTGTAAGCCCTACATTTCTAATAAAAATTCAACTCAAATAAATTAACTCAATTTTAAAAATATAAAGCCCAACCATAGGGTAGTTCGGGATGCTTACTGGCTTTGTAGTATCATAAGTATCCCCACTTGTTTTCATTTAGCTTCAATAAGAACTCCCTCCTCTTGATTGATCCCACTAGACTTTCTTAAAATAAACCAATCGATTGATAGCCTTGCCCTTTCGAAATCTTTGGAGACAACGATCATTTATCTTAATCGAGAGTACTCCTAAGAAATCTTATTCCTTAGGTTGTAATTAACTATGAGGCTTGCCCCTGTAGAGAACTTAATGAACTAGGTTTAAAATAAACCCTTCTTTACTTTTCCATGTAAAGTAATGGAAGAATCTCTAGTACATTCCGAAGACTCATAGTCCTTAGGAGTCCTTATTAAAGTGATTAGGTCCATTGTATGGCGGTGATTTGTCTCTCTCGAGATAGTACATATTTTCTCAATGTCGCACTGATCACCTAATAAGAACATCATGGATCTCATGACATCTAAGAGTTATATATATTTATTTTCATTTATCCTCTCTTTTGAAAAGGGAGATATATGAAGGCAATCTATATATAAATTTTTTTCACCATATTCTTTCCTGGGACTCCACTGGGGATGGTTCTTCTCTCCATCTTTGGTAAATGATCATTGTCTCTAAGTATCGATAGTGAGTTTGTACTTTTGTATGAATCCAAGACTATTTTTCTTTCAGTTGGCACTTAGCTTCTTTCATCCTTAAGTTAAGCTAGCCAACATCTTTAGATTTTAGGACCTAACCTCTTGTTGGTCTTAAAACCCCTGTTGGGTTCCCCAATGGGTGAAAATAAAAATTTAATAAAAATAAAATAATTAAGACTTCCTCCTTACCTTTTTTATGATAAGGAAAGGTTCATTCTAAAATATAAAGATAAAATAAATCCTTCATGAAAGTCTTACTTTTCAAAAGCAGTTTTTCAAAATGCACTTAATAAACTATTTACACTACATCTAACAATTGTCACAATTGTTAAATGTAAAAACTTTTCAAAAATAAAACCAACAATTATAAACTTCCAAAAGCACAAATGAACTTCTTCACTCAATTCATTTTGATGAAGACTTCACTTCCAAAAATACTAAAATTTCAACATTCCTAAACTTTCAAAAAGCATAAAAATTGAAGATGGGCCTTTCCATTCAACATATCCAAATATGTTGAATGGATGTTACATCTTTAAGCCTAATCACAACTTTGAAATTCCACTCAACACATTCCACATGTGTTAAGTTAGAATTTTCAAATTTTCAAAAAGCACATATGAAACCTCTCCAATCAATATACCCACATTTAATGAATGGAGGTTCATTTTCAATCAAAATCAAAATTAAATTTTTAAAAAGCACATATAAAATCTCTCCATTCAATATACCCACATTTATTGAATGGAGGTTTCATTTTCAATCAAAATCAAAAAAAAATTTTAAAAGCACATATGAAACCTCACCATTCAATATGCCCACATTTATTGAATGGAGGTTTAATTTTCAATCAAAATCAAAAATAAATTTTCAAAAAGCATATATGAATATTTCCATTCAATATACCCAAATTTATTGAATGAAGATTTCATTTCCAAATAAATGACATTATTTTGAAATGCTACTTAACATATTCCATATATGGTTAAGTTGGGATTTCCTCTTTCAAAAAGCAATAATCACATATGAAAATATATCTTTGGAAAAATGAAACATAATTGATTTCTATCTTACATACTCAAATTTGGTAGATGGAAATCTTTCTTTTCAAAATCAACAAAACACAACAAAATTTTTAAAACAAAATGCCACATTTGCTAAAGTGAAGTCTCCATTTTCAAAATAAAATCTAAAACAAAAATTTGAAACATATTTTGTAATTTCATTTAGCATACTCAAATTTACTAAGTGAAATCTCAATCAAAACAAAAATTTTCACAACAATTTTGAAACTTCATTTTGGCATACCACATTTGCTAAAGTGAAGTTTCCATTTTCAAAAAAAAAAAAAATTCAAAACAAAAAAAACACATTGGAACTTCATTTTGGCATACCACATTTGCTAAAGTGAATACTCCATTTTTCAAAACAAAATTCTAAACACACTTTTGGACCTTCATTTTAGCATACCATATTTGCTAAAGTAAAGTCTCCATTTTCAAAACAAAACCAAAAAAAAAAAACACATTAGGTTTTCCTTAGCATACCCAAATTTTCTAAGGATCCTATTTTTTAAAATAAAATTCAAAAAAAAAAAGAAACACTTTTGGAACTTTATTCTAGCATATCACATTTTGCTAAAGTGAAGTCTCCATTTTCAAAACAAAATCCAAAACAAAAGAACACATTAAGCTTTCCTTAGCATACCCAAATTTGCTAAGGATCCCATTTTTCAAAAAAAAATGCAAGACACAAGAAACACATTGGAACTTCATTTTGGCATACCACATTTGCTAAAGTGAAGTCTCCATTTTTCAAAATAAAATCTAAAACAAAATTTTGAAACACATTTTGGAATTTCATTTAGCATACTCAAATTTGCTAAGTGAAATCTCCATTTCATAATATTTTTAAAAACACTTTTGGGATTTCATTCTAGCATACCACATTTGCTAAAGTGAAGTTTCCATTTTCAAAAGAAAGCCCAAAACAAAAGAAACACATTAGGATCTCCTTAGCATACCTAAATTTGTGAAGAATCTAATTTTCAAAAAAATAAAATACACTTGGATTCCTCATTTAGAATACCTAAATTTTCTAAATGAGAATTCCATTTTCAAATCACAAATGATTCACAAAACAAAGTAAACAAAAAAATAAGAAATTATTTTCAAAAAATATCTCATTTAGCATACCCAAATTTTCTAAATGATTAAACCCCAAAAATCACAAATTAAAAATGAAAATCAAAATTCAAATATGAACCTATTGAAGCATCTCTCCAAAAAATATTTGAACCCATTTTTCAACATACCCAAATTTGTTGAAAGTGGATTCTATATTAAAAAAAAATTTCTCTTTCCAATCAAATCTCAAAATCTCTTCCAAATCCATTTGAGCCCGACTTAACACTTTCAAGATATTGAGCATGGGTTCAAATTCTAAATTCAAATTCAAAATCAACAGGAATCTAATTCAAGTTTATTTTCAACATTGTGCTTTCATTCAGTTTCGCCATTCGCTTTCAATTTCGCTTGATAGCATGCTAGAGATATGTGTTTACATTTTCCCACGGGATGGATTTGGCCCTGGATCAGGCCAACCTCCCATGCTCTGACTATGCCTGCCTCATCCACTTTGGTAGAGGTTTTGAGGGGGCCCAGATTACCTATGAGGGCACTCCCCTCATGACTATCGAGAGTAGTGGTCGGGCAAGAGCGGTCATTCGCCGACATGCACCATATTTGAGATTCCCTCGTTGAAGAGAAAGGCAATGGTAGTTCCAAGAAGTGTAAGATCGGATAGCTGTGCCCCTGGTTCCCCCGTGCTTCCCAGCTAGCAAGCACTCACTAATACCCTCAAAGGGTAAGGCTCCCTTGATCCCAGGGATTGTCTCCCTTACTTTTGAGGTTGGGTCTAGTTCTTCCTCTGCTTGCCCTACCAAGACCCAAAGGAGAAAAAGAACCGCATGATAAAGTGGTACCATACTTGCATCACTAGGGAGATGGAGGTAGCTACCCGGTCAGTTGTAGAGGATCTGCCGATAATGGTTTCCCCATTGGTTATAGCGAACCCATTCCATCCTCTCTCTGGGTCTGACAGAGAGGATGCTAGAAAGATTTCTGCTTCACCTCCACCGGCTCCCACCCACCAGAGGAGAGGAGGTCAGCTCGCCTCTACGCTTGGGTAGAGCTGACGATCTAAGTATGAGGCTCAATTTGACTTGAGATCATCTCCCCCAAGTGGGGAAGCATATTGATAGAGAGGGAGGGAGATTTCAATTTAGATTACCACCCGAGAGAGGTTTTAGTCAAATCGCGCTCTACACTAATTGATTTTCCTGATCGGCGCACTACCCGCATCGATCATACCGATAATAATCTACTCACGGGGACTACCCATCATAGGAGAGCAGCTTCTATTCCAAGGGAGTCACTGGTGTCTCCACCACACCACTCTAGCCTCTGTCCATCATCTCCAATCCATGTTTCAACATCTCCCGTTTTGCCAAAGGCCATGAAGGCCACATCTGGGGGGAAGAGGACCATGTTGGTGATTCAGTTATGGCCAAGGGATCCCATTCCATCCACACCGCCTACTGTGGAGAGGCTGAGCTCTCCTACTCGACCTTCTGCCCCAATAATGGTGTGTACGAAATGGCGACCCCAAAGTATCATGGTCATCCCACCACCACCACCACCACCACCAGTACAACACATGATGGAGACAGCCGAGAGGAGAAGGTGTGACTGCACCACATGATGATAGATCCTCCTGTGAGTGTCACCCCACATAAGTCAATGATGCTTGAGTGTATATTTCCAAAGTATAGCCTCTCATGTGTTAACTCTCCAGCCAGTTAGGGGAGGTCCAGCCTAGATCCTAGCATATGACTAGTCTGATGAGGAGAAGATCAGCTTTAATCCCAATAAAGGTGATTTATTGGGAGACTTAATAGGGGTTTGCATAGTAGATACCAAGGGATCCCTCTTTAGAGTGGCTATGGAAGGAAGGTGGGGAAGCGGAAGACCGCACTACTCAACACCTCCAGCATAGATAAAATAAGAATGAAAAGATAGATAGGATGGAGAAGAAGCTCAAGATCTGCGACTATCTTAGCATTCATCAAGCAGTTCATCTACCATACTGAGACTAGTCGGCGAGTTGGTGCATGTCTTGGACCCAGCCAAGACCTTACCTCTAGTAGAGTAGGGTAGCACCATCATGTATAGGAAGGTAGTGGACGGTACCTCCATACAAGAAAAAAGATATCAAGAGCATGGTTGAGTAGCAGGTGAAAGAAACATTGGCTCATGCCCGAGGAGGATCATCTGTTCCAAAGGGTAGACCCTTCCCAGAGGAATTTGATACAATCCAATATCCTAAGGGTTTCGTACCACCTTCTTTCAAAAGCTTTGATGGCAGTGGGAACCCAAGGTAGCATATTGCACATTTTAGAACTAGTTGTTGACCGGTGGTGGTGATGCATTACTCTTCTGTCACTTCATTAGTAGCTTAGCAGGGATAACTTTTGACTGGTATGTTGAACTTCCCAATAGTTAAGTAAAGAGTTTTGCTGAGTTGAAGCAACTCTTTATCAAGAGGTTTGCTAAAGCTTAGCAAAGGGTCACTGTTGGCGATCTCGTTATGGCTCAACAAATCCATGATGAGTCACTCATTGATTACATTCTTAGATGGCATAATTTGAGTATGAAATGCAAACCACAGTTGGCTGAACAGCATGCCATCGAGATTTTTCTTAAGAATATCCATGACCCGATTGCCTTCATGCTCAAAGGTTTCACCATTAAAACTTTTGAGAAATTAATCAACAAGGCGGCTAGCTTGCAAGGAGAAGCCAAACAGTTGCCTTCTCCAGATCTACTAACAAAGCCGAAGCAAGAAGGTATATGAGAAGAAACCCAAGGCAGTGATAGCAGTAGACAAGGGGAAACAACTGGCCAGATAAAAGTTTGAGAGACCTCGTGCTCCGCAGTCGTGGCTTTCACCTCCTCTACCACCATCGAGGCAGCCCTATCAGCCGCCACAGTAGCCTACACAACTTACACCACCTCCACCTCAACCACATCATCAACAGCAGCAGTACACATACCCACCGCTAGGTAGTTATGGTCCACCTACTCTTTTGGATAAACTTAACAAGCCTTATTCATTTAAGAGGGAGGTAATCAGGAAGATCTTTAAGAATCTCATAAAGAAGCTTAATTTTTAGCTACCCGAACCTAGAAGACCAGAGGAAGTGGGCAAAAGCCATGATCCCAACTTTTGCTCCTACCACCGTATGCTAGGTCATGTTTAGGAAAATTGCTTCACATTTAAGGACTAGCTTGAACACAGCTTCAAGACTGGTGCTATAATCATCTTGAACGAATACCTTATGGAATAATCATCTAGTTCCATTAGGGTAATCCTTAGAGATACTTGTGATCCCTCCAACACCAAAGAAGGTTGGGATATCTCTTTATCCAAAACCTCTAAGAAAATTGTTTTGAAAATCAAGAAACTTTTATTGCAGGTGCTTGAGTCAGCTCAAACCTCCAACATTAAGGAAGGTTTGCAAGTTGTGAGCCAACGGGGGAGAAGTAGCAAGAGCAAAGTATGTGTCAACCCTAGTCCAAGAGCAACCACCCAATCGAGTCCACCCATCCACCATTATACCACACGCCACTAACTTCTTCTTCTTCTTCAGTACATTTAGATTGATAGATGAGGGCATCAAATCCCTCACCCTCTTACTTTACTCAATTTCTACTATGTACCTATCAAATCCAAGAAATTGAAGAATAAAGCTACTTTGAATTACCTGTCACTTCATGGGTTCTAATCTTCTAATGATAACTCTTCAAGTCTAAACAACAACTATAATAATTCTGATCTTCCTCTTTCTGATTCAGAGTTGGATTTTCCTACTCTGAATACTATGGGTTTGCCTCTTTAGATAGACTTGGAATCATCTAATTCCAAAGGTCCCATATGAGAAGCTGTGGGTGAGCCTGACGTGCAGGTAGAATGTTCCATTACCCTGTCACAAGAGATCACCAAAGTCAACCTCCGTAGTGGCAAGGTTCTACCTCCTAGGGTAGCACCTCGAGATAGAGGGAAACAATTCATTGGTTTAGAGGATCGAGAAGTCCCTCCACAGGATGCTCCACCCTTGGATATGCTTGTGGAGGATTAGCCCAAAGTGGACTACAATGTCCTCTCTCATCTAAGAAAGTTTTCATTTAAGTTAAGCATATATGATGCCATTATCTTATCTAAAGAGATGAGAGAATCATTAATCAAGGCTCTCTTTGATCCGAAATATGTTTAGCTCAACTGATTGTTATTGGTGAGGAGGTGCATTATTCTAGAGAAACTCAAGGAATCACTTTCACAGATGAAGACCTACTTCTGGGGAACATGGAGCACAACCATCCCTATAATAATGAACATATATTTAGACTACGAGTTCTCACGATCCAGTGCATCTGAACATTATGAGTCTAAAGATCCTTGCCTATTTGAGGATCAACATCTCCACACTTCGAGGAGATCAGATGATGTTGAGATAATTTAATGAATAAGGCGAGAGGGATTTAGGTTCCATAGTGTTACCGTTAGAGATAGGTGACTAGAAGACTGAAGCCAAGTTTTATATCATTGATTTGAATACTTCATTCACCACTTTGCTTGGTAGGCCTTGGATACATCAAAACAAGATGATTCCATCCTCCCTCCATTAGTGCATGAAGTTCAAGAAGGATGGTATTGAGTACTATATCAAAGGAGATAGAGAGGTTGAGATATATGAGGATGTGACCTACTATCTTCCTCAAAACACCCTTTCTCGTGAACTTGGACAAAATTCAAAAGAAAAAAGAAAAATAAAATGAAGAAAAAGAAAAGGAAAGAGAAAAGAAAAATGAAAATCCAAGTAAACAAGAAAGAAAAATTGAAGAAATAAAAGTCATATCACATTCCACCCATAGCTCATTCCATCATATGGACATGTGGGTATGATGACCTCCACCGTAAGAGGTAGAGAAAGAGGGTCTGAGGTGGAAGACCCCCTGTTGCCATCCAACAGGGTTATGTTCCAGCCATAGTACCCCTACTTCACATACATGACTTGAATGACGAGATGAGTCTAATGTGATTAGCATAGCCAACCCTCCGTTTCATTGAGGTGACAGAGTAAAATGATGAAGACTGGGCCTTTAGATAAAGTAAAGTATTAAAATCAAATGTATGTGAAACTATCAGGCAACATTTAGGAACCTAAGCCCTAACCTCACTTTCATCTCAAAAATTTGAAGGTTTAGTAGTTAAGGAAGCCCCTAAGTCTTTCAAATATATGAAGTCGAAGAGATTCTTTTTGGGACCTTCCTGCTCAAGTCCTGAAGTTGATGCAGAACTTGAGGAGAATTCATATAAAAAATTAATGGAATTGCCTTTTGATTGGTATTCGCCTTGTGTCCTTAATCTTGCAAAGAAGGGCTTGATTCCATGCATGGTCTAAGGTCGAGTACTTTAAAAAGCTATGGAACAACAGCGGATGCACAATCAAGATCGACTAGGATTCTGATGGTGGGTCGATGATGAAGATTACTACTTAGTTGTCATCAATCATCTAGATTCTGATAGGTTCTTTTCACACCAAACCAACTCTTATGAGGATGTGTATTTAAAAATCTCAGATGATCCAAATGATCCAAATCAAAGATGCACCACCAGAATTTGAATAGGAGATCCATTCAATAATTGATTAGCTTAAAGAAATCAACCTCGACGAAGAAAATCACCGACATACATCGCTTGAATGAAGAAGAAACCAATGACTTAGTTAGGTTATTGACTGAGTTTAAAGACTATTTTGCATAGAGTTATGAAGAGATGTCAGATTATCTCCTAACATAGCAGTCCATAAACTAGCAATAGACCCTAATGCTAACCCTATCAAGCAAGCTCTTAGATGCATGCGATTAAAAATTGAACAATAGGTCATTTCTAAAGTAAAGAAATTGATTGATGCTAGTTTTATCAAGGAAGAAAAATACCCTACCTGGTAAGCCAGTGTCATCCTAGTTAAGAAAAGAATGGCCAAAATTACATATGCGTTGATTTCAGGGACTTAAATAAGGCATGTCCAAAGGATGAGTTTTCTCTTCCAATACTAGAGTTAATCGTGGACATTGCCTCATCTCATGCAATTTTCTCCTTCATGGATGGGTTATCTGGCTATAACCAAATCAAGATGGTGCCCGAGGATGTAATAAATATTGCTTTTTAAACCCCAATCAGAATCTATTGTTATAGGGTCATGCCTTTTGGCCTTAAAAATGCTGGTGCTACATACCAATGGGCCATGACTCAGATCTTCAACAAACTCATCCATCATCAGGTTGAGTATTGTGTTGATGATCTTGTAGTCAAGAGCAAAGAAAAGGAAGACTATCTCTTTGACTTGAGAGTAATTTTCAAACGATTAAGATAATATAACCTCAAAATGAACCCCCTGAAGTGTGCATTTGGAGTAGCTTCAGGGAAGTTTCTTGGTTTTATTGTTCGACGCTGGGGAATAGAAATAGATCCAAAAATGATTAAAGCTATCTTAGAAATGTCACCTCCTAAGAGTTTAACTCAACTCAGATCTTTCCAAAGATGGTTGACGTATCTAAGACGCTTTATCTCCAACCTATTGGGGAGATGCAACCCATTCTCAGCACTTGTCAAAAAGGATGCCAAGTTCAAGTGGGATGATAAGTGTCAATATGCCTTTGAAGATATCAAGCAGTATTTGGTGAAGCCGCCAGTTCTAGTAGCCCCTATGCTGGGTAGGCCACTCATCCTCTACACTGTTGCACTGGACAACTCCCTCGGTGCTTTGTTGGCCCAAGCCAATGATAAAAGGAAGGAGAGTGCTCTCTACTACCTCACCCATCATCTGATTCCTACTAAAGTAAACTACCCACCTATTGAGAAACATTGCCTAGCTTTGATCTTTGCCTCCCAAAAGTTACGGTACTATATGCTTTCTCATAATGTAAACTTGATTTCTAGAACCAATTCACTGTAGTATCTCATGACACGGCCAACGCTATCTGAATGTTTAGCAAGATGGTCCATGATTCTCTCATAATTTGATATCACATTCGTACCCCTTCATGCATTAAAAGGATAAGCACTACCAGATTTCTTTACAGTACACCCACTTCATGCTGATTCTTTGCTTAGTAATGATCTTCCGATGAGCAAATCATGAACATAGGGGAGGTTGACAACCGTCAATGGAAGATGTATCTCGATGGTATAGCTTCTTTTCATAAAAGGAAGCACCAAGATTTACTCTTCCAAGAAAGGCAGGGGTAGGAATAGTTCTCTTAACCCTAGACCATGATGTGATGAGATTCTCATACTATATTTCCAATCCCTCGACTTATGTGATGTCATTTATATTCACATATATAAATGAAATATAAATTTAAATCAATCAAACTAAACTTAAAATTCCAATTAAATTCATGAAATTTCCTAGGTCTTTTAAATATTCCTTTTAAAGGACTTAGCCAAAATCATGACAATATAAATTCAAACTCATGGGATTTTCTCATAATTCATTTATATACATATATAAATGAAATTTAAATATAAACCAATCAAACCAAATTCAAAAAATTTGAACTCCAAACTATAAAATTTCCTAAGTCCTTAAATCCTTCTTAATGGACTTAGCCCAAATCATGATTAAACCACTTCAAATCCTTAAAATTTTCTCATTATCAATTTAAATTCTCATTTATATTCACATATATAGATTAAATATAAATTCAAACAATCAAAACCATATATATATATATATATATATATATATATATATATATATATATATATATATATATATATATATATATATATATATATATATATATATATATATATATATATATATATCAATCTTAGCTTATTTCAATATTCTGAATACAATGTCGTAGTCCGTTTCACAATCGGAGGCCGTTTGGTTCAAGTCGGCATCAAATTGAGTCCGTTTTAGCTCAAAATGCATACTATCATTTTCGATTGCTCAATTTTCATGTAGACTTGTCTAAATTTAGTGTGAATAGTCTTACTTAATAGATTTCAATATTTTGAAGCTAACGTCGTAATCAATTTCATGAATGGAGGTCATTTAGTTTGCTTCGGTGCCACTTGACCTCGATATGCATGCAAGCGCATTGATGACTCAATCACTTGATCGATTGATCATCAAGTTGTGCAATATTTATATTCTCACCAATTTTGACATTCTAAATGCCATGGAAAAGTCTGTTATTCGAGAAATTATTTGAGTTGATTTTGGTGATGTCTCGTGTATTTTAGCATCGATTTATGCACTATCACTTCCAATCATTCGACATTTGCACAGACTCATCCGAATTGAGCATGGACAATATAATTTGATAATTTTTGATAATTTGAAGCTAACAACATTATTAATTTCATGAACGGAGGTCATTTGGACATCATCATAGCTTCCTTTCTCTAATATGTGTGTCGGCACATTGATAGCTTGATCGCTTGATCTGTTGCTCGTTAGATTGTGAAATATTTATATTCTGATCAATTTTGACATTCTAAACATGACAACAAAGTCTGCTCATCGATCAAAAATTATTTTGACTATTTTTGATGACGCCCGATTTTTTATGCTCTGCCCCTTACGAAGTCTAGAGTGTGCTTGGCTCTATGACATATATGGAGGTCAAAAAATGCCCCAAATGTGAAGTATGAGTCACATTTGTTTAAAACTGGTTGACCCTTTGTCACCCCATAATTGGATCATTTCATATTACTAGCTTTGAGCTAAGATTTATCATTAGTTTGATGCCTTATTTTGGACATGCTAATTGATGGGAATGACTGATTTATCAGAATTGACTTATCAGATATATAAGAGTTCTTACACCATTTACTCTCTGCTTTAATGGTTTTGCTGAAGATCTCTTTCTTTTATGTCATTGCAGATTTGAGTTTCCTCCAACCCTAGCTTCGTGTTTAGTTGGGTTTGATGGAAGAATTGATTTGCTTATTTTGATGAAGGACTCCACTGGGGAATTAGTTTATTCATGCTTGGTCGGATTTGAAATTCCTTCATCATTGATGATGGACTTGTGAGATTGAATTTGTTCATATATTGTTAGAGGTGTATGCACGCCATGAATCTTGTACTTACTACTTATGATTTTGAAGGATACATAGATGACCTTGCTTACTTAGGTCTATATTGAGTTATCAGTCTAGCAATGTGTGCTTTAACAGAATAATAATCATGAAATTCTTTTAGTTCGACCATCGACTTTGTATGAACTATGGAATTGCTTCCTTGGTCTTGTTCTTTCTGCTTTGATAGACTTGATGAGGAGATTGGATTTGATCTGTGCTTTGAGCTTGATCAGATTATTTGAGAATAAATTAAGATATCACCCTGCGGGCAATATATTGATTGATTTGAGGCATCCTTGAATTGAGAATTTTCTCAAATTATCTTGGTCTATCGATCATGTAGAAAGATCTCTTAGATCCTGGTTGCTTGTAATCACTAAGCTGGATCTAGTTTGAAATTGAAAAGCTATGATCATTGGACTGACGAGCAGGAGCTCTTTCACTGAGGCCATTTCTTATAGCTTTGTGGGTGAAAAATTTTTATATATAGATTCTGCCTTCATCTATCTCCCTTTTTTTAAAAAAAGAGAGGATAAATGAAAATAGAAATATATACAACATCTTTTATTGGGATGCCAAGAAGATCCGCAGATGTTCTTATTACGATGATAGGGTACGATATTGAGGAAATGTGTACAATATCGAGAGATAGAAATCACAACCATACAATGAACCTAATCACCTAAATAAAGACTCCTAAGGACTATGAGTCTTCAGAATGTACCAGAGATTCTTCCCCTACTTTACATGAAAGAGTAAAGCATGGTTTATTTTGTCGGTTCGTTGTTCTATAGCAAGCCTATAGTTAATTACATCCTAAGGAACAGGATTCCTTAGGAATACTATCAATTTAGGTAAATGATCGTCATCTCTAAAGATTTCAATAGGGCAAGACTATCAATCAATTGGTTTATTTTTAGAAAGTCAAGTGGGATCGATCAAGAGGAGGGAGTTATTATCAAAAACTAAATGAAAATAAGTAGGGGATGCTTAAGATACTAGAAGCCTAGTAAGTATCCTAAACTATCCTATGGTTGGGATTTATATTTTTGAAATTAAGTTAATTTATTTGAGTTAAATTTTTATTAGAAATGTAAGGCTTACAATTTCATAATACAAGGTTATCGAAATTCCTAAAAGGTGAGGATTTATGCTTAGGGCTCACAAAGGGGAGAAATAATCTCAGAACTTAAATCTAGAGAGCTTTGGCGAGGGCCAAAAGCATGACCTAAATTTAAGATAAAAATGAGTATTTAGTTTACCTCCATAAGAGAGGATAAATCACTCGACTGTTGGACTTATAACCGCTTAGGGGTGGCTGCCAACTAACTCCTCCTATAATTTTAAATTCATGTAGGCAAGTCTTATATTTATGTAAGATAGCAAGGTTGTTATTTATTTAAAAAGAGACTAAGTCCTTAAACTCACTCTTTAAGAGACTAGATCATTTAAGGATATGACAAATGACCTAAATCTAATGCAAATTGTATTACATTTTTATTTTCATTTTTGGACAATCACTAGGCTATAGGATTCATATGCCTAATGCATGAGAAATAAGATTATGGGCCAAAATCTGCTAGATAAGGAGGTGTGTTTCCATAATGGCTCTCACAAGTCAAGCTAAGTTCTCTGGCAAAGGTGGAAGCCCTCTAATCAAGAGTAAAATAATATGCTTTTATGCATGATGTTAGAAAAGTAATACTCATCCAGCTAAGGGATACTAATTCTTTTATCTTGATTTTTAGCCTAAGCTTTAGATGAGGTTATGAGTTATTTATTTTTGATTTTGAGTTGATTAGTTTGGTAGAAGATTTATTTTTCCTAAGAGCCTAATCATCATAGCCATACCACAAGAAAAGAAAAAGGGAAATCACAAGCTAAACAAAACATCAAATATTTTATAAAGCTAGAACAAAAGAATAAAATGTCAAGTGTGGTCGGGCACCACCGCATAAACTCCAAAAAAAATTGGGTAGCTGAGCTCTATCCTTATACAATATGGATTACAAATGAATTAATTTACAACTAAGTAAGAAAATTCATGTTATGGAGGTCTTCATTTCTTATTTTTTTATTTTCTTTATTTCTTATTTTCTTATTTTCTTCTTTCTTCTTTTGGTTCCTTCTTTTTGCATGGTTGGAAGGTGGTTGCTCCAAGGCTTCACATGGTACATAAGATATAGTCTTATAACCAATGCTCATCCTAATCTCCCATAACAATCATTCCAAAATCCTAATTGTAAAAATTATATGAAAAGAAAAAGTAAATTTAACTAACACCTACAAAATAGAGATTAGCTAAACAAATCATATAAATCCGAAGCATGTATATTGGACTTAACACCCCATACATGGGTAACCATGTCCACCTGACCTATATGATTGTACTTATGGGTATAAGTACCGCATAAAAAGCATTTATTTTTTTATTACATGCTTAACCCCCTAAAATAATGATTAGACTAAATCATCCTATCATTCATTATAAGCACATTCAACCTAACATACAAACTTAAACAAAACATCACAAAACAAAAGAATATATCAAACCATGCACTGCCCTAACCTAAAGCTAAAAGTGGTGACTTAGAGTAATGTGTGTGCTTTAGAAGGCTTGTGTGGTATGCTTAGCTATAGCTTTAAAGTCTGGATTTTCTAAGTGTGAAGATCTTCAACTTAGATGGGTGATTTCATTTAAGTATTTAATTGATTTGAGTTGATTTTATTTGATGCTTTATTTAGGTTTGAATGAATCCTACAATTAAATACAAAGTGTTGTAAAGAGATGGAAAAGAGAAGAGAACTTCTCTTTCCTTCCTCACCATAAGTAATTTCTAAAGTAGAAGTTGACCTCCATATATATATGTCATAAGTTGATTTAAGCCTATAAGTTGAATTATGGACTTGAAGAAATTGAGGCTCAAAATGCATGCATAAAGCAACGCCCCATGTACATGGATGTGAATCCAAACCCAAAATCTCTGAAGGAAACTGGCTCTACGCCAACAATGGATTCATGTTTAGTTTCATTAAGTGAATGTATTATTATGCATTTTAATTAATCCTAAGTTTAGATCAACTCTAAACAAACCTATTCACAGAGAAAGACATTTTAAGATTAAGTAAAGTGAAATAACATCACAAAACACACACCACTTTATTTCTTTTCCAACATATATAACATGCATATGGATGAATCTTAAGCATATTTATACATGCAATTGAGAATTTTTAGCACACATTAATGATGAATGCTAAGTAATATCACTTAAGAAAATTTAGATGCTTTATGATGCATGATTTTCATTAAGTTGAAAAGGGTTATTCTTTTATCCTTTATTCATATACACATGTGTATGTATGAAAGGCACAAGTGAGTACGACACCATTGTTAGCATGAGGGGTGTAAGGTACAAGACCTGCTTAGGGCTACTTAAAACCTCACAACCCTGAGGTTGTCCAGACTAATATACCACTTTCCTTAAATACATATGCATGTACAAAAGAAGTAAATGGAAAAAGAAATACGCAAAAGTTTATATTCATTTGATTTTTGGTTTGTTTGTTTAATTTATATGTGTGAATGTAAAGATCCTTCTTAAATTATAACATGGAAGAGGATAAGAGTAGATTTTAAGCAAGTATTATATTCTTTTGAAAGAACTATATACTTTACAAATCTTATTCAAACCCATGTTAAGAGGAAAGAAAGGAAGCGAACATAAGACACATTTTTATATTCACATGCAAGCTTATAAATACACTATAAATAGCATACCTTTAAATTTTGATATTTGATTTATAGGTTTTGAAAATAATTTTGAATTTAATAGTGATAATAGCCATTCATATTTTTTTTACTTTAGGCAAAACATGCAATTTCACATAAAGAAACATTTCATTTTAATTTTGATTTTTAAAAGATATGAATGCATGGATTTCATATGACATACACATTTAACATGCTAGGAAAGAAATAAAGTGATGAAAGTAATGTAAATTCATTCACCATAATTAATTCCTAAAGACAATCTTATGAAATAAGAAAGTTTAAAGTGAATCAAAGTTTGTTTAATGTGATTTTTGTTTTAAATTTCCTTTATGTTCTATTTAGGAAATGTGAAAAAATGTTTGCCGATCCTAACCCATTTCTCCCATATGTGAGTTAATTTAGTTTGTTCTTAGGATCATTAGGTGATTTTTATATTTTGTTTAGGTTAAGGTGTGAATTAAGTGTGTTAACTACCCCTTACCTATACTACCTTAGCATACTTAATCAAATAATTATGAGGCAATGATATGACATAAAATTACACAAGAAATTTAAATCAGCAATGCACCTAAGAAGAAAAGGACCTAATGCAATTGGCTCATGATTAATGATTAACTAAATTAAGTGGTTTAATTTAAGTACTTTCATAATCCCTCACACACATGTGAGTTGGATTTTGATTTCCTTAATGTACTTAGGTTATTGAACACCTAAGCATCTACCCAAGATATATTAGTTAAGTTCTTTAAGGTTTTATAATTTTATCAAATTAATTAGGTAGGTAATTAGTGGATTCTTCCTTAATTAAGTTTGGATTAAGGGAGAAAGAGGGGGGTGTTTAAGGAATAGCTTAAGGAAAATATCCCAAAATTATTCTCTAGATCTCCTATTCACTTCAACAAACCTTATTTAACTCAATCAAGAGATGAAACCACTGATTACACACTTAATTAGGCTTAATTATATTACAAGTAATTAGGAATGAATCCAGTAATTATCCTAATTAAACCATTAATAAATCCCAATAAAATTAGAGGAGGCAGAAGTCACCCCACTAAATACACATGAAAAGTTTGAGATTAATTAATCGAATAATCAGAGAGTAATTAGCCTAATTATATTTTCAATAAAACCCAAATTCATAAAATAAAACTATTCAAAATCCATCAAAATCAATTTTATACTATTCTACATTCAATTATCTTTCATATAAAATTTATTTCATATTTTTTTTGATTTTTCTACACTTAGATATGAATATTTGAATTTTTCATGATCAATTACATAATTAACTCCCAGCTAATTATACGGAGGCTAATACATTTGTATAGAGGCTATTTTAGTAGTCATATCAGAGCTATGTCACGGCATGTGCTTTCTCTCTCCGCTTGTCCATCAGGATTACCGAGATTAAATTCATGATTCTAAAGGATTAAAATGTCAGATCTACGTGTTTTAATCATGGTCGTCCATCCAAAATACGCAGATGGATGGCCCATGATTCTCCCCTGATCTTCCCTGCGGGAGATGGCCACCGTCCATCTTTTGAGGGAAGATCTGAGCTCGATTGAGCTCAGATTGAAACAAAATTCAACCCACACCATCACCATGTAAGGGAGATCACATCCAACAGCTAGATTTTTATGAAGTAGAAATTCCTTTCATAAAGGACCATACCACATCTAATTTAAGCTTCAAGCTTACCCCGCCAAAGGTTATCATTAGCGCTCGATTACCTTGGAGAAGCTTCGTTTAGTGGAGATAAAGCTTTGCTAAAGTTTTGAGTTGTAAAATTGGGTAGATCTTCCTAGAGGACAACTTCACCTTCACTTGAGCTCAATCTTGGTCAAGAGTGCTCCTCCCTTGCCTTAGAAGCTTGGATGAAGGTTGGGGTGAGCTCAATTTGATCATCTAAGGGAGCTTGCAAAGTGAATTAGGTTGGTTTGGAGTATTGAGTGAAATGGATTTCAAGTGGAGCTCCCTTATTTTCAGTCTAGGAAAACTGAGAAAATGGAAATTCAAAATCACTGTAGGAAGCTTGGGGAGGCTTGTGATGGCTTCCTCTGACTTCTCTAAGCTCAATTGAATTAAGGACTAATGAAATGAATTGGAATTAGGGGGAGTATATCTCCCCTTAAAGCAATCGGATGGTCATGCTTGCTTATGCCATTTTAATCTAATTAAGCTCCTTGAGTGGGTTTGTTAAGCCGTTTAATGTGTCATTGCATTTGGTTTGGCTAGAGGGAGGTAGTGGAAGAGTGTTATGTGCTTGAAATGGGTGGAGGAATGATTCCCATGTGCTTAATTTGGAGGAAGTGGTCATTTTGACTTTGGGTTGGGTTTGCTGACTCAAACCCAATGGGTCAGGTGCACCACACCCCCTAGTGTCCACTTGGTACACTAAGAGGGTGCAAAGTGGTTATGAAGAGGATTTGATAAATTCTAAGTAAATTTAGAAAAAAAATTTCCCTAGGCCTAGGGGTAAAATGATCATTTGGCTTGGGTTTCAATTTAAATATATTTGATATGATTGAAAAAAAGGATAGGCCAAGTTTCATTGAATTTGGAGTTAGTTTGATGTGATTTGACTCATGTTGACCATTTAAGTCAAAATGGGTCAACTTGGGTCAAGTTGACCAATTGATCAAATTGGGTCAAACCAAGGGTTGGGTCAAGTTGGATCAACATGGTTTAAGTGGCTAATTAGGATAGGTTAGGCTCAAATGATGACTTGGTCAAGTTCAAACATTGATCATGAATAAGTTTTGATTAATGGTTTCAATCAATTTTTCCTATTGTGGATTTTGGCTAATTTAGGTTTCACTTTGGTCAAATGTTGACTTAGTCAACCATTAGGTTTGACTTAGTTTCACCCCATTTGAGTGATTGATCATCTCATGATGATTGTTGCTCACAATGTGAGGCTTTGTTGGGTTTAGTTCAATCCAAATTTTAGTTGGATTAGAATTTCGCTCATAAGAGGTACTTTAGGTCACTTTGGGTAAAGTGAGCCTAAGTGGGTCAAATGGCTTGTTCAAAGCTTAATTTGAGTTTGATTGAACTAACATATGGACTTATGATTGAAATATATATTCATTTGCAAGAGATTTGAAGTCAAATGGGTTTTGATTCATTTGACAATTTCAAGTTCAAATGGTGAACATGAGTTTGACTTGGGTTTGATTTTTGAATTTAGTTTTGGTTTGATGGGTGAGGTTTGTATTTATATTTGGATTCATGATTTTAGGATTGATTAAATCATGAATAAAAATCAAGATTTTGGCTTGATTTGAATTGGATTTGGCTAAGTTCAATAGTTTGACTTGAAAGGCTTAGGTGGAATTTTGGTTGAATTTGAGTTTGATTTTTGGGTTTAATTTGATTGATTTGAATTTATATTTTATTTATATTTGTAAATATAAATGAGAATATAAATGGGGTGTGAGAAAATTTCTTAAATTTGAAGTGATTTGAACTTGATTTGAGCTAAGTCCATAAGGTGGAATCAAAGGACTTAGGAAAGATTTTTGAATTTTGGATTTGGATTTCCATCATGGGTTTTAATCATGGGTTTCAATCATTTGGAATTAATTTATGATTTGAAAAAAATCCATTTAATTGATTTAAGATTTGATTAAGAGTTGAAGTTGATATGAGTTTGGAATTTGACTTGAAAGAGGGAAGTGAGGATTTGCTTCAAGCTATAGGGTAGGCAAATTTTCTTAACACCCCTAAAGCATGACCTATTCCTATAGCTAACTCTTCTAAGTCTCTAGGGTAAGGTTGAGTGTCCACCTAATCACTAGATATATCTTAAGACTAAGAAACTCTTAAAGTCTAAGAGAAATCCTATGCCTAAGATGGAGGGGTTGAGAGCTCATCCTAAAATGAGGTCAATAAAGGGCGCCCAATAGATGTGGTGTGACTGACAAGGTACATCGCACATATTGGTGTTGATCGAAATGATCAACAACATCGAATGATCACAAACACTAATAGAAATAATCTACTCCTAACCCAAGGTGTAGAAGAAATCTAGAGCTTAGTGCAATGTGACTCTACTTATGTTGAAGACATAAGAGAGGGAAGGAGGAATCCACTAGGGATAAAGTAGGTGAACCTTCTACTAGGGAAGCAGGTTCAAGTCATCCATAAGGGGATGAGAGGTTTGATTTGAGTCTCACTGGGGAGAGAAATTGGTTTGATTTATTTAATTTACTTAATTGTGTTTGTTTTGACTCCATCGGGGACAGACAAGTGAACTCTCCATTGGGGAGGCAAGTTTAAGTCATCCACAAGCTAGGAAGGTGAAATCCATTGAGGGATTAGAATTCTGAGTCCGCTGGGGAACTAGAAAGACTTGCATCTCACTGAGGAGAAGCAAAAGATTTTAATTTGGATTAATTGATTATTTTGTTTATTTCATTAAATTTGTTTCAAATTTTTATATTTTGAGATGGTTCCTGTTGGTTTGCGATGGGTTGTACTGAGTAGGGTCCATGGTGGCCTTAATCTACTATAGATTTACCAATCCAAAGGAATAGTCCAAAGTAGGGCTATCCAACCAAAGGAATGCCTTTCGGTATGTAGCAGCTGTACTAGGTAGAAAGCATAGTAGACTTACATCCTCCAAAGTAGGGACCAGTTGTTGGGGTGATCTATTGGCAAGGCAATAGATCGAACCTGACTTAGGGCTGACTATTGAGTGAATGCCCCTTGGAGCCTTAAATCAGCTCAAAGATAGTTAAAGATTAATTCCTTTCTTTAATTTTTTTTTATTATGATGGATCCCATTAGTTTGCGATGGACTGCACTGAGCAGAGGCCATGGAGGCCTAAACCTAACTCAGATTTACCAATCCAAAGAGAATAGTCTACCAACCACAAGGTAAGACTAACTAACTAGAGGGATGCCTTTTGGTTTGCAGTGGTCAAGTTAGGAAGAAAGTGTGAGGACTCACATCTTTTAGAACAAGGAACCACTGGGGTGATCAGTTGGCAAGGAAACATATCGAACCCGACCTAGGGTTGACTATTGAGTGAATGTCGTTGGGGGGCTTAAATCAACTCAAAGATAGTCAAAGATTAATTTCATTCTTTTTAGTTAGTTTTCATTGATTCCATTGATTTGCGATGGATCACACTAAAAAAGAGCCATGAAGGCCTAGACCTAACTCAAATTTACCAATCAAAAGGGAGTAGCTTCCCAGCCGATGGGAGAACTATCCAACCAAAGGAGTACCTTTCGATTTGCAATGATCAATTCAAGGGAAGAAAGCATAAGGACTCACATCTTCTACTACAAAAAATCACTAGGGTGATCGGTTGCTTTGGGAAACAAATTGAACCGACCTAGGGATGCCTGTTGGTTTGCGATAATCATGCTAGAAAGAATGTGTCATAGTCTTACATCTTTCAAAGTGAAATGACTGTTGAGGCAACCTGCTTGTGGAAAAATAGATTGAACCTGACCTAAGGGCAACTACAGAGTGAGTACCGACCTAGAGATTTATCTCAACTCAGGTAGTCAGGCAATTCCTATAGGGAGTTCTACTGACATTGCCCTAAAGATAGGATACTTGCTTGGGAAAAGGGGGACTTTTGGGGCTTGAATTCCTAATCCACAAGTGAATTAATTTTTTTTTTATGTTTGTTTATTTAGTTTATTTATCGTGGACCATGTTAGTTTGCGAGGGATCAAATTAAGAAGGAGCTGATATCAGCCTATACCTATCTCAGATTTACTGAACTAATGGAGAATCTACTCATCCGCTGAACAAATTCTCCAACCACAGGGGCGGCTACTAGGAAAGGGGGACTGTCCAATCTAAGAGTAACTCGGGTAGTGTCTAAATGAGGTCGCAAAGGATGTGATCCAAATAGAGTGCCCGCAGGGAGAGGGGATGCTAAGGGCTTAATCTTAACACCCTGGAGAAGATGACATGGTTAGTCATATATCAAATAGTTATTCGGTGGCCAATTCAAGGAGAAAGCTCGGGGACTCATATTTGCCAAGAGTGGTGTATCCATCGGGTGAGCCATGCTCATCATAGTGAACATCAACCAACCTAAGGTGCCCATCGATTTGTAATAATTAGCCTATGAAGAAAGCTCGGGGACACACATCCTCCTATGCGACTTATCGGCATATTACTCGACAGTGAATCTTGGTTGGGGACTTATATCGACTCAAAGATAGTCAAGAGGAAAGAAGCCTTTGGGGGACTTACCCTAAACCTCAAATATACTCGACCGAGTTAGTGCATGGTGGTTAGTTCATGAAGAAAGTGTGGGAACTCACATCTTCCTAAACAAAATCAACACGATGTAGCTTACTGGCTGAGCAGTGAAGACTACCAAACTAACAATGCGCTCATTTGTTTTCAATGGTCAAATTAGGAAGAAAGCGCTAAGGTGAAAATTTCTATATAGGGGAGTCACCTTTCAAATTTGTTGGTGAGAAAAGAAAGAGGACAAGAATATAGAAATTCATCTTTTTATGATGTCATGTAGATCTGCATATGTGCTTATTCAGGTGATCGAGTACATCATCAAAGAATATTATACTATCTCGAAAGATAGAAGTCACTCCCTTTAATGGACCTAATCACCTCAATAAGGACTCCTCAAGACGATGGGTCTGCATATGTACCAGAGATTCTTCCCCTACTTTACATGAAAAAGTAAAGCAGTGTTTATTTTAAACCGGGTTCGTTAAGTTTCTACAGGGGCAAGCCCCCATAGTTAATTACATCCTAAGGAATGGGGATTCCTTAAAAAAACTCTCGATTAAGGTAAATGATCATTGTCCTCAAAGATTTCAATAGGGTAGGACTATCAATTGATTTGTTTATTTTTAGAAGATCAAATGTGATTGATCAAAGAGAGGGAGTTATTAGCAAAGCCAAAGAAAATAAGTAGGAGATGCCCACGATGCTAGGAAACCTAACGAGCATCTCAATCTATCATATTGTTGAGCTTTATATTTTTTAAATTGATTTAGTTTGTTTGAGTTGTATTTTTCATTAGAGATTTAGGACTTATAATTCCTTAACACAAGATTAAGAAAATGCCTAAGAGATGAAGAATTATGCTTATGGCCCATAAAGGGAGAAGCGACCTCAAAACCTAAATCTAGGGAGCTTTGGCGAGGGCTGAAAGCACAACCTAAATCTAAGGCAAAAATGGATAATTGGTTTGCCTCTATAAGAGAGGACAAACCACCCAACAGCTTGGACTTACAACCACCTAAGGGTGGCTACCAATTAATTCCTCCTACGATTTTAAATACATGTAGGCAAGTCTTATGCTTATGCAAGATAGCTAGACTTTTATTTATTTAGAAAGAGATTAAGTCCTTAAACTCACTCCCTAAAGAGACTATATTATGTAAGGGCATGCTTCAAATAACCTAAATCTAATATAATTCAGATTTAATTTTGTTTTCATCTTTGGACAATTATTTTTGACTCAGGCTAATAGGATTCATATGACTAATGCATGAGAAATCAAATTATTGGTCAAAATCAATGAGAAGGGAGGAGGTGTGTTTCCACCATGGCTCTCAAAGATCAAGTCAAGTTTCTGTAGCAAAGGCGGAAGCCCTCCAATCAAGAGTGAATTAAGATGTTGTTATGCATGATATTATAAAAGAAAGTACTTACCCAGCTAAGGGGTTACTAATTCTTTTATCTTGATTTTAAACATAAGCTTTATGTGTGGTTATGAGTTATTTTTTTATTTGAGTTGTTAAGTTTAGTAAAAAAATTATTTTTTTCTAGGAGCCTAATCCACTTCTAGGCCATACATAAAGCAAGGAAGAAACTAGAAAAAGATGCCACTTAATGCAAAAGCTAAACAAATCATCAATCAATTTATTAAGCTAATCGAAAAGAATAAAAAAGGCTTGTGGTGCACCACCACAAACCAAAATAATGTGGTAGAGTTCTACCATTATACAACCTAGATTACAAATGAATTAAATTACAATTAAGAAAGGAATCCATTATTATGGGGGTCTTTAAGCTTCATTTCTTCTTTCTTTTTTTTTTCTTCTTTGGTTCTTTCTTTCTTCTTTGGTTCCTTCTTCTGGGCGGTTGGAAGGTGGATGCTTCAAGGCTTCACATGGTGCATAAGATAGGATCTTATGACCAATGCTCATCCTAATCTCAATAAGAATCATTCTAAAATCCTAATTGCATAAATTTACATGAAAAGGAAAAGAATGAAAATCTAACTAACACCTACAAAATAAAAGTTGGCTAAAACAAATCACACAAATCTCAAGAATGTATATTGGACTTATCACCCCACACATGGGTGACTAAGTCCACTTGACCTATGGATTATGCTTAGGGGTATAAATCACCTACAAGCAAAGTCATTTATATATTTATTTATGATAGCGCCCCTTAGGCACAATCCCCTACAGAAAAGAATAGTTAGACTAAGAGCAACCTACCATTCATTCTACGAGCATACACCCTAACATATAGTCTAAAACATAAATCACAAAATAAAACAAACATCAAACCATGCATTGCGCTAACCTAAAGCTAGAAGTGGTGACTTAGGCTAATGTGTATGCTTTGAAGGTTTGTGTGGTATGCTTAGCTATGATTTTAAGTTAGAATTTTCTTAAGTGTGAAAGCATGTTCAACTTAGAGGAGGGTTTCATTTAAGTTGTTTAATTATTTTGGGTTGATTTTATTTCATGTTTTCATTATGTTCAAGTGAATTCTACAATTTATTACTAAATTATAAAGAGAGAAAAAAAGAAGAAAACTTCTCTTGCTTTCCCTAACCTAAGTAATTTCTAAAGTAGATTCATATTTTAGTTTTGTTTAGTGATTATTTTGATTAAGACTTTTAATTTAATCTTAAGTTTAGATAAACTCTTAACAAACCTATACAAAATTAAAGGCATTTTAATATTAAAGAAAATGAACCAAACTCACAAAACACACATTACTTCATTTCTTTCCCAACATGTATAACATACATATGAATGAATCCTAAGCATATCTATACACACAAATGAGGATATTTAACATACTTTATGATGCATGCTAAGTAATCCATTTAAAGAAATTTAGAATATTAAGATGCATGATTTTATTTAGTAGAAAAGGGTTTCTTTATCCAATTTTTCACATACACACATGAAAGTAAGAAAGGCATAAGTGAGTATAGTGTCATTGCTAACTAGAGGTGCAAGGTACAAGACCCACTTAGGGCTACTTAAAGCCTCACAACCTCAGAGTTGTCCAGAGTAATATACTACTTTCCTTAAATACAAACATGTGTATAAAAGAAATGAAATGGAAGGAGAGAATGCAAAAGTTGTATTAATTGATTCATTTTTGTTTATGCAATTTATGCGTGCAAGCATAGGTAGCCCTCCTTAAGTGGTAGCATAGGAATGAATAGGATGTGGAATTAGGTAAGTGTTAGGTTCTTTTCAAACTAACCATACAACTTACCAACTCCTATTCAAAACTATGATAACTTAAGAGAGGAAAACATATATTGAGCACACCCTTATATCCTTCACATGCAAGCTTATAATTAGAATATAAGTAGTATACTTTCAGATTTGATAATTGATTTATATGTTTTGAAAATAATTTGAATTTAGTAGTGATAATAGCCACTCATATTTCTACTTTAGCCAATACATACAAATTTGACATAAAGTAAACAATTTCATTTTTAAAATTGAATTTGAAAAATATGAATGCATGAAACCACATAAAATACAAATTTAGAATGTTGAGGAAAGAATCAAAGCAATGAAAGCATGCAAACACATTCACTTCAATTAAATCCTAAAGACATTCTTATGGAATAAGAAGGTTTAAAATAAATCAAAGTGAATTCAAGGTGATTTTTGTTTGAGTTTGAGTTTGATTTAATTTTAAAAATGTGAGTTTAGTTTGCCATTCCTAACCCATTTCCACATGTGTTTGATATTTTTATTTAATTTTTAGATGATTAGATTCATTTTTATGTATTAATTAGGTTAGGGTATGAATTAAGTAATTTAATTAACCCTTACCTACACCACCTTAGCATAGTTAACCAAATAATTGTGAGCCAATAAGATGACATAAAAACTCACAAGAAATTTAAATTTTCAATGCGCCTAGGAAGAAAAGGGTCTAATACAATTTGGCTCATGATTAATGATTAATTAAGCTAAGGAGTTTAGCTTAAGCAATTTCAAAACACCCTTTCATACATATGAATTGGGTTTTGATTTCCTTAGTTGAACTTAGGTTATTAAACACTTAAGCATCTACCCAAAGTAGATTAATTAAGTTCTGGAAGTTTTTAGAATTTTTAAAAAATTAATTAAGGGGATAATTAGTGAATTAACCCTTAATTAAGAGAAGATTAAGGAGAGAAATGGGGTTTAGGGAATAGCTTTGGGTAAAGGCCCCAAAATTATTCCCTAAACCTCCTACCTACTGTATTTGACCTTAATCAACTCTAATCATGGATTGAAACTACTAATCACATCTTAATTATCCTTAATGATATAAGAAGGGTAATTAGGAAACCCACATGCAATTTCCCTAATTAAGCCTTCAATAAATCCCAAGAAAATTAGGGGAGGTAGAATTCATCCCCTAAAATACATCCTAGGAGTTTGAGATTAATCAGAGGCTTAATTAAAAGGTAATTTAGCAAAATGAAGACTTCAAATAAACTTAAAATTAGAGAAAAGCATAATTTTAAACCCATTTAAATTAATTTTAAAATATTTTAGGTTTAATTATCTTTCTATAGGATTTTATTTCATATTTTTTTTGAATTTTATTGAAAGAGATATGAATTTTAGAAGATCTAGAGATTATCTAGCACTTAATTAAATCCCTAAGTAATCCTTTAGCTCACGACGCGATGTGTGGTGGCGGTAATCAGCACACTTTACACGCATCATGCTATGAACAAATCACTTAAACATCAAATCCAAAAGGCTGGATGATGCACACTTTGATCTCAATCAAAAGGACAGAGATCTACGCTTAAAAATGGATAAAGGATTTTATAAATGTGTGATTAATCTCTGTCGTCCATCCAAAATGTGCGGATGGACGGCCAGAGATCTATCCTTACCAATCCTTGGAGAAGCTTTGTTTGGTTGAGACAAAGCTCTGTTGAGAGTTTGAGCTCTTGAAGTTGAGTGTAGAGCTCTATGGACCAACTCCTCCTCAGCTTGCTTGCGGACTTGATCAAGCTAGCCTTCCTCTTGCCTTGGGAACTTGAAAGAGAGCTTGGGTGCACTCGACTTACCTCTCTGATGGAGTGTGCAAAAGGAATTTGGTGGAAATTGAGTATGGAGAAAGTTAGCTCTTAGATTTTCCTCCCCTATTTTCATTATTCAAAAACTAAGGATAGGGAAATGGTTAGAGCTCTAGGAAGCTAAGGATCACTCTTTGATGGCTCCTTACTCTCTCTGGTACTCAATCGAATGTGGAATTACATAATTCAAATTGAATTAGGGGGAGTATATCTCCCCCTTGAAGGATCGGACCGCCACAAGCCATTGTGTCATTTTGATCCAATTAATCACAATGGGAAGGCTATTTGAGCTATTAGGAGTGTGCACTGGTCGGTTTTAGCCAAGGAGTGGATTGCTAACCTCCCATGTGCTTGAAATTGAGTGGAGGGAGTTTGAATTTGCCATTTTGACCCATGGTTTGGCCAGTCAGACCTAAATCCATTGGGTTGGGTGCACCACTCTTCATTAGGTCCCCTTGAGCTATTAGGAAAGCATCAAGTTGATATGAAGAGGGTATGACCAAATTACCCATTGATTAGGCCAAAATTTATTCTATGTCCTAGGGGTAGAATGGTTATTTTGCTTATTTTTCAATTTGGATATGTTGCGTATGTGGAGAAACTAGGTTTGGCCAAGTTTCATGAGATTTGGAATTTGTTTGATAAGGTTTGGCTCATGTTGACCCATTTAGGTCAAAATGGGTCAACTTAAGTGTTGACTTGGTCAATTGGTCAAATTAAGTCAAACCAAGGGTTGGGTCAAGTTCATATGACCATTTGAAATGTTTTGGTGGCTTTAGTCTGGTTCAATTTGGCTTAGATCAAGTTTTGACATATTTTGACCCTTTAGGTTAAGTTGGGTCAACTTGGGTCAAGTGCCAATTGGGCTAGGTTAGGCTCAAATGTTGGCTTGGTCAAGTTCAAACATAAGTCATGAATGAACTTAGATTAATGGTTTCAATCAATTTGGCTTATGGTAGAAATTGGCTATGTTTGGTTTCATTTTGGGCTAAGTGTTGACTTGGTCAACCCTTAGGTTTGACTTGGTTTGACCCAATTTGATTGATTGATCATCCCATGATGATTTTTTATCATGATGAGGGGCATAGGTGAGTTTGGTTCAATCCAATTTAGTTAGGATTAGAATTTGGCTCATGGGTACTTTAGGTCACTTTGGGTCAAGTGAGCCTAAGTGGGTCAAATGACATGGTCAAAGCTTGATTTGAGCTTGAATGATCTTGTATATGGACTTATGATTGAAATATAAATCCATTTACAAGTGGTTTAAAGTCAAATGGGTTTTGATCCATTTGACAATTTCATATTCAAAGGAAGAATATGAAAGGATTTTGGCTTTGATTTTTGATTTGGATTTTGATTTGAGTGATTAAAGTTTGTATTTATATGGGTTCATGATTGTAGGGTTGATTGAATCAAGAAATAAAATCAAGAGTTTGGCTTGATTTGAAGTTGATTTGGCTAAGTTCAAGATTTTGACTTGAAAGGCTTAGGTTGGATTTTGGGTTGATTTGAATTTCATTTTTTTGGAATTGGTTTTGATTGTTTGAATTTATATTTAATCTATATATGTGAATATAAATGAGAATGTAAATTGATAATGAGAACATTTCAAGGATTTGAAGTGGTTTAATCATGATTTGGGCTAAGTCCATTAAGAAGGATTTAAAGGACTTAGGGAAATTTTATAGTTTGGAGTTCAAATTTTGAATTTGGTTTGATTGGTTTATATTTAAATTTTATTTATATATGTGAATATAAACGAGGATATAAATGAATTATGAGAAAATCCCATGAGTTTGAATTTATTTGATCATGATTTTGGCTAAGTCCTTCAAAAGGAATATTTAAAAGACTTAAGAAATTTCATGAATTTAATTGGAATTTTAAGTTTAGTTTGATTGATTTAAATTTATATTTTATTTATATATGTGAATATAAATGACAATATAAATGGATCATGAGAAAATCTCAAATATTTGATTTGGTTTTGATCATCATTTTGGCTAAGTCCTTAAGAGAGGATTAAGGACTTAGAAAATTTTAGACTTAAGAATTTTGATGGATTTTGATCATGGGTTTCAATTATAGATTTCAATCATGGAATTGATTTGAGTTTGGAGAAAATTAAATAGAATTGATTTGGAGTTTGACTTGAATGAAGGAAAGTGAGGAATGGTTCAAGCTAAGGGTAGGTATATTTTCCTAACACCCCAAGGCTATTCTAACTCTTCTAAGTCTCTAGGGCTAGGTAGAGTGTCCACCTAATCACTAGATGTATCTTAAGACTAAGGAACTCTTAAGGTCTCATAGGAATCTTATGCCTAAGATGGAGGGGTTGAGAGCTCATTGTAAAAATGAGGTCAACAAGCACAGGGACTGACATCTTCCAATAAATGACCACTAGGGTGACATACTAGGAAGGTAGACCCAACCAGAAATAATGAATGAGTGGGGGCTTGCTCCCACATCAAAATAACTCGAGGGGAAGATAGGTGATTATTATTGTGCATGTGTAAAAAAAGAATAGGATGAACACCTACCTTAAAACACGCTGGGAAATTTGAGTAAAATGATGCCAGGAATTTCCACTAAGAAAAGATCTTTGGGGGGGACTCTTACACCTAGTCATCATGCTAATCAAAATAGGATGCCTCTTGGGTTCTCTCACATCTATTTTAATAGCGCCAGGGGATTGTGTTTGTGTTATGAAAGAGGGATAGGATGCTGGGGACTCTTACTCCTATCCTAGACACGTCATGGCAGATTTGCAAGACAAGCAAACAATGCTTCGAAAGAAGAGGAGATTTGGATGAAAGGGAATCAAATTTTTGTTGATTGATAGAATTGTTTTCAAAATATGATTTTTATGGGTAATATTTCTTCACATAGAGCCCATTAATTGGAAGCATCGAGTGTTCTCCTTTATAATCAATGAGCTGATATGATCCTCCTTGGCAGGCCTTCTCTATGACATAAGGGTCTTCCCATGTGGGTTCAAACTTGCCTCCCATCTTTTGACGAACAACAATTGGTCTCCTTAGGACTAACACAAGTTCTCATACTTGGAAAGACCTAGGGTAGACTAGCTTGTTGTGAGCTTGAATCATTTTAGCCTTGTACAACTTGAGGTTCTAGCACGCCCATAGGTGATTCTCCTTCAAACCTTCGAGCTCTTCTAACCGAAACTTTGCATTCTGCTCTGTAGTGATCTTGCTACCCAATGCCATCCTTAGTGATGGGAGTTGGACCTCTAAAGGTAGAACTACTTCAGATCCATGCACTAAGGAAAATGGGGTAGATTGAGTTAGGGTTCAGTATATGGTGCGGTAGGCCCACAAGGCTTCAACCAATTACTCATTCTGCTATTGCTTATTGTCATCAAGAGTCTTCTTTAGTATCTGAATGAGAGTTTTGTTGAATGCTTCTGCTAAGTCATTTGCTCCGGAGTAGTAGATGATGGAGCATCACCAATCTATACAATGTCTTCTAGCAAAGCTATTGATCTTGGTGCTTTTGAATGCAATACCATCATCGTATATAATTCATCGAGGCACCCCGAACCTATATACGATATGGTTCCTGAAAAACTAAAGTACATGCTGAGCTGTGACCTCTCTGAGTGGGATTACTTCCGCCCACTTGGAAAAGTAGTTGGTGGCAGCTAAGATGAACCGATGCCCCTTGGAAGAAGGAGGATCGATAGGACCCACAATGTAGGTACCCCAACACTCAAATGGCCATGAGGCCAATGTAGGGTGTAAAATGTTGGGTGGTTGATGTAAGATCACATTGTGTACTTGACATCATGTAGTCTGTAATCATCGAAGGTGAGTAGTATCCTATTCTCTTGATCTTCATCTTCATCTTCAGACCAGATTGATGCGCTCTATATAGACCTGAATGTACCTCAGTTATAATGTTATAGGCTTCGTGTTTATCTAAATAATGTAACCATATTTGATCAAAGGACCGTCAGTACAGGGTGCCATCAACAAGAGCATACGAGAAAGCTCTTTGTTTCACCTGATGGGTTTGTGACTTTTCTTGTGGTAGTTTGTCAGTGTTCAAATAGTCTATGAACGGTTGCCTCCAATCCAACTCATTGTCCTTATAGGCAACGACAACCTCCCCTTCAAGAAAAAGTCTCTTGACATGTTCAACATCAATAAGGGACATGACTTGTTTATTTTGGACCCTTATTAGAATGGACTCATCTTTCGGACATGCCAATTCTTTGGCAAAGTTTGGCCAAAGCATCTGCTATCACGTTCTCTACTCGGGGAACCTTGTAGATGATGACATCAGGGATTTGGGCCAACAGCTTCATGGTATACTCATGGTAGTGATGAAGCTTGGGTTTGAGAACCTTGTAGAACCCGACGATCTGATTGATGACCAACTGAGAATCTCTAAATATGTTGATGCTCTTGACACAAACTGTGATAGCTAACTCTAGACCAGCAATAAAAGCCTCATACTCAGCTTTTATGGTTATATTGATTATGTGATTTTATGGTGTGAAATTCATTTTAAGTGCGATTAAGTGCTTAAAGAAATTAAATAAACCTTAATCTTAACCTAAAACCCAAATCCCTAAATCTCTACGCTCGTTCGTTTATCCCGAATCCTCTAGATTTTTAAACTACATGAAGCTTCCTCGGCGACTCGTCTTCTTTTGAGCCTCCTCTTTCAAGTGGCCTCCCTCTCTTCCATCTCAACCCACCCATCTCTCCTCCAACTGTTTTTCCCCTTCTTCTTCTTTACCAAGCACACATCTCCCTCCTCCAAATGGAGAGCCTTTTCAATCCCGCTTTCTTTCTCCTTTCTTTTCTTTCTTCCTTCCATTCCATTTCCACAAAACTAAAATTTCATTTTCCCCTCATTTCTCCAATCCAAAAATATCTTCTCTCTTTCCCTCACAAAGCTAATCTGAAATTTCTTTTTTTCCCTCATTTCCACCAAAACTGAAATTCTTTTTCTTTTTGTCGCAATCGGAGAGGAACACCATCATTAGGTGAGTCCTTCTCCCAAATTTTGGCATCTCTCTCTTTCCTCACTCTTCAAAAATTGAAAATTTCCTCATTTTCTCCCAATCCAAATTTCCAATTTCATTTTCCCGCAACTAGAGAAAAACACCATCATTAGGCAAGTTCTTCTCCCAATTCATCTCCCCCCTCCTCAGATCATTACAAAGAATAGTGGTCATGTGTGATGTGGATGTATATTTGCTTGTGTTTCTTTGTAGGCTCAAGGCTGTCTTCGCATCTGATGAGATGAAAAAATCAACGCAGAAAAACAAAGACTCACTATGCTCATTAGGATATGCCGAGTAAGCCAACATCTGTTAGATGTCACTCCCTCTAGCCAAAATGCTGTCGAAATTTTATTGAATTTCTTGACCTAGAAAAAAAAAGAAATGAATACACACACACACACACACACACACACACACACACACACACACACACACACACACACACATATATATATATATATATATATATATATATATATATATATATATATATATATTGTATTTGTTTAAAGGCCTCATCATGCTTAAGAGCGAAGATTAAATGATGATCATGAAGACACCACTTAATGCTCATTAAGGCATACCGAGAAAGCCAAAACACTTTCGATGTAGCCCCCTACGTAGAGATGACGCTGGGAGGCTGCCGAAATTTTATCAACTTTTTTTGGAGACTTAAACTCAAAATTAATTGAATGTCAAACTAATTATAAAACCCAAAGTCCTAAAGAAATAAATTGAAAATTAAATATAAATAAATTTGAAAGTGACTTCAGTACAAATAAAATTGAAAATCTTAATTTAAATAAGAAAATAAGAATCAAACTCAAGTGAACCTATAAACCAAATAAACTTGAATTCCTTTGATATACATGAACCAAATCTCACAAGAGATTTAAGATAAATTTGAAGTTCAGTTACTAAATAAATATGCAATTTGATCGGGAGTTGAGGATAAATTCATATTGGATTTGAAGTCCTTTTTTATGTGAACAAATCATATTTTATATCAAATAAAGTAAAGACCTCAATTGAATATTAAATGATAAATGATTGGTGATAAGTCTAAATGTCAAATCCCAAATTGAGAATAAAGTGTGTAAGTAATTTGATAACTTTCTTACAAGTACAATTTTAATTAGGCAACTCATGAGCAACCATGAATGTAGCATTTAAAAGATCATTTGGAGCTTGCATTTGAAGTTAAAATTGAAGCACTTGTGATATATCTAGTGCTTATCTTCAAAATTAATGAGATCCAAATGAAGTCCACAAAATGACTTATAAAGTGGCTTTTCAATTAACAAGTGAATTATGTTCTAATTCATATTGAATAAATTTGAAATCAAATTGGCGAAATATAAATAAGACTCATAACAAATTGGGAAGCTCGCCAACAAGCTATCTTATTAAATGCATATATTGTAGTATCTCGATTCAAATAAATTGAATACTTCAATTGAATTTAAGCATGTAGCATATGGGATCTACAATATATCTGAATGTCTACTTTCAAGTAAGAGTAGAACCCAAATGCAACCTTTGCAATACCTAGTTACAAAATTAGGATGTGAATATAGTAGTGGATCGAGCCACTCGCACCTCACTTCGTCCTTAATTTTGACTTCGCTTCTGCTTCCTCCTTCTACGCCACCGAATTCGCAACACTTTGTATAAGCAAACAGAATATGTTAATTAAGGCATTCTCAAATAAACCTGCATGGGCTCCGACACTATGCTGAATGTTTAAATTCAAGTGCATGAGGATGCTACGAGGGTTGCATCCCGGTTTAGTGTGAGGGCTGGGTCTAGGTTAATAATATATAAAAATCTATTATAAGAATTTCAACTCCATAAAATATCTGAGAAGCTAATTCTATCATGTGGTGGTAGATCTAATCCTCTATTAGGTGCTAAATAGCGTTGACAGGATCTAAAGTTCTCAAATATATTTAATTCAATCAATTAACTACCCCGATGATGGCTATGTTGAACGGTGATTTCAATCGGAGGGGATACTTCCATAAAAATATGATTCTAATTTTAAATCAAATTAACTAAATCAAGCATCAATCTAAAAATTGCTTAAATAAATTTCAATCATTAAAGTTTAAAATAAAACTCAATCTACCCACCTTTCATAAATGTTTATCGAATGTGGTAGATTAAGAAAACTCTAGCTCACAAAAGAGTCAATGTCAAATCAAGTGCTCTACTATATTTACTCTTAATCAATCTCTTGTTAGTAAGGACGTGGCCCATGTCCTCTGACTACGTGGCTTAGCCAGTAGACTCCACAGATATCGCTATACCGTGAGTCCTCGACGGGTTGCTATGTGCTCCATTATATTATTTATCATGATCATCAGATGCTATCCAATGGCCCTTTGAGTGAATCATAGAATATACTTGGTCCCTTTGTCAAGGTAGACTTAAGATTGTCTCCTGACAAACATCACTCTAGTCATAAGGATTTCTGACTTAATGTGTTCCGATAAGGATTCTTCAAGTTGTAACTACCTCCTCGACTGGACTGGGACCACATGTGACAGAACCATGTGATCTAGATCGGGCATGTCATCATTCCCCCAACCATCCAGTTTAAGCTGAAATGATGAATTTCATAAATCTAAAATTCTTAAAACTCCATATGCTACTACTATACGCTACGCATTTAGCGATCTAACGACTAGCCTTAATTGAATGTTCTCTCACTTATTGAGAGGGGTAATTAACTATAGGGGCTTGCACCTTTAGGAAACCTCGAACCCGATCTAAAGTCTCCACCAAATGAGGGTGAAATCTCTTGGTAGTGTCTTATCTGCTATCTCATCTGCCTTCTGAAAATTACACCGACACTCAAATCATACTCTCTTCAAATTCAATATATATATATATATATATATATATATATATATATATATATATATATATATATATATATATATATAACCTTTAAAGTAAAGAATCCGCTCCCCTTTTTAGATACAAGGGATTTAAGTATTTAATATTATTTTTAATGCACTTAGTAATAAATATAATCTTTTAACACTTAATGTTGAATATTTTAATCTAATTTATTTTGATACAAATTTATACTAATCAAAATAATTAAATGATAGTAGCTAATAATAATAATGATAATAATACTTTTGATACCATTTAGTTCCCTGGTTTACCTCTTTTTTTCATATTTTAGATTGATAAATATTATTTCTGTATTATTTTATTATTATCATCATTTTTAAATATATTCACCATTGTTCCAATATTAATAGTGACAAAAAAAATCTCTCGTCCATTAATTGTTAACCTGCACAATATCTCTCTTCTTTCCTGCACATATATATTTTAGTTAATACATATTTATTTAACACTCCTTCATTTATTTATTAAATACATATTTTTTGTATGTATACATACAAATTTTAATTTTATTAGTAAAGAGTTGAAATCTTTCATTTATTTATTTAGTTTACTAAATTCAAGTAAGTTATTTATAACCTTTGAATTAATAAATTAATTTGATTTACACATTAGATGTATATATATTATGCATTTAATTTATAGTGAAAATCAAGACATCAGATTTCCACAGTTCCATTCGTATTTGGAAACAGCCTATAACATGTATATATATATATATATATTAGCCTTTTAATTTAATTTATTTTGACTAATTTGTGTTAACTAAAATAATTAAATAACAATAATTAATAATTTCTACAAATGTTGTTTGTACACCTTTTAACTTTATGAAAATTTTCTATATTCCATTTTCATGAAAGTTTATTGGAAGACTCCTTTCTTTCTTTTTTTTTTTGGGGAGAAATTTCTGAACAGATTTTCTTCTTTTTTATATGCCTTTGCAATTTTTATGGAACCCACCATATTTGCATGATTCACATTATGAGATAACTGTGAAGGTCAACAAATGCCCCCAACAAATATGGTGCATGCTTTGAGCATATCATATTTGTTGTTACACTTTTGACACCAATATTGTTGCATCAGTTTTTTTTTATTATTATTATTTTTTTGGTAAGCATCTTATCTTATTTATTTTTGTAGGAGATGTTTAGCAAGAGGAGGCCTGCTGACATGGCACCCATCGAGCCGAGTGATAAGGATATTTGGGCCATGATTGATAGTCACGACTCTCGAGGAGATATGGACATTGGCGATAGGCTTGAGTAGTTTACGGACATGCTGAGAGGACGTGATCTCTATGATGGTTTCTTCACCCGGTCATCTTTGCTTCCAAATTGTCCACCAAATTCTCTTGACTCTGAGAATCCATAAGAGTGGGTGATAGCCCTTAAGTTGAAGTGTGGTGAGTACAACCCATTAGAGAGCACCATAGATAATGTCAGTCATGGGGTATGTGAAATCCTACAGCCAGCTATTGATACTGTGGAGCAAACAAGACAATCTAAACTCTTGAGCCATCGGATACAAATTAGAGTGGCTCTCAGATCCCTAGCCCCCTGCTCATGGATATGTCGCATGGGCTAGATATATTTTGGGAGCTTAAAGGAACACATTGCTGGAGGCAAGAGTTTATGATGCAATTTATGCCACAATGTTTGATCTTAGTAGCATCCCTCCTTCTTGGGCTCTGGGCATTATTGAGTTTTGGGATCCTAGTAGGAACACTTGTTGAATCTGTCCGGAGGAGTTGACAATCACCTTATGGAAGTTACAGGCAGTATCAAGTCTACTAGTCTTCGGCCATCGTTATGAGGAGTGTGTCCCTCCAGATGAGGAGTTATGCTTTAGACAGCCTTCTCCTTATGGGCATCATGGGGAGGGTGATCCTTCCATTTGTCTATCCTCGCCATTACACTACCATCGTAAAATAGAGCAACAGTTTGCCATTGCATGCATGACCATCCCTTTAGATCTTTGGATTCACAGCTTTATATGAGAAGATAGATTGTTGGAGCTTCATGTTTCATTAAGTGATCCTTTTGACTTGGGATTACATTTTGGAGATTATTTATCAGAGGAGACAACAGAGCCATCTTTAGCAGTTGGACAGTCATCCCCAACATTACCTGGCATGGAAGAAGATTTATTTTTAGCAGGATTTTTATCTACAAGGTTGTGTGCTTTTATGCTTCCTATCAAGGAAGGGTCTATATGTTCTAGTGCTTGCTAACAGCCAGTCGGATCTCTCAGGGGGAGTGCCTCTCTTTAGCTCCTGCAGTACCTGTCAGAGTTTATAGAGTTTTGAGGCTCATTTCAGAAGTAAGAACTCTTGAGTTACGGGACTTGACTTTTCCATGGTAGTATTTACATGCTTGGATTGATCTTCATGTGCATGGAGCCTTCTCTTATCTTGAGACTTTCGAGAGCGCACCTGTTATATTTTGTCTGTGCTTTTTCAGCAGGGTTTGTTTATTTTTCTTCACTCCACATTTAATCACCGATATATTTTATCTTCTTTACCAGCCTAAGATAGTTGGTTTTCCTGCTGACTTGAGAGAGGTTGAGCTCACTGATGGCGTGGATAGGAGAGGGAGGTGCACACTTCTCTATGGTGGATGATCATTACATGTGGCAGAGTATTTTATTTGCATGCACCCTAGTTGGCTCTATTTTTGCTTTAGTCATTCATTTATTCTAGAGGGGTATCAACCCAATAGGGTTGCTCGTCAGTTTAGCTTGTCACAAGTGACAGCGTATGATGAGAGGCCATTTATAGCAGGAGTTATTGATGTTCGACATACGAATTCAGTGCCTACTATGACCTGATACTTTGTAGCTTTGATAGGGTGGTTACATCTGCTTTGACTCAGCACAGGTTCTAGATTTTGTTTGGCTACACCCTCTAATCACACAGGAGTTAGCTACACCCATTTGACTTGGGTTCATTTGTCATTTGCCTCTATGATGGAGCATGCGCTAGGAGGTACGAGCGTCAGATGAGGCAGCTTGGAATTCCCTGAGGTCTGAGGCCTCGACGTAGCGCGTCATGGCCTATCCATGGTAGAGGTGATGGTAATTTGCTCCTCTTATTTGCATATTTCTTTCAATTTTTCTCTTCTTTTTTTGAGCTTATATATATACATCTGAAGTATTTTTTTTTTCCTTCATTATTTTAACAGGTAGAGGAAGAGATGGTTTGGCCATAGTGGAGGAGACTACTAGTCCATCTAGAGTGCGGGATAGGTAGCCATCTCCTAACTAGATAGAGGTACCTATTTCTACTCATAAGCATAGAAAACTTCATCAGGTGGAGCTTCATGAGGCCTCTATAGATTACTAGTGAGTCCAGCTCCTTGACAGCTCCCGATACCAGGTGAGACACCTCTTAGTCCTAGAACATCTGCTAGCATCGAACCCACAGTCTTTGAGGATGCAGAGGAGATGGCATTAGGGATTGATACCATAGAGACTACCATCCCAGCTACGATGACATCTCAGGAAGATTTGGCTTTCCTTTCAGACCCTTCTACTATGTATTGGCCAGGTGAGACATCTTTCACTGGGGAGATGGTACCCGCCACCATACCGACTGTTCTAGTATATCATTCGACAGTACTTGAGCTAGTTGTAGTACCTGAGTCACCTCTGCAGGATGCCACCTAGGGTCAACCTAGGCCACCTACTCCAAGTAATGTTTACTTGTTCCCTTTTTTCATTTGTCTTCTCTTTCCTTTATTAACAATATTTTCTTCTGTTTAGCATTTATACTTGTGATTTCTTGCAAAGTGCCTGAAGGAGAAGATTATGAGTCTGAGATACATCATAGATATTCTTTTGCTCCTGTCCCACGCTATTGGTATATGCAAGATTACAATATGATGTTCCTGTGAGACACAATTTCTAGACTGACTCCCGAATCTCTAGAGTCACTAGATCGCTTTATACCATTTTCCAACTCCATGTTAGATCTACTTGCCCATAGTGGCTTGGAGGAGTACGTCCTCAGATATTGGGAGGTTGTTTGTCGAGAGGTTGAGTTTTTGATTCAACATATGAGATCTCTCTCCATTGCACGTATTAGAGCTTCACTTTTGTAGCTTCATGATCGGGTTAGGATTCGACGGGAGGCATCTGACCTTGCTCTTGATGAGTTTGAGAGGAGCTCAGAGGCCATGAGGCGATACCGACAGCAATCCACAGACATCAAGACTGAGATGGAGAGTCTTACAGCCAAACTTAGAGAGCTTTGGAGAGAGTTCATGAGCTTGATATCCTGTAGGACTGACTTTCAGGTGGCACAGGATAGAAAGGCTTAGGTGATGCAGAGGGAGCAGCACAAATATTAGATTCACCATAGAGCCTTGTTAGACACCGATGTTGTACTTGCCCAAGCTGTGGAGGATCTTCAGACTGTCGAGGTGGATTATCAGATGCTAGCTACCATCACTACATAGCTTCGAGCTATACAGAGTCGACTCCCTTGATGTACCCTATTTTTTATGGATCATGTGCTCATCTATTTGCATTAGTGATATTTTCTTCTTCTTCTTCTTTTGGCTGATGTCAGGTATTTGTATCTCCTTTTTTTGTAACACTTTGATGATGTCAGTTTATAGCCTAATGCTTCATGGATATTAGAATTGATGATTGTGTGATATTCCTAGTGGATTTGGAGTTTTGGACCATTGTTGTCCCTTTTATTTTTAGTGAATTTGACAGAGAGAATTAACCTAATTTCATTCATGGCAACTTGTTAGTGAATGTATATATGTCTTTAGTTATGTGCTTGCTATTTTGACAGACTCATTAAAGGGTGCATACAGATAATCTAGCCTTTCGGCTTATAGTATGTCTATAATGATGGGTTATCAATCCAACAATGAGTGCCCCAACGGGTTAAATAACCATAAAATCCCTTTAGTTCATCCATTGGCTCATATGAATAATGGAATTGCTTCATCGGTCCTATGCTTTCTACTTTGGCGGACTTGATGAGAGAATTGACTTTGATCTGTGCTTTGTACTTGATTAGGCTGTTTAAAAATAGATTGTGATATCACCTTGCAGGCAATACAGAGATTGGTTTGAGGAGGCTCTAGGTTGAGAGTTATTTCCTCATATTGTCCTGGTCCATCAATCGAGTGGAAAGATCTCTTGGATTTTAGTTGCTTGTAGCCACTAAGCTGGATCTGGTTTGAGATTGAACAACTATCATCATTAGACTGACGAGCAAGGGTTCTTTCACTGCGGCCTTTTCTTAAGGCTTGTTGAGTGAGGAGAGCATTAGCAACTCGGCTATTTGTGAGCTTGTTGAGTTCAAATTTTAGAACCTACTCGAGTTTTTAACTTAAGTTGTGATGGCTTGGCGGTCTTGTCATTAGACTGACAAATGGGGCTCTTTCACTACGGCCTTTTCTTGCGGCTTGTTGAGTGAGGAGAGCGTCAGCAACTTGGCCACTTGTGGGCTTATTGAGTTCAATCTTTAGAACATATCTGTTTCTTAGACCTGAGCATGTAGAGGTTGATGTTTTTCCAACTTAGTTGATTAAAGCTTCCAAAATTGGGAGTTCTTCTGAATTAATCTTCGATATTTGATGAATCTTGAGGGAAAACTTTTGACATTTAAGACTGTCTTCTCGTGCATTAAAGCGGATTCTTTTTGTTCTTGTAAGACCATCAACTTTAATAATAATAGTTATAGATATATTCAGGGATCTCGACATAAAGCTCGATGTCATCCTGAATATAAATACAAGAAGATTTCTTATTTCACAGGGAAGGATTGAACAACTTTGATTTATAAAAATTAAAAAAAAAATATCCCCTGTCTAATAGGGGGATTGTAGACTAGTTCTGAAATACATTACAGAGTTTAAACTTCTTTAATATAAATAAATAGTGCTCGTTCTAGTTATTATATATATTTATCTAAGGATTTCGGCTTGAAGCACGATGTCAACTTAGCTAAATATATAAAAATGCCCCCTATCTAATAGGTAGAGGCTTTCGTAGTAACTTGATAATGTGTTCTCATTTTATGAGAGAATCTTCAAGTGACATTACATATATATTTGACATGAATGCCTTACTAGTGCAAGATTCATTTAAGTATTTATATACTTATCCATAGTTAGTTGTGAAATTTATTGAGATATCGACCGTTGATTGGTGGCATCGATCGTTGATCATTCTTGTCAATAAGCTGGTAGGCTCCTCCTTCGTACACCTCCTCTATGACGTAAGAACCTTCCCAATTAGCTTCAAATTTACCACCGATCTTGCGATGAGGGATGATTGGCCTTCTCAGCACTATAACCAATTCATCTTTCTAGAATGTCTAAGGCGTACTGAGCTAATGAATACTTTGGACATCCTCACTCGATAAATTTCTAAACTTTGCTGAGCTTGGAGTCTAACTCTATCAAGTGCATCCAACTCTTCCATTCATAGGCGAGTATTCTTGTCTTTAGTAAGATTGAATTGGACAGCTACGAAATGATGGTAGCTCAACTTCTAGTGGCAGAATAGCTTCAACTCCAAATGTTAGAGCATAAGGGGTGGCCTTGGTTGGCATTTTATAAGTTATCCTATATGTCTAGAGTGCTTCCATCATTTTAGTGTGTCACTCTCTTTTATTCTTCATGAGAATCTTATTGAGTAATTTCACTAAAGTTTTATTGAACGCCTCTGCCAAACTATTAGCCCTTGGATTGTAGATTTATGAGTACCGCCAATCAATTTTATGCCAATCAATGAATCTATATATCTTCGCACTCTTGAGAGCTGGACCGTTGTCTGAAATGATTCATCATGGTACCCCGAATCTATAGACAACATTGTTGGTGAAGAAGTCAATGACTCAATCAGCAGTGACTTTCTTAAATGGAGCAGCCTCAGTCCATTTGGAGAAGTAGTCAGTGGCTGCTAAAATGAATTGATGTCTGGCTGATGATGGAGGATCAATCAATCTAATTATATCTGTGCCCCAACTTTTGAATGGTCAGGATGCTATTGTTAGGTGTAGAGGATTCAGAGGTTGATGAATGAGATCCTCTTGAATTTGGCATTCACGATATCTCTTGGCATGATCTATGCAGTCTCTCACCATTGAAGGCCAATAGTATCCCATTCTTTTGATTTTTGCCTCCACTTTGGGACCTGACTGGTGCGCGCCATAGAGTCCTTCATAAATTTCAAACATTACCTTATTAGCTTCATCTGTCCCCAAATATCATAGCCACATTTGTTCAAAGGATCTATAGTATAATGTGTCATTGACATAAGCATATCGTAGGATTCTTTTTGTAATCTGCGTGGCTAGTGATTTATTGCTCGGCAATTTACTTTCCTTCAAAATAATCAATGAAGGGTTGTCTCCAATCATCAGGCTCTTCCACTATGAAAGCTTCACATGATTTCTTTGTAGTACTTTTGGGTTTTTCTATTTCTTCTACTTATTGTTCTTTGGGAGAGTGAGGAGCAATTTGAATTGCTTCCTACTAGCTTAAATTTGATGTCTCCTCTACCTGCGGGGAGTATGGATTTATTGGTTCAGAACTCGATGAATGGACACTTCAATCAACACATCATTATCATCCATGTTCGTCATATCATTTGCCAGCTTGGCCAGGCAATCTGCTTTGTTATTCTTCGATCAATAAACTCGAGCTAGTTTAACATTGGGAATTTGCTTCATTAGCTCAAGTACTCGCTTATGATAATATGCCAATTCGAGCTTATTAATTTTATAGAGAGCCAATACTTGGCTGACCACCAATTGGGAGTCTCCAAAGGTTCTTAAATTTTGGATGTTGATAACAACAGTTTCTTCAAGGCCTGCCACTAATGCCTCACATTCAGTTTCATTATTAATTCTTGGCTCAATCAGCTTATATGAACACCTCATTATGCCACCTTTTGGTGTTATGAAGATGACGGTAATGCTAGCTCTTGCTTTTGGTAGATTTGGAGGCTGAACATGCTTAATTGATGATGCACCATCAAAATATATTTCTCAGATCTGTAGCTTTTCTCTTTCATGGATAAGCAGAATCTGTTTATCAGGTAGATCATTATTGACTGCTGAATCTACTGGGATAGGATGCGCAACGAGAAAATCTGCTAGTATCTTCCCCTTAGCAGCTCTCTGAGATACATATGTAATATCGAACTGTAATAGGAGCACTGCCCATCATGCCAAACGACTAGTCAATATTGGTCTTGTCATCAAGAACTTCAGTGGATCAATCTTTGAGATGAGTGTTATCTTATGTGACAACATATAATGTCAAAGCTTCTAGGCAGTAAAGATTAGTCCAAGACACTTCTTCTCGATTGGGGAGTACTTTGCTTCAGCTCCTATCAATCTCTGATTGATATTAAACAACACATTTCTTTGCCTTTCTCATTGTGTTGTGCAAGCAATGCTCTAAGGGATTCTTCTAGTGCAGTTGTATATAAAATGAGGGGTTTCCACGAAATTGGTGTTGTAAGAATCGGTGGATTTAACATGTATCTTTTGATGCTATCAAATGCTTCTTGACATTCATTGTCCCATTTAAACGGTGCATTATTTTTTATCAATTTAACAAATGGTTGATACCTACTCGACAGATTTGATATGAAATGCCAGATGAATGTCAGATGTCCCTGCACAGAATGAAGTTGACGAAGATTCTTCAGCGGTGGCATATCTACTATTACTTCAATTTTTATTAGGGTCGATCTCAATTCCTATGTGCCGCACCATGTAGCTATGGAACTTTCCAGATGAAACCCAAAATGTACATTTAAGAGGATTCATCTTGAGATCGTACTACTTAATTCTTTCGAAGACCATTCTCAAGTCATCAAAATGATCTTCTCGATCAATGCTCTTAATGATGAGGTCATCCACATAGCATTCTACTTTCTAATGAATCAACTCATTGAAGATGCGTGTCATGGCCCTCTAATATGTAGCTCCAATATTTTTCAATCTGAATGGCATGACGGTGTACCAATATATACCAATCGGCATCTTAATGATGTGTGTCTTTCATCTTCGAGAGCCATCCTAATTTGATTATACCCTAATGACCCATCCATGAATGAGAACATGTAGTAGTATGAAGTATTATCCACTAGTAGTTTTGATATTGGAAGTGAAAAATCATCTTTTGGGCATGCTTTATTTAGATCTCGGAAGTCAATGTAGATACAGATTTGACCATTCTTCTCTCTCCCTGGAACAATGTTGGCTATCCAATCTGCATATTTTTCTTCTTGGATAAAGCCTACTTTGATCAGATTCTTAGTTTCTGTAATTACATGTTCTTCAATCTCTAACCTCATTCGCCTAGGAGCATGCTTAACAGATGTTGCCTTAATGGTTAGTTTGAACTGTCACATAAGGGGATAAGCCTGGCATTTCAGAGTATGTCCAAGCAAAGTAATTTCTGAGTTCACAAAGTAGGGCCTTTAATTCTTCAACTTTTTTAGGAAGAAAGGAACTAATGAAGGTTGGACGGGGATCATCTTCTGTTCCCAAGTTAATTTCTTTTAGTTTATCCATGGTAGCTACTTGCCCACCATCCTCAAGCTCTTCAGGTGCTAGCTGGGCTTCCACTTCCTCATCATTTGATAGGTAAACCTCACAAATATTATCTTCATTTTTATTTTTAGTCTCAACTTCATTTTCTATTATTATGTAACAAGCCCTTCGACGATGCCTACATCGGATGTATCTAAGACCTTTAGATGTATGACCTTCACACTTTCACAGGGTCTGTGGACTTTTCAAATTCCAGAGGGTGTCAAAAAGGTGAGCTCGCCACTTATCAGTTCCAACATCAACTCCTAATTTGTGCATCATCTTACGGATCCTTAAAAGATACTACCTTGGCATTTCTGGTTAGCACCATATCGTTAGATTCATTGAATTTCATGAGCCAATTAGAACCTTGGTGATAGCATTCCTCAAACTTGTAAAATGAAATTCCACATTCATCACTTCCAGGCAAAGGAGGCACATAGAATGTCTTTAACTCTTCAATAATGTGAACCTCACGTGGAGTGATTTCCTTGAAGTGTTGAAAAGGAACTAGCATGCCCACTAATGAATTTTCTGATATTAACAAGTCTGTCATCCTTCTTGAAAGATACACTGAACTTCACTTTCGTAAGTAGGTTCTAAATCATAATCGGAGTATGAGTATTCTATATTTTTATTTCCTTTCACCAGAGGTTTTTTTGTTCCCTTAAGCCCAACTGGAAGATCATTCTCTTCTTCTTCTGTGTCACTGCCCAAATGAGGGACTAGCCTTTTTCAACTTATATGATGCACTAGCTGCTTTAGGAAGAGTCGGCATCACCTTCTTTCTTCCTTTTTCCTTCTTCACTTCTTTGTGTTATTTTGTGGCCTTTGAGGTAAAAGCTTTGGATTATTGAGGCTTAGGATTTTTCAATAAATAGTATTTTACACCTTCATAGATTTTAGCTTCATGGATTGCAAAGGTTGAAGATTTCCAGAAATTATATGTTCTTTCTTATCTCTTATGTATTTCATACATTGGTGCAAAGTAGACGGGACTATTCCATACTCATGGATCCAAGGGCAACCCAACAAGGCCCTAAATGAGGTGTCACCATCAATGATGTGGAATTTGGCTTCTATGTAAAGTTCCCTGAATCTTAATGGTAATGTAAATGATCTGAGAGTCTTTTGCCATTTTTCATTGAAGCCATGGATCATTAATTTGTCCCTCCCTAGGTGTTGAATATCAAGAGATAATCCTTTCAATATTTTCAGACACATGAGATTGACAGATGAACCTGGATCAATTAGAATTCGATTAACTATGACACCATTGCTCTCTACAGAGACATATAACGGGCAATTGTGTTCTGATGTTCCGAGTATAAGATCCTCCTCAGAGAAGGTGATTATCGGAAGGTCTTGAGATTATAATACTTCAGTCATACACCGCTCGACGAAGTACATTTCATATTTCTCTAAATTCTTAAGAGCCTAAATTAAGATTTCACGGAGATCCTACAATATCAAAAGGGCATCATACACACTCAATTGTGTAGGGATCTTCCTCAGGTGTGACAGGATGTTGTAATCGATTCCTTTATACTTCTTCTATGGATCTTTGGAAATGATATATTCATTAACTTCTATGTTCTTGTCATTGCCTTTATTCAACGTTCATTTCTTATATGGTGACGGCAGCACCTGCCACTTCTTAGTTATGCTTGGGCTGCTCTATCTAGCTCATATTCTTCTAAAGAAGTCTCCTCTTTAGAATCAATGTTTATGCCGGAGGATCGGATGGAGCCTTCAGAATGACTCTCAATTTTATGCCCTTCATCAATGGTGATATTGAAGACTCTGACTCATCTTCCTTCAGAAAGCACAAGTCTTCTTTTGAGTTATCATATGTTTGCTTCACCATTAGGCAAGACATTAATGCCATGTCGTTGGTGGTTCTTTTTCCTAAATTATTTTGAAGAAGTGAACTCCATCGAGGAGTATCCAAAGACACTAAGATAACCCGATAGGCTTCTCCAAAAAATGATTCTTCGACATCATCTCCTTCATCATTTGTTTCAATGATTTGGAATCCTGGCATGAAATCAGCAAGCTTGATAGGTTGCTTCGCCAGTTGTTGATATTCTTCCAGATTATTAATAATCTTTTGTGTTGTAGTTTTCTTCTTAATTTTCTTTTATTTTTCTTGTTTCTTAGATACACTTGGTTCACCTTGAATAGGCTACTTCTCACGCTGCAATATACCAGCCTTCTTGAAGTATCTTTTAGAGGTTGAACTGCTTGCTTTTAGTATATCTTTTAGCCTAAGTACCGGTTCAAGCGGTGACTTCCACTTGACATAAGGGACACCTTCCAGTTGCTTTAGCATTTTCCATATTTTCTTTGAGACTGCAGTCTCCCATTGATCATCTTCAATTGACTTTTCTTTTATTTTATCTTTCTAGGAGGGCACGGGAGAGGACGTAACCACCATTGTAGATTCTTTCTTTGGGTGAATAAGTACAATGTTGGACATCGTGAATTCACCTCTCCTATATTTTCTTTCTAGCCAGTCTTTGAATACATAACAATCCTCAATTGGGTGGCTAACCACTTGATCATATAGGCAGTAATGTGAATTGTTAGTTTTATTTGATTCTTCTAGCCTTTTGCATTCTGGTAATTCCATTTCAGCTTTGAGTCCTTGTGGAATAATTTAGCCACACTTTCTCTCTTAAAAGAGTATTCTTTGCTCATCTTTTCTTTTAAAGATGGATGTATACGTTCCATATCTCCCATTGATTGCCTAAGGCGCTCTCCACCACTTGAGAAGTTTTGAGGCTTATCATTACCTCTAAAGATAAGTTTTGGCTGAGGGTTTATTGGTTGTTTGACTCTTTCTTCAATGTAAATGGGTTATTCTCCTTTATCAACATTGTAAACTACCCATTTTCCTTTGCATGAGTTATAAGAAATTGAGTGTGATTCACTCGTCCTTGATTCTAAAGGCTTATTCCTTTTTATTTTGTCTAAATAATTTTCAGACTTTAAAAAATTCAGCTTCTCAAACTTGGCTACTCGATCAAGTAGCTCCTGAAAGGTAGTGATAGAAGCCATGCACATACATGGTGCCATCTTATCATCAATATTTTCCATCAACAACTTGATCGCATGCTCTTCCTCCTATTATTGTTCACACCTCATGCTCATATTATGCCAGCATGTAATATATTTAATTATCGACTCATCATTTCTTCTCTTCTCTAAGGCGAGATCAGCAATAGTTATTTTTTTAACTGCATTGGTGAATTGCTTAACAAACATAGTCTCTAACTCGACAAAAGTCTTCACTGAGTTATTTGGCAATTTAGCATACCATTCAAAAGCAGTTGATGTTAGACTGCTAATAAATTGATGAAATAGTAATGCATCATTTCCTATAGTATTTCCACACGTCACTTTAAACTGTGTTAGGTGTTGTTTGGGATTACCGTTGCCATCAAAAGTATTAAATTTTGGCATCGAATAACCTTTGAGGTATAGCACCTGGTCATACTCTACTTGGTACGGACGACCTTTATTTATCAACTTTTCGGCCTGTTTTGCAGCAATAACAGCTTTGATCTTCTCATTCAAAATAGTCTCCAGTTGAGCGGCTATCGTATGTTCGAATATGCTGGCCAAGTTCTGAGGGCTTGGCTGGGATGCCAACTGATTAACTTCATTTCTCCCATCATGAGCACTATGTGCTCCTGAAGTTTGAGGTGCTGGCTCGATAGATGGATTTATAGGTATTGTATTAATGGCCTGGAGATTAGCATTTGGAATGGGAGCTAGTGTTAGTGTCACTGCAGCATTCCTTTGCATCATTTGCATCATCAAATTTATTTGTGCTGTCATTTCGTTCATCTTTGTGTTAAGCTACGCAATCTCATTATCTTTTGCCCTCATCTGGCGTTACATATGCCTTTGTGCTTGGGCTATTGTGGTTGTATCAGCAAATGCAGAATTCTCCTCCCTTTTTGATTCTTCTCTTTGCTCATCATCTGAGGAAGGACTTAAGTGTTCTTCTTCTTCCTATCTTTCAGAAAGAGCGGTGGGCAAGATGGTACACCGATGTTGTTTATAAAAGCAAGTACCAGACTGATCATCACCTTGGCATATCATTTAGATGACTTCTGTTCCCAATGTCTCATCATCGTCATCAGCATCTTCACCTTCTTCTTATAGTCTCACTTCTGAGTGTCATCTCCAACGGATCTCAGGCTTAGGTTGCATGAATATTTCTTCAATTAGAGGGCTTCGATTAAAGTCGACTACCTTCTAATAAGATGGAGCTACTTGGTGATGGGATTCCCTGGAGGATTCTCTAGGGTGTCGACCATCGGTTGGCTCATTAATGATAATCTTCTTTTTTAGGACCCATTCCTATCGAGCCTTATCACTGGCGAATCTCCAAAAATACAAGCTAGATGTCACGCCTTTATTACTTTCCATAATTGCTTTTTCTTGAGGCTTTGATCTCCAGATTTATTTTTCTTTATGCCCAGACCTTTCGATGGCGGATTCTTGGACACATAGTCCAAGTGTCACGCCCCGATACTCACTGCACAAGGGCTGCTTATAACGGTCTTTAGTGTTTATTACTATTGAAGACTGCTTCCACATTGAAGCTTTCTCAGCTTCTCTGATGACTGGTCCCTAATATTTCTTCTTCATAAGGCCATTTGTTTTGACAACCTTCAACACTCTGTGCACTCTGGCAGACAGAGTCTCAGGCTGCTTCTTCTGAGGGGTTAGAGCTTATCGTTGCTGATTCCAAAAATATTATTTGATTTTTCTAGTGGAGCTGTTCCTCTTGACCCACTTCAGAGTTTTAAATTTATTGCAAGTAGGAACATTCGCTTCTAGCTGCAGTGATAGCTGTGTAATTGATGGTTTAGGCAACAGTTGTTGAGCTCATAGCTCATCATTCATTCTTCTTTGTTGTCTTCTATTTAGCTTATCTCCATATGAGGAAGCCTCAACATCATGCCTTCCAACAACAAATGGCTTAGCTGGTAAAGGGGTAACATTTACTAGAGCCAATGAAATTTTCTGGCCAATAATAGTCCTCTTCGTTAGTGGAGCTTTTGCATGTCCTAGTCTTTTAAACATAAATGCTCTATTCCTTGGAGCCTCGAATGCCGGTTTCAATCTTTCTTTGTTTGGCTAAGGTGCACGCGTCATCATTTCATAGTGGAGGCCTTTGAGCTTGACTTCAGGCAAGTGGGTTATGAGAAGTTACGTCATGGTTGGCAGCGATAATAGTTATGAAGTCCACGCTACCAAACCGGATGGTACCTGTATCCCCAATATTGATAACCGTGTTAGCCAGGCGGATGTTAACTCTGCGGCCTAGCTTGACGATGAAGGGTGTGTTCTGGAGATCCATTCTGCTAAACGAATGATGAGGATTAGTAATCAGTAATTGATATATCATCACATACTTTCATGGTGTAGAGATATAACAAAACAAATATGCATATAATATGAAAATAAGTCAGGTATAAAAAAAGATTTTTAAAACTTCAGAATTATGTTCATTATAAAAATAACTTTGAGTTTTAATCAATTTAATTTATAAATAACTTTAAGTTTTCATTTTACTATACTCCACTGCCAGTATAACTTAGATTTGACTAGCCAAAGATGAAAGAGAAATATATCCCTAGCGAAGTCGCCAGAAATTTGTGGGTTCCAAAAATTTATCATTGACCTCTCAATGAAGAGAGTGATTTAAAGTGTCAGTGAAATTTTTAGAAGGCAGATGGAATAGTAGATAAGACACTACTCAGAGATTTCGCCCTCATTTTGTAAGAACTTTAGATCTGGTTTCAAGTTTCCTATAGGCACAAGCACCTATAGTTAATTACCCCCTCTTAAGACTGAGAGAGAACTTTCGATTAGGGATAGTTGTTAGATACTTAGATCGTTAAATCTAAGCATATAGTAGCAGCATGTGGAGTTTTGAAATTTGGGGTTTAGAATTTATGAAATTCATTATTTTAGATTAAAGTGGATGGTTGGGGGAATGATGACGTGCCCGATCAAGATCCCACGGTTCTGTCATCCCAGACTGTCGTGATCCCTAGTCTATTAGTCAACGGAGGTAGTCGACCCAACCTAACCGAATGATCCTTATTAGTAGCCATGAGTTGCGTCGTCCAAGGAGACCTTGTAGACTTGGGGTGGTGTTTGTCTAAGAAGATAAGCTTAAGTCTACCTTAGCTAACAGATGACTTTTTGCCCTATCAAGTGTACCCTATGATTCACATCTCAAGGTACAGAGTCATTGGGGAGCATACGGGCTATAATTGTGATTGTGATATAGCAGAGTCATTTGACGACAACTACCCGGTCAGAGGATTTTAGTCATAGCTACATCATGTGGAGCCTACTAGCCAAGCCACGTAGCCAAAGGACACAGGCCACATCCTTCTTGGTATGAGATTATTTGAGAGTGAACATAATGGAACACGTGATTTGGCTTTAGCTCCTTTATGAGCAAGAGTTTTCTTAATTTGCCACCTACGACAAACAATTACGAAAGATGGATTGAGTTTTAGTTTTAAGTTCTTTAAAGATTGAATTTCATTTAAGCATTTAACACTTAATAATATGTTGGACTTTGCATTTGAATTGATACTTAATTTATATTAAATTGACTTGAAATTTTAAATATATGTTGATAGTAATATCCACTCCGATTAAAATCTTCATTCAACACAGCCATCATTGGGGTATATAAGTTTGCTTGATCTTTTATTTTATTATTTCAGATCCTGTCAACTCTATTAATTTAATAACAGAGGATCAAATCTATTGTTATATGACAAAAGTAGATTCTCAGATATTTTATTAAGTTGGAAATATCATAATATTTTTTTTTGAATTTTTAGGTTTTGTTAATCCGGACTCAATCCTAAGACCCATCCGGGAAGTAACCCGCGTAGCATCTTCAGACACTAAGTTTAAGTATTCGGCATAGTGTGGGGGCCCATGCGGGTTTCTAGCATAATTAATCTTTGAGTAATTTGAGAGACTTCATGCTTTTCAAGGCAATTAAATTATGCTTTGAGAAATTTCTCATAAAACATATAGGTCATTTATGAGCATTTACATGCTTTTTAGAGCACTATACTCAAGTTGATGCTACCTTATAATGCACGTATACAGTTCATCTTGTTAATTAAATGCATAAAAAGATTAATTTTAACTTTTTTAATTATCTCGTAATGCGTGCACAATTAACATTTGGAAGGTTTGGCTAATTATACACATCCTTGTGTAATGACTTTGGGCATTAATTTATCCTAAAGTATGAGTATCATTTAAATCTTTAAATTATTCTCATGTATTTCAATGTGATACTATGGACATGTATTTAGCTTTAGAACCATATACACTCATATTTCATTTCTTTAGGATCACCAATAATAAAATAAAAGTTGCATTTTAGTTGGGTATTCATGCACATTCGAAGGCATTCAGATTATGTAGGAAAATATGTTTCACAACTGATGGGCGTCACCCAACTTTCCTCATTCTCTTGAATAGACATTCAAGCTATTATTAATTTTCATGAATGATCATTTAATGGAATTTAGATTGTCATAAATGATGATTAAATGTCATTAATAGTCATAGCTCTTTTCTCCCCTATAAATAGGAGGTCAATAACTCATTTTAAGACTCACACATATTTGAAATTCAAATTCTTCTACATTTCAATTCAGAGGAAAAACCCTCCTTGAGTATTCTATATTTTTTTTTCAAGTAAGTGTTTTTTTTTTATGTTTTTCCCTTTGTATGCAATTTTTTTGTTTTAACTTGATATTTTATTTTTATTAGCCAAATTATGCTCATCTTGAGTATTTCCAATATCAAAAGTTTTATAGTTCTGTTTTCTGTAGTCAAATTAGTTTAAACTCCGGTAGTCTCTCGGCGTCATCCTTGCGTAGGGGGCTATATCGGGAGTGATAAGACCTTTCCACCATGCTTATGGAAAGCGTGCATGATAGATATCTTGCGATACTACGGCCCAATAATTTTTGTACCTACCTCGCTTATAAAAAATATCTAATAAGTCTTCAAATCTGTTTGAGAGGAGAGACGTGAATAGATGGGATTAGGTAGAGAATGGGAGGGCACCTACTAATATTCTTTCTTTTCTTTTAGACAATTTTTTTTATTTAATTCAGTCTACATTAACTCGGTGGTCTTCGAGAACTAGAGAGCACAGAAATGACGGGATCAAAAATGAAAATGCTGAAAGGTTTTAGAAAAATTTTTATTAACTTTATTTTCAAAATATTGAAAGTTGATTACTGTTTTAGCCGAATTTTAAGCAGATATGTTTCTTTTTTTTATTCTGAAAGGCAGTAGGGAGATTTTGTAATATAAATAATTAATTGTTATCAAATTTTAAATATAAGTAATTAAGTATCTTAATTAAGTATCTTAATTTTGATACAACTAATTTCATTATATATATATATATATATAACCTTTAAAGTAAATAATCTGCTCCCCTTAAAAATAATAAAATAATAAAAAATAAAAATAAAATAATAAAATAAAAATCTGCTCCCCTTTTTTAGATACAAGGGTATTTAATATTTTTTTTAATGTACTTAGTAATAAATATAATCTTTTAACACTTAATGTTGAATATTTTATTCTAATTTATTTTGATACAAATTTATACTAATCAGAATAATTAAATGATAGTAGCTAATAATAATATTGATAATAATGCTTTTGATACCATTTAGTTCCCTGAAATTGGTTTACCTCATTTTTTTTTTCAGATTTTGGATTGATAAATATTATTTCTGTATTCTTTTATTATTATCATCATTTTTAAATATATTTACCATTGTTCCAACGTTAATGGTGAAAAAAAGAAAATTTCTTCCATTAATTGTTAACCTGCACAATATCTCCCTTCTTTCCTACACATATATATTTTAGTTAATACATATTTATTTAACACTCCTTCATTTATTTATTAAATACATATTTTCGTATATATACATACAAATTTTAATTTTATTAGTAAAGAGTTGAAATCTTTCATTTATTTATTTATTTTACTAAATTCAATTAAGTTATTTATAACCTTTGAATTAATAAATTAATTTGATTTACACATTAGATGTATATATATTATGCATTTAATTTATAGTGAAAATCAAGACATCAGATTTTCACAGTTCCATTCGTATTTGGAAACGACCTATAACATGTATATATATAGAGTCTTTTAATTTATTTTATTTTGACTAATTTGTGTTAACTAAAATAATTAAATAACAATAATTAATAATTTCTATAAATGTTGTTTGTTCACCTTTTAACTGTATGAAAAGAAATTTTATTCCATTTTCATGAAAGTTGATTGGAAGACTCCTTTCTTTCTTTCTTTTTTTTTTTTAGGGAAATTTGGGAACAGATACAGCGATCAACCTAATGCATTTATTCTTGTTATTAGATCCAAGAATTCTTGAAATTATATTCCTTCTACTTGTGAATACTTTTGTATTGCTAAATTAATCTTATTTTTAATAAGATACTCAAAGTCATCTAACCTATTTCTAATAACCCATTTAGCTATAATTATATTTTGAGTTGAGGTCTACAAACTAATTTGTTAAACCCCCCCAATTCCTGAACTCTATAATTTCTCTTATATGAGATAGTTAAATTAGTCATTTATCTCATCTAAAAATTATTTTTATCATTTACTTTTTTATCCTAAAATATAAATTTATCTCTCAGAGAACTAAAGTTAGTTCCCCTGTTCTCAAAATTTCATCAAATTTTTTTTTATTTTTTATTTTTTATTTTGGTTCGATCTCTAAAGTGAATGACAATGGATATATTTTCTTTATAATATGCTTTTTTAAGTTATAACACCTTGAGATTTATCACCTATGACCAAATTCTTCTGATGACTAATTCTTAACAATTTTCTTCTTTGGATACAAGTCATATTTCGTATCTCCCAATTTTATTTTATTTAATTCTATCAATATCATTTTCTTTAATATCATTAATAATAGGATCAATCAAATTTTTATCAAATATCACTACAAATTATTTTACAATATTCAATCAGTTATTAAAAATACTACATGCTCCACAAGAGTTAGAATATATATATAAAAAATTATCATTAAAATTTATTATTAAATTTCTTTGATTATTTATTTCCATTATTTAATATGTAATATATGTTGGAAATTTTTGAATATGCTCATATAAATTTAATTATATATTACGAAGGTCGTTTGGAGCGATCAGGCCCGGTACATTCGTTGTTGTTTTCTCGAAAGAAGCGTCAACCGACCTCGTCGGGCCGTTCGGGTTTAAGCGATCACGTATTATTTACGTCGTTGTTCGGTTTTCCCTCGAAGAGGCGTCAACCGACCTTCGCATCAGGTTTGGAGGCGATCAAGGCCGTACATATCGTTGTTCCGATTTTCCCTCGAAGAAGTCAGCCGACCTCGTCGGTCCGAGTTTGGAAGCGATGAGACGATAACCGGAGAGCGGGTTCAACGATACGGCGATGGCCTAGGTAGAATGGTGGCATGATGGAGGTTAGCGGGATAACCGGGGCCATGGTAGTATCGCGGAGATTTGCGATAGTGTGGTAGTAGCGGCAAATTAATTGGCAGATAACAATGATAGTCAGCGAAATGAGGCAGTGGTGAGCAGTGGCGATAATAGTATTAGCGGCAACGGCGTCAGCGGCCATGGCGGCATGCGTCGATAGTAGAGCATAGCGTCAGTAGTGTGAGATGCCGGCGGCGATGGTGGTCCGGCGGAGATTGTCGGCGATGATCGGCGGTGATAACAACGATGAGGATTTTGACCTATCAAGGTTGTTTGTCGAGTGTTCGATGGCGTTAACGCATATGGAAGAGGTTAATTGAATCCAGGATTTTGACCATCGAGGTTGTTTATTACGATGTATGCTTATATGGAAGAGGTTGAATTGAATCGGCGAGAATTTTTGACCTATCGAGGTTGTTTGTGAGTGTGACTTCGATGGCGTTAACTGTATGGAAGAGAGGTCGAATTGAATCGAGAATTTTGACCTATCCAGGTTGTTTGTCGAGTGTGACTTCATGGCGTTACATATGGGGATGGAATGTCCGCAAGGACCAGACCATCTGATGTCAAAGTGTTACATGACTTCACCTATGGAAGAGGTCGATCAAGTCCCGATTGATCATGCATTGAGATTGAGATACAACTGAGTTGTATATTTCAAGTGGGAGGATTAAATGAAGAAGAAACAAACTTGTAAGGAAAAGCCATAAACTCATTACTTTGATAATGTTGGTGATACAATATTGTCACAAGATAACTTAACAAAGGGATGAGATTTTTAGAAAGAGTTAACAAAGGACAAGAGGTGGAGAGGAAAGGACAAAGGATAAATTAAAGATTACAATATTTATACACCAATGATTACATATAACACTTTTGAGACCCTCCATGTTCCAAGTTTTAAGAAATATTTTTTCCTCGGATCTCATGCTTGATGGTTGGTCATCGATAAGTGAGCAGGTCTTTTATAGGCAAAACCCGAGGTACTTCTTTATCTTGAAGATTAAAATTTTGATGTTGAAGGTCGAAGGTGTGGTTGAGCTTGTTTGAGGTAACATGATTGTTTTGTTGATTTCCATAGAACTCCAAGATGGGAGTTTGAAATTTTATCTTAAGATGAGTAAAGTGGCAAAGATTAATTTGGAGGTCTTCCAAATATAGCGTTGTATCTTTGAATTTGACTTGACCACTATGAATTTAGCGAGTGAGTGACTTGTTGAGGAAATTCTCCGAGAATAACGGGAAGGGTGATTGTCCCTCCACTCGTACAAGGCGATTATCAAACCCATATAACAGTCATACAGTGGGTTAAAGTTTTACCTTAACCAGGCCTATGCTAAGAAAGGTGGAGCAAAATAAAATATCAGCGGAACTCCCATTATCAATCAAAATTCTCTTAACAATATAACAGGGGTCACCAATCCCTACGATGAGAGGATCTTATGGAACTTGGACTCCTTCCAAGTCGAGTTATTAAAAGTGATGGGATGATTAATACAAGATTTTTTTAACTCGGCTCTTGAGCGTGATGAAGATATTTGATTAGATAGTAGTGGCCCACTGCAATTGTTTCAATTTGTCCAACTATTTGGCGACTATTATGTTATTTGTGATGATTGTCGGTTGGTTGGAGCTATGTTTTTGAGTTGGTTGGTTTTGCATAAATTGGCATATATCCTTCTTTGAATGAGCCTCTCAATTTCTCTTTGAGTTGTTTGCATGCCTAGTATGTCCGACTTGATGGAAGTGACAATATTACTCTCGATTTTTTGAATTTGGTTTTGGGATGTGGCCAATGGTCTCTTCATCCGAATAGCCATCAAGGCGTTAACGAGATGTGTTGATGCGTGTATTCCGGTCATTGATGTGAGCCATGGAGGAGATCACGCCTTGTTGCTTCTTGATGGGATTGTTGATGTTTCCTAGAGTACTCTTACGTTTTCTGTTGTTCAAATTATTTTGATGGACATTAATAGCATCATCGGAACTTGCTTCCACATGATGAACCAAGTCGGCATATGGTGACCGTATCTCACATTAGCGATAGTGAAAGGTCAGGGAGCAAGGAAAACTCCTCTTAGTAATTGAGTCTACCCGGTGTATTTGGCGAGAATCTTTGGAAGTATTCTTTAAGTGATTCACCCTCATTTTGGCGAATGGAGAGATGTGAGGAATCTTTAATGATCCTCCGGTTGCAATGAACTTCTACAAAATCTTGGCGAGTTAGTCAAAGGTATGGATGGATTCCCTTGGAAGGGAGTAGAACAAAGTGACTTGTCCCGAGGGTGCGGAAAGACGACAAAGCAATGTGTCTTGGATATACATGATAGTCATAATGATCGATGTGTTCATGTGGGTGTACCCCATCATAGAATCAATGTTAAGCTTGAAACCCACGAATAGGATGTTGAAGAATAGCTTTAAGGTGAGATTCCTCATAGCGGTGAGGGGAAGATGATTTCTATCTTGAGGTGAAATTTCTTGCATTAAGTGTCATAATTACGTATATAATATGACGAGTGGTCAGGGGGCGAGAATGTGTCAAGCTACCAACTAATTGGTGGATTAGCGTTGTTGAGGCGTGATGGATGAGTAGAAGCCTGTCAGGAGATCAACATCACGGTCTCTACGGAGGAACTTTGTCAAGAAAATTAGCATTTTGACCTCCTCGGCTAATTCGATCTTGGGGAGATGTTTTCCACGGTAGTACTGTTGTGTTCCTCATGAAAGTCGGATCATCTCATTTGAGACTCTTCCATTCAGATCTTCTAAAGAGATTTCTCGCCTTCACCGGTCATACTATCGAGTGAGGTTGGCGTTCAATTGGTTTTAGTGGCGGAGTTGGGCGGAGGCTCATTGAGTGTGTGTTATTGAGGGTGTTCACGAATTATGATTGAAGGGTTCTCTTCCACTGGCGCCAAACTATTGCTTGAAACCGGTTGCGGTAGAGTAAAAGTTGCGCTTTGGGAGTTAAAACACATACATGTATTTAAAAGCAATAAAACTCAATTTTTATAAAATCTCAAAAAGGAAAAACCAACTGCTAGTAAAAGCTTCCATATATCTTTGAGTACAAGATCTTCCAAATCTGGATTACTGATTGTATATAGAAATGGACAATAGTTTGTCAATGATAATGATGATGTGATGAAGTTTTGATGTTGGCAACGAAGTTCGACGATGTTGACGTTATTAACGATATAATTGGTGATGATGCGAACAATGGCCGGACGAGATCGGCGATGGCGGGCCGGCGCGTGATGGTTGGCGGTCAGTGGCCGAAGATTGTGCTTGGAGATCTTTTAGCTCTCTCCTCTCTCTTGCTCCTTCTCCTTCACGCCTCCTCGTACAAAGGAGGCTATTTATGATTGGATGGCTGTAAATACATGCAAAACCACTCCACTTCCAGACGGATGCTCAAAATGATCCCCTGATCATGATGTATTTTATGCATTTGAATGCTCAAATGAAGTGAATTGTAAGATCTTTAGCTTTGGGCACTCATTGGCATTTATACACTTCATATTTGGGAGCTATTTAGGATTTTGATATCCCAAAGTTTCAAGGATATTTTAAGAGCTTGATCTGTTCAACTTGATCGACTTGCTTTTAACATATTCGTGTTATGTATTTTAAGTGTCATATCGGTGATCAAATAGATTAATTAATTTTAGATTTTGAAATCTTAATTTTGTATAATTATCATGTGACCAAGCATTTTTTATTATAATGATGAAATAAAATGAAATCTTTCGTATAAATAAGTGGTCAAATGGTGTTCTCATTTTTATAATATCGTCTTTAAAGAATGCTCTCTCTCTCTCTCTCTCTCTCTCTCTCTCTCTCTCTCTCTCTCTCTCTCTTAAGTTGAAAGACCAAAATCGCATTAACTTTTTTGGATTGTGCGCTTAGATTTCTTGATGATTTGATATGAGATTTGGGTAGATAAATTTATTTTTTATCTTTTATTTTAATAAGTGGTATCGGCGATTGAATGGTTGAAATGATTTTTTCTTCATCTTTATATTGATTATTGGAAAATTTTAGATCAAAGTGATTAAATTTTTTTTGCGAATTTGATCATTTTGCATGAAGTATCGATATCATTTAGATGACTTTTCTATTAGAGGAATATGAAATATTTTTCTGTCTATCGTTTATAACATGAAACGATATTTCAAATTTATAATTACAAAAAAAAAGAAAGGGGAATATGAAACAATTTCTGTTTCATCTCATCTGATGGGCATATATATAAATATATATAAGTTTGTATAAGTATTATAAGTATTCCATTCAATTCCCTTTCATCCGGTTTTTAAGGGGTATATATATAAATATACATAAGTTAATATAAATGTTATAATTATTCCATTTAATTCTGTGGTATATAGATATATATATATATAATTTATATATAAGTTAATATGGTATAATTATTCTATTTGATTGTTTTATTTTAATAAGGCCGAATCTGAAACTGAATATTTGTAATATAATTTAACTTAATATAGCGCTTTAATATTTTTTTTCAGTTTATTTATTACTTTTATTTATTTATAACGTTTCATTTTCATTTCAGATTTTACGTTCATCTTTGTTAATCTGAAATATTTTACATTTAATTGCTTTATGCAATTAATTTCAAACAAAATATTTATTAAGTAAATATAAAATTACACTTACCGTTAATATTTCTAGAAGTTTTTTTTTATTTCAGAATTTTTTTTAATATTGAGCATTTATGTATAAATATTCTGTTTTAAATTTTATAAATAATTATTATTTTAACATTTGGTAAATATTTCCTAATTTAGATAATATAAATTGAAATATTATAGTTAATATTTTATTATTTTAAAATAATTTAAAAAATATTATGTCATCAAATTGACTACTATATCAATTTATTTATTTTTGAAATATATGAATATTATATATGGATTATATTTAAATATAGAAAATAATTTAAAGGAAGATTATTTTTAGCCAGATTTTATGTAATAAATATGTGATAAATTTATATTAATTAATAATATGTCGATCCAAAGAGATACAATGTATCGTAATTTATTATCGATGGTTATTATTTATTTGTAATTTTAAAATAATTTACAAATTATTATTTATATCCAAAGACTAAATTGTAATGTGTTGTGTTAGTATCTTATATGTGTACATTTTATTAAACATTTTATTTCAAGCATATATTTTGTTTACATTATATATGCGTATAAATGATAATGTTGTTAATTGTGAGTATTATTTTGTTCTTTTCTTAATGTTTCTTACATCTCAGATTTGAATAACATTTTTAGTGCTTAACGACACTAACTTTAAGAAATGGAAAGAGCATATCACCATTGTTCTTGGGTGTATGGATCTTGACTATCGATCTGGTAACGTCCCTCACTACGCAACTATTAAAAAGGGCTTTTGAAAAGTGGGAGCGTTCTAATCACATGAGTCTTATAATCATGAAGCGTTCCATTCCAGAAACCATAAGAGGTGTAATGCCTGAAGAGGAATGTGCTAAAAGTTTTAAAATAAATAGATCGTTTAGTTAGTTTGAAAGGTCAAACAAAATCTTATTCTTAGTAAACTCGTTTTAATGCGGTATAAAGATAATGTAAACATAAGGAGTACATTATAGAGATGTCTAATTTTGTCACTAGACTGAGAGCACTAAAATTAGAGATGTCTGATGATATTCTTGTGCACTTGATTTTGATCTCTCTTCCTGCATAATTTAATCCTTTTAAGATAAGTTATAATACTCAAAAAGAAAAATGGACTCTTAATGAGCTCATTGCTTTAATGTGCAAGAGGAAGAGAGATTAAAACATGACAAAATAGAAAGTACTCACTTATTTTCCTCTGGCATTGTTGCTAAAAGAAAAAAGACTTATAAAGGTAAAAGTAGACAAAGGGACTCACGAGATAAGGTGCGAAATAAGATAATATTTACTTTTTCTTTTGCAAGAAGGCGTCATGTGAAGAAGTATTGTCCCAAGTATGCAAATTGGTAGTGAAAAGAGTAAACTTCTACTTTGTTTGTTAAGTTAATTTATCCTTAGTACCAAATCACACTTGGTGGATAGATAGTGCAACTACTCACATAAGTGTGACTATGCAGGTTGTCAGAGAATGCCAAGATCTTGAAAAATTCATCTATGTGAAATGACAATAAAGCTCTGTTGAAGCAATATGCTTATATAGATTATATCCAGAATATGATTGTATTTTGAATTTACATGAGACTTTTTATGTGCAGTCATTTAGACGAAATTTAATTTATATTTCTTCTTTGGACAAATCCGATTATTCTTGTTCATTTGGAAATGAAAAATTTAGTCTCTTTCAATATTCAAATATTGATCGGTTGTTTGATTGATAATCTATATAAATTGGATATTTCTGCTTCACAAATTAATGAAACCATGCATGCAAGTAATTTTGGTACAAAGCGAAAATTAATAAATGAGAATTCATATATGTTATGGCACAAGCGTTTATGACATATTTCTAAACATAGAATTGAAAGACTTGTGTCAAAAGAAATTCTTGATTCTCTTGATTTTCAGATGAGAAACTCTGTATAGAATGTGTCAAGGGAAAACAAATAAATATCAAGAAAGTTGATGCTAATAGGAGTTTAAACTTCTTGGAATTAATTCATACTAATATTTGTGGTCCATTCCCTACAGCTACTTGGAATGACCAACAGCATTTCATTACTTTCATAGACGATTATTCTCGTTATGGGTACTTATACTTAATTTATGAGAAGTCACAATCACTGGACATATTCAAAATTTTTTAAGGCTAAAGTTGAAAATTTGAATGTGACATCGTTCCTCAATACACCATGCCAGGGACTCCAAGTCAAAATGGTGTGGTTGAGAGACGAAATCGGACCCTTATGGATATGGTTAGAAGTATGATAAATCATTCTTCTTTACTAGATTCACTTTGGGGAGAAGCCTTAAAGACTGCAGTTTACATCTTTGATAGAGTTCCAAGCAAAGCAGTAGCTAAAACTCCATATGAATTATGGATTGGGAAGAAGCCTAGTATTAAACATCTTCATGCAGGGATGTCCATAAGCTAGGTCATAAAGGAAAATTGGACTCAAGAACTATAAGCTGTTATTTTGTTGGATACTCAGAAAGGTAGAAGGGTTTTAAGTTTTATGACTCTTCAAATAAATTCTTTTTTGAGACGGACAATGCTAAATTTATTGAGAAAGTTGAATATGATGGGAGTAATAAATCTAAAAATTTTATATTTGAAGAGCAATTTATTACTCTTCCTATAGTTATAATAGAAAATGATCAGATAATTTTACCTGATCATATTCAAGTTGTAAATATGGATAATCAAAATATTCTTGAGTTAACTCTCACTCATATTGAGGAATCACAATAACCTCAAATTGAAGTGTCATTAAGAAAATCCACTAGAGAGAGGAGATTAGTAATTTCAGATGATTATGTTGTGCATCTCCAAGAACATGAGTTTGACATTGGATTGAAGAGTGATCCAATCTCTTTTAGTCAAGTCAAACAAAGTGTTAACTCTCATAAATGGATGGAAGCCATTGAGGATGAGATGAAATCAATGAAATACAATAATGTTTGGGATCTTGTTGAATTGCCTAAATCAGTAAAACCCATTGGTTGTAAATGGATTTTTAAAACCAAACGGGATTCAAAAGGCAATGTCAAAAGATATAAAGCACGTCTAGTACTAAAGGTTTCACTCAAAAGGAAGGCATTGATTATAAAGAGACTTTCTCTCCAGTTTCTTCGAAAGACTCTTTTAGAATCATTATGACACTAGTAGCTCATTATGATTTAGAGTTACATTAGATGGATGTAAAGACTGTATTTCTCAATGGTGACATTGAAGAAACTATATATATTAGGTGCAAACAAACCGAGCGTTGCTCAACAGATGCTCGATTAGAGCTCGTTTATGTTCGTTCATTTAATTAATCGAACGAGCTTGAACACTTTTGTAAATATGATTCTTAAATGAACAAGCGACAGTTATTGTTGATTATGTTCAACAAAAATATCATTTAAAATCCTTGAAACAAACTCGTTAAGGAATCGATAATGGCTCGATTAAAGCTCGATTAAGGCTCGATTAAAGGCTTGTTGCATATATAAGGCTTGATTGGCTCGATAAACGATTAAGGCTCGATTAGGCTTGTCCATAAACGATACTATATAGGCTCGATTAAGGCTCGATAATGGCTCGATTAAGGCTCGATTAAGGCTCGTTAAGGAGCTCGCGAACACAATTTTTTTTAACGAGCTCAAGCTCGAACACCATCCTAAAAGCTCGAATCGAGCTCGAGCCGAGCTCGAGCAATCTAACAAGCGAGCTTGAACTCCGGACTTCTTCTTTCGGTTGGTTGATTCATTTGATAATATATATGGTGCAACCAAAATTTTCAATCTTGATTCAAACATGGTATAAATTAAAGAAATCCATCTATGGTTTAAAAGCAAACTTCCGTCAATGGTATAATAAATTTGATCAAGTGATTACTTCTTTTGGTTTTAAAAAAATATTGATCAATGCATTTATCATAAAATAAGTGAGAGTAAATTCATCATCCTAATGTATATATTTGATATTCTCTGGCAAGTAGTGATATAGGTCAAAACCAAGAAATTTCTTTCAGATAAATTTGAAATGAAAAATCTTGAGAATGCATCTTTTGTGTTAGGTATATAAATTTATCGAGATCGTTCTTGTACATACTTGGTTTATCAACATATATATTGATAAAGTGCTTAGTAGATTTGGCATGAAAGATTGTGCACCAAGAGATACACCTATTGCTAAAGGTGATAAATTTAATTTGCTTCAATATCCAAGAAATGAATTTGAAACAAAAGAGATGGAAAAGATCTCTTATGCATGTGCAGTAGGGAGTCTTATGTATGCTCAAGTTTGTACGCGTCCGGATATTGTGTACATTGTGAATGCCAGATATTTAAGTAACAGAATGGATCATTGGAAAGCGGAAAAGGGTTATCAGTATCTAAAGAGAACAAAAGACTTTATGCTCACATATCAAGATCGATCATTTGGAGATCATGGGTACTCGATTGATTTCTTTGGTTGCCTTGATAGTAGAAGATACATTTCATGTTATATTTTCTTATTAAGGCATATCTTGAAAAGTGTTAAACAATAACTTATAGCTTCTTCCACTATGGAAAAATTTATAACTTATGAGGCATCAAATCAAGGAATATGGTTACGAATTTTATCATTGAGCTAAATATTTTGATGGAATAGAGAGACCATTAAAAATAAATTGTGATAATAAAGCGAGTTGTATTCAAAGAACAATGAGTTCAAAATCAAAGCATATTGACATAAAGTTTCTTGTTGTAAAAGAAAGAGTTGAGTTATCAAGTATCAATTAAACATATTAGTATAAATTTTATGATTCGGTCCACTTACAAAAGTTTACCACCTAAAGTATTTAATGAGCATGTGGCTGTATGAGAGTGGTTTACTTTGATGATATCTTAGCGTAGTGGGAGTTTCTTAGGTTGTTTAATGATTATAAATATATTTTTTCTCGAGAATAAAGTATTGTTATTATCTTATAGTTGAAAACTCAAATAAAGTTATATAGTTTCAATTGGGTTTAGCGAAAATATGTAACTCTTTTGAGTTATAATATAGGACAAATAAATTATGATATATGATCACATTATATGAAATTTTTATGCTTCATCCATACTCATATTAATCATTGATTTTTACTAATGTTCTGTATTATAGAAAAATTATAATAAAGATCACTTTGATTACATTTATTATTAATGGATCGATTCTAAAGATATTTCTCTTTAAAGATAGCGAATATTGAGCTCTTAAAGTATTTAATAATGCATAATTGTCAAGCAATATATATATATATATATATATATATATATATATATATATATATATATATATATATATATGTAGAGATTGTTGGGAATTTTTGAATGTGGGCTCACATATGAATTTAATTATACATTATGCGCTATCTTATTTTTAAGCCTATTAATTTTTGTGATCAAATAAAGATTAATTAATTTTAACTTTTGAGACATCTTATTAATTTTGTATGAAATTATCATGTGTAGAGACCGGCTATTTTTTTATTTTAATGATGGGCTGAAATAAAATGAAATCTTGTATAAATAGGTCATGGTCCTATTCTAAAAGGTGAACTTCTCATTTTCCTCATATCCCATCTTGAGTAAAAAGAAGGCTCTCTTTCTCTCTCTCTCTCTCTCTCTCAAGAACACTCATTTAGAAGTGGAAGGCCAAAAATCCCGCATTAGCTTTTCCATGGATTCATGTAAGCTTTCGATTACATCTTCTTGATGATTTGACATGAGATCTGGGCTAGATAAATTTATTTTTTATCTTTACATATTTCCAACAATATAATCATCTAAAATTATATAAGAGATTAATCTTTAGTTCCATTCCTCCAAATAATTCATATGGAGATTTATTTAAATTTGATCTCAGATTAACTCTATTTATCATAAAACATGTCGTATTCATTGCATTTGCTCAATAGTATTTAAATAATATATATTTATTCAAAGTCAATATTGCCAATTTAATTAATGCTCTATTTTCCCTTCCATTAATTTTATCAATTTGATAATTTATACGTTTAGAAAAATTATATCTAATTAATATTTATCATAATAATCTTCAAATAATTCATTTTTCAAATCTTCGAATGTACCATTTGTATTTGATAGAAGAAACATGAGATAATCGTAGGATCAGAATTTTTTTTAGGAGGGTACAATAAAATAATAAATAATTTACTTTTATATAAAATTAAAAATCAAAGCATCTCATATAACATAATAAAGAAATCAAACCTTGTAATAATATAAATTTTTTTTACATTACATACCATTTATAACTTCTCCCACCGAGTCTTCATATTTTGAAAGCGTTGTAATCAATTCCTTATCAACACTCTTAAATACATCTTTTCAATATATGTAATAAGACAATCATTCATCCAAGAATCTCCCATTCTATTCATGAGTGATTTTACGATCTTCATGCAAAATGCTCTTTCAACGATTCTAGCGATTGCAATATCAAAGCAAGCTTTATTAGCAATATACAAGAGGATAAATATCATTTTTCTTTGTCTCTACTAACTTTTGTGCAAGTTCTCCAATTCCCTTCAACTTCAAAATGTATCATTGGATTTTATTAATAATATAATTCTCAAGTTATTCTAAAATAATAATATCAAAGCGAGAAGTCTGTGGGATAAAACTTTGCCAAACATCTCAATTTTTTTTTATCAAAAGGCGAGAAGAATCACATGGATTCAAGCATACCGGATGAAAGTAATTGATTATTTTCATCAAATCTATTGTTAAGCTCCTGAAATTGCATATCGATATGAGAATAAAATAACTCAACTTGATAATAGTGTAAATTTGTGATTCCTTGAGCATATTTTCTTGATCTTCCACTAATAAATCTCTATATTTGGCACAAGTATATCATTTTTCTCACAAAATGAACTTCTTCAAATAAAATGTTCCATCATCCCTCATATTTTTTTGTAGTCTTTGTTTGACACCAACCAAAGTCATGACATTTATAATATCTTGATTTTTTTTTGTAAAACTTGAGATAACTCATTTGTGATTCCTAATATATGGATTTCATCAAGTGCGATTGAAAACAAACTCAAAACATTGAATTGAATCAAGAGCATTTGCTTCCTCTTTGTTCTTAAATCATCTTCTATAATTATATCAATCTATAATAGATCCAAATAAAATAATTATATTTATCAATGCATATAATGTATCTCCTCGTTGAGTTATTTCTTGATTTAAACCTCACATCTTGTAGTTCTCGCTCCTTATTTGCTAAACAAGCGAAGAGGGGTGAGGAGCAAGGAAAGGGTTACCCTCGACTTCTCCCCTTCTATGGGGAGAGGCGAGGGTTTTGGCCAATCCCGTCTATGTACAATTCGCCTCCTACTCAACGAAGGTAAGGAGAGATTATTAATTAACATTAATTAAATAAATTTTTTATAGTTTAATTTATATTGAATTGATGAATGAAAATATTATATTGTATTAATTTTAAATTAAAAATTAATTAATATATGAAGTTACTATTATTTATATGTTAATATATTAACTACAATTTTTAAATTTTAATTAATTTTATAATTTAACATAAATGATTGATGAGAATATTTTCAATTAAAATTATTGTTAATTTTATTTTATCTACTTTAATTGATTACTAATTAATAATTAATTAGTATGTTATTATATATTAATTATAATTTTTAAAATTTGATAGTTAATTAATGTATGATAAATCAATAAAATTAAAGGAAAGATTATTTTTTTTATTTTCAATAAAAATTTAATTGATTATTAATTAAATTAATAAATAATTAATAGTTAAATAATAAATTTAATAAGAAAATATCTTATATTATATTAATTTTAGTAATTAAATAATTAAAATATAATATTTATTATATATATAGAAATTTACATATATATATTATATAATTTTATGTATTTATATATTTAATATTTAAAGTTTTATATATATTATTTTTAAATATTTATTATTAAAATAATAATAATTTAATTTAATATTAAAATTTTCAGTGTTATTTATATAAATATTAAAGATTAAATAAGAATTCTGTGGTCGAATGTAAATTATATGCAGCGAAGGTGGGAAGAATTGAAATTTCTCGTCAGCCAAGTTTCTGTGCAGCCATGGCGGAAGGTTGGAAGAAGCACTGTGAGCGCCTTCTCTCTTCACTTCTCACTGGTGGGCCAGTGCACCTGCCTGTCTCCCCCCTGGAGATAATATTTATAATCATAAATTCACAATTATTTCAATCTATGTTAGCAGTATTATTTAGTCTAAATAAATTTATATGTAATAATATTAAAGATCTATATGTAGTAATAGTATTTTTATTAAAAGATATTTATTTATCATGAACACAAGCACCCATGCATGATCAAATTGATAATATATCCTATATAACAATATTTTTGTTACAACAACAACAACAAGAAGCTTTTATCTCCCTATGTGGGGTCGGCTACAGGAATCATTCTCCTTCATTGTGTCCTATTAAGGGGATGTTTGGTTGCGTGAAAAAGGAATGCAGTATAAAAATAATATAGTGTAAAGTGGATATAATGTATTTGGAATATTTTAGGTTATTTGATTGAAAACTCTACAAATATATTAGTTTATTTATTTTTATTTGGTAGAATGTATGTAACATAAAGTATTTTTTGGGTTATGAGTGGTGATAGTCAGATGAGTGACCGTGATGGGGTTAGCGGCGGTGGTGGCATTTGGAAGTGACTCGATGGCGGTGACAACGACTGATGGACTAGAGGTGATCGGTGACGATGAGCTACGGGAGGTTAGCGCTGACGATGACACTTTTATATTGGCCGGTGTATTTGAAATTCTCCTAAATTGGGTGAATTCCTAATACATTAAAATTCACTCTTCCAAAGTATTTTAAATACATCATATTACTTTAGAATTTTACTTTGCACCATGTCAAACACATAAAAGGTTAAAATCTCATACATTACTATAATTTACACTCAAAAGTAATTAAACAAATAGCCCCTAATCATCAAATTCTTATTTAATTCTAATAAACTATCGTCATTTTTTATACATCATAACCAAGTCTTTTTAGGTCTACCTCGACCTTTCTTAATATAAAGTAAATCTAATACATCTATTCTTCTAATTGGGTGATTCATCTAAGTTGATTCAATTATAATATATTTTTGTTATGAAATTAAATTTATTTATCATGTAAATAGGCACATTTATATGATCAAAATGGTAATACAACTTAAGAAAAATAGAAAGTAAATCTAATATATATTTTCTTATATATATGCATGCTTGTATGTCAACTCTCTTATGCTAAAAAAAGAATGATGATATACTTTAAACAAATCAAATCAACATTTTTTTATCTTATTAATATATAAGCATTTTTATGCATATGACTAACAAAAAGGATATCAACTAATTTCTAATTATATTATTATCACTAGCTTTAATGCTAATAATTTTTTTCTTGAGTATTGTCCCAAAATGTAACAAATCCACTATCTATTACTACTAGTCATAAAAAAAATTTAATCTCTAGTCATATAACCTAAACATCCCACGCCCAAATATCAAGTGTTTGTGGATTCTATTTTGAAAATATTCTTATAAAATAAACTTAAAATTTTAAATTTAGAACCCAAATATATTTCTAGTCCATATTCATTAAAAGTTAAGCATGAAACATTATGTGGTTTTTGTATAAGATTTGTATTATTGGGAGCACAAATATATGCAAAATGTGAATCTCAATGTGGTTTCCTCATAATCATAAGAAATGTAATTCTCACAATAGTTGCACCAAAATATGTGTTAACATATGAAAATTTAGTTGGGTGATTATATATGATATACATGATTCTTAGATTTTTTTTCTTTTATTAGTATTGGTCTTAAATATGATTTTTTTTAAAAAAATCTAATTTTAAAATAAAATATTTTCTTTCAATAGCTTTATAATAATTAAAAATATTTAAGAATTATTTTTTTCTTAAAACTCAAAAAATTTATGTTTTTAATATTCTTTTTTTGTAAAACTATATATCTATATTTCTAATAATTTCTCCACAAATCATTAGATGCATTATCTTATTTTTTTAAAGAAAAGTCATATCTTGAATATCAGATTTCACTCACATTTGAAGATGATGAAGTCATATTATCATTGGACTTAGGATCTATTCGAAACAATTGTAACTATAAGAAAAAATAGTGGTAGATATATTGCAGAAGTAACTGCTGTTTGAAGAAGTTATAATGAATATATAATTTTTTTTATTAAAAAAAAATCAAATAATAACTTTCTCGTAATATTGTAGTGAGAGATCAAATTAGAAAATATATTTTTTTTATTATAAATTTTTAACAAAATAGCTAAAATGTAGCTAGAAGGTAGTATTCAAATAACAATAAGACACAACAGCACCAGCGTTGCGACCTTATAGTATTTAGAGTTTTATTCTTGTTGCTTGGAACTTAAAAATTTAAGAAATGTAAAATATCATTGGCATAATGGAAGTTTTTTTATCAATTAGAAGGGACATATTTGAGTTCGTTGCCTTAAGTCAAGTCTCAAACAGTTGTTTGAGGTTTTGTTTTAATTTTAAAAAACGTAGATTTAAATTTTGAAGAATACATGGGAGTTTATCATAAAAATGACTTCAATGATAAAAAAAAAAATATTTACATAAAAATTCGCACAAAATTAATACATTAAAAAAAAAAGACTCTGCAAGGTAGAAGAAGTAATCCATCACCGTCCATTTCAGATCGGACGTCGGGCTCACTACTCTACGCACGCTATTTCCTTTTAACTGCAAGGTCAATGGCGAAGAACTCTTCCACCTCCGGCGGATTGAAAAACTCCTTCTTCCGCCCCGCAGGCAGCCGGCAGGAATATGAAGACTCCGTCCGCCTTTTTCTTGGCGGCGGAGGCGGCACCAATGCAGCCAAAATCTTCGCCTCTTCTGCAGTTGGCGTCGTGCACTCGACCTCCTCTTCCTCTTCTTTCGCCGCCGTTCCCCTCACCCACACCTCAAGCTCCATCAGCAGTTGCAACAATGGATTCACTAGATCGATGAAAATCCCTTAAGATCTATGTAGTATGAGATACTCTCCAACTTCGCCCTTTTCAAATGAAGTTGAGGAAAGAAACAAGTAAATGGCTCAATTTGAAATATTTGACGGACGATAAGGATCTGTGGAGATGATAAGGATTGAAGGCTCAGACCGGATTTATTGCTTTGGAAGATCGGATAGTGAGAAGTGGGGAAGGGAGGGAATTTAGATCAGGTACAATATGGTGTCGGAGCCGCGTTTGGCATGAGAAGCGAATGATCCTGATCGCCGCTGGAGAATCTTCACCGTTCTTCTCTGACACTCGTGGATCCGCTAACAGACCAAGGACAGAGGTTTATCCTCGGGACCGTTATGAGAGTGGGAAGCCGGCGTGAAAGAGCTGAAGACTGAACTCAGCTCATGTAAACGACAAGGTTCTTTTTATTTTTTCTTCTTTGAACTTAATAAAGGTAATTTATTTCTTAAAACGCATCAATCTGGGTGGAAAAATTCTACCGTTACAACTAAAACTGAAATAGGATTTTAATTATCTTATATTTCATGCTCTGGTATGTCACATTGAGTTCATTTTTCAAGAAAATTAGATTTGATCTAGAGTAGGAACTTTAGCTTTTAGTTGCACAAGGTTTTCATAAATAGACCTTTGTAGTCTCTCTGGTACTTGCAATTCTAAGAAACATGTATTTCCTAAGCAGTTCTTTCAACCTACCCTTTTCCCATTCTATATCTTAATTTATCACAAGCAGTTCACATATGCATCATGCTCAACATTTCAAGCAGCACAAAATTTAAAAATGGAAATTATTAATTTGCTCTTTAGAAAGTTTGTCTCAATTTATAAGAGGTTTTACTTTAAAATCTAGGCCTTGGTTTACTTTTTACTGCTTATTTATGGTTATTGATAACTACAAAAGTAATGGCATTTGAAAATTTAATAGCATTTTTGGTTTTAAGCCTCTACTTGCACGCAAATCAATTACATAAGTACAGTGAGCCTTGCATCAAATATGATGATCATCATGAAATTCTTCACAAGAATTAAAGCATGATGGATTGAATCAATGCATAGCCGCATCATTTTAATTACAAGATGCGCAAAATTTCAAGGAGTTACTTTTCTTTCTGAAGTTGGGCATGGCCAGCCCCTGTTATGGAAAAGAAGATTGCAATAAGAGTGTTACTGATTTGCCTTTCTTGGTTGTCCGACCTAAGCATTAAGGGATTTTCATTATTTTGTTTCCTTGTAACTCTATTTCACGCCCATTATCTTATTTAATCAATTACTGAATGAAATATTGAATATTGTTGCTTGCATGCAATTGATGTTAGTGGTTTCTTTCTCAGTTATTTGATGAGTTCTTTCTTTTCTATATTGTGTTATTTCTATGTTCTTCCCTCCCTCTCTTAACCACACAAACCTCAATTGGCCTATCCCCTTCCTAGCTCCCTTCCAAGCCAACAACCACTCTGCATGCACAAACCTTAATTAACCCAACCAATCCCCTTCTCCACTCTCCCTATATAGCCAAACCTTAATCACAAGTCTTGGTTAATCCTGATTCCACCCATACGTGAGCCTTCTCCTCCTTCCTTGCTCACAAGACAATTCCCTACAACCTTGCACATCTTGGCCACCCTTTAACCATCACTAAAACCTAGTTCTAGCCATCAATACTACAAATCACTGCTTGCCATTAATTCTCCTAAGATGCTTGTTCCTATCATCCACCATCAATGTGGTTCAACTTTTGAAGGATGGAGCGAGCGAGTGAACAAGTGAGAGAATTTACTTTTTTCATGAGCTATATAGCATGTGTAAGAGGGATATTTATAATTTGAATTTGTGTTGAAAGCTGTGGGACCCATAGCTTTCATATGGTTCAATCATTGGTGTGGGCTCTACACACTGGTCTTCATCCAATCTAAAGTTGAGCTCTTAGCTCTTAGCTCTTACTGCACATAGAGTTTGCAATTGAGTTTGTGTGGGGTACTAGGACATCTAAAACTCAAATTATCATTTCATCTCTTATCAATTTGCCTCAAATGAAAATTATTTTCTTATGCTTTTTATCTTGTATATTTATAAACTCTTCATACAAGTTTAATATAAATTCATCTTTTCTTATACTCCACTATCGATGTAGTTTCACATGTAGCCCTAGTTCCTCAAAGTTCGTTTTATTTTTCTCCACTAGTAAGTTGAATCATAAAAGTTCATGGTACCTTATCTGAACAAAATAAACTCCGACTGGATGATGGTATGCAAATTTCTCTTACATTAACGTTTATTATATAAGAAATTCGTTTGTAAGATCTTAAGGAGTTTTCATCATTTTTGCATGTAATCTTCATAATAATTTATTACAATTCAATGTTCAGACATGCATACAATAATGATATGCTTCATTTGATTTCACTTGCATCTAAAGAATGATTGAATGATCTTTTACCAACTTTCTTATGACGAACGCTTACCATCTTGCACAGAAGATTGGATGATCCAACACTAACTTTTTAATGACCATAGACCACAATCATTGCAAAATAAAATGAATTCTAGAATAATCAAATCAAAATTAGAAATTGAAAAAAAAGGGTTCACAACTAAGTTAGATGGTTGAATGAATCTACAATTGGCCTTAAATGGAATTTTAAACATTAGTTTTAGAGTCAATAATGATTGACATGACTCGATGTCGTACATTGGTATGATTGTGTGCATTTCATTTATGCGCCCATGACAAGACAAGGGGAATCCAATATTTCTGTTGGGGCTTAATGTGTTATGATTGAAGGCATAAACACGACTTGACCTATAGGTAATTTTCTTTACCCACCATAACTAACACTAAATAATTCTACTAGTGTTATGATGACTTTAAACCCCCCTTATGCCAACACTAATTAATGTTATTGTATGTTGACAGACAATATGAAGATGGTTCCCATCTTTGTCATGTACTTGCTTAAACAAATGTTATACAGTAAAACCTGTCTAAAGTGATACTGTCTAAAGTGATATCCTATCTAAAGTGTTAAACACGACTGGTCGGCACGTAATGCATATGCATCTATAAAGTGATCTTACAAAATATCCTATATTAACAATATCACTTTAGACAGGTTTTACTATATTAGAATTTTTAAAAGCTGACTAATAATGCATATTAAAAAATTAATATGATAATTTCTTATAATAATTTATAATAAATGCGAGAAGTTGTTATTTCAGAATTATAGTGAAGAATCATGACTTATTTTAATTTAATATTTATTGTAGTAAATTTTTTTATTTAAAGTAGTTTTTGATAAATTGTTTTTAAAAATGTCATGAAAGATCTAGGTTTTAATTTACAAATAACAAATTATTTGATTATAAGATATTGACTTATTTTAATTCAATATTTATTTTAGTAAATTTTTTTATTTAAAGTGGTTTTTGATAATTTTTTTTTTAAAATGTCATGAAAGATCTAGGTTTTAATTTACAAATAACAAATTATTTGATTATAAGATCATTCAATATGTAAAATTATTGAACATTATTATGATTTAATAGCTTAATTATAAGTGTAATGATTCTCTAATGAATTGAATTTATATGGAATTAATATCATCATTATGCAATTAAAATATTTTTGTTTTATAAAAATTCTAATTATTTTTAAAATTTTGTTTTTGGGAAAATGCCATTTAGATTAGTATTTTTTTTTAAAACCCAACTTAAAGCAATGTACCATTACTTTTTTAAAATTAAATTTCAATTATGTTCTTTTTGCTTAATTTTGATTATCATTAGTTTCTTTAAAAAAATGTTTAGACTGTGATAGAAACAAAGAAGAGAATAAAAAGGGAAAAGTCTGTCTTGACAAGCTAAGAAATTTTCACAATTTTTTAGAAAAGTTATTTAGATCTCACTCTCTTGAATAAAATGATATAACTTCCGACTTGTATTTTAAGTGCTTCAAATAATCCTCATACATGGATTCTAGATTCAAAAGTCACTGGCCATATGATAAAATTTATTAATATCTTTTAGATTTTAAAAACTTTGCCTTAATAATAAAAAAATAAAAGTGGTCGATAGTTATCTAAAAATCATTGTAGGATAGACAAATATCTCAATTTCTTTTACTTTTACCCTTAGCGACATATTACATATTCTTCACATTTCTATTAACCTTTTGTCTATCCATAAAATTACCAAATATCATAACTTCAAAGTAACTTTTTTTACGGGTCATTGTGAATTTCAAGTCTTTATTATGGAGAAGACGATTGAGCACACTAAGAGAAAGATGGACTATATTGTTTTGAAGATTAGAATCAGTTATCATGCTATTTCATTTTCACCAATAATATTGACATCATTTCATCATAAGCTAGAACATCTCTCTTTAACCCCTCAATGTATGCTTCCTTCCTTTTTTATGAATATAAATATTGAAGATTTTCATTGTGAGACTTGTGAATTTATAAAATATTATGTTATTTTCCTGAAACCACTTTTAGGTCATTTACTCATTTTGTTTAGAGCAATTATTTACCCGAGTATTGTTGGGCAAGAACCAACAATCTAGAAGATAAAATATGTGCTCTTTGCTATTATGAAGGACATTTAATTGCAATCAACAAAACATAAAGAGTACTTTTAACAAAATGATCGACACGAATCATTAGCTACACCAACAAATTCTCCACCCATGATTCCTTTTTTGGCATTAAAATTTGGATTGGCCATTTCCACTATTGCTTAGTCCATGCAAACAAATGACTGGACATAATATATTGTAGCCTATCTTGGCAAAATTCAAGACAAATCCAATGGAAAGGTATCTTTTATTGATGAAGTCTCAAACACCTTTTTGGATGACAAAGTGCCCAATAGGTTCATTGATTCAATGTTGATTGATATTATTCTTTATGATGGAGTGTTTGTACAAACCTCCACAATTAGTTTTCTTAATGCATTGTTTGAGTTCCCATCCATCTACATTCAAGAAATTGTGGTTGAATGAATGGTCACAACCTCTATTGGATTGACTTGAGTTTGACCTTGTGGACAAGGTTGTTGTTGGAGGGGAGTATTCTTAATATAAGCTTGCATGTAGTTAGTTAAAAGTTTGATTAGTAATGTTGAGTCTGAAATTAGCATCTAAATCATTCTTGTAATTAGTGCTGATAAGGATGATTAGTTGAGTTAGTTTGATATTCCATGAAAACTTCAGTTAGGGAGGATGAAAGGAAATAAAATCAAGTTTTCCTTTCTTATAATAATTTTTCTTGTCTTTCTTTCTTTGAGGGTGTTGAGCAATTTAAAATGCTCAAGTAGGATGTGATTCCTATTATGAAGTTCTTGATATATTCTTGTAGAACTCACATATTGTGACTCAACTATTTATCATTGCATACTACTTTCATCATGTTTTTGCAATATGATATTCATGATCATACGTATTGTAGAAAATAAAATAATGGAGAAAATTTTTAAGAATTTTTATTACTTTCACTTTGTATAAGAGGGGAGGCATATATACATTTTCAAGAAACATGACAAAGTAGGAATAATAAATATAAAAAGTTGGAATCAAATAAGAAGGGATCGACGACCTTGTAAGGAGGCACAAAGATTGCAATTCGAGTGATATAGAGTACTTAATCAAGTAGTATAAGGCATTGATCCATGTGACTTGTACTTTTTACTATGATTAGAGAGTGAGTGAGCCTTATCATAGGAGAGAGTGTGGGGCAATATTGTAGCGCTCTATAGTAACTTTAAATCCAATACTATCTTTCAAACTTGATGGTAAAGATCTACCATTTCATGCTTATTAATAATATTTTTGAATATGAGATTGTTTATTCTTTTTGGCTAGTTGATTCCTCATAGGCATATATGGACTGAAATTAAATCACTTTTTAATTTTTCTTTTATGAAGTGCCTATCAATCTCAACATGTTTGGTTCAATCATGTGTACTAGATTGTGTGTAATATTGATAACCGATTTGTTGTTATAATATTTTTTCATTAGCTCTTTTCATTTAATTTTTAAATCTTTTAGTATGATTTTAATTCATAAAAGCTCATAAATCCTTTAGGCAATGACTTTAAACTCAGCTTTAACACGTAATATATAAATTACATGTTATTTTTATTTTTCCAAGTTATGAGATTTTCTCATAAGAATGTACAATACCCTGAGTGGACCTTTTTTCCACTAGTGCTCCAACACAGTTTGCATCCAGGTATTCTTCAATTTTTAGAATATCATTCCTTTAGTATTTTTTTTTTCTGAGCTTGATTTAAGATATTTGAAAATTATATAGGTGACTTGAAGAAGTGACTCTTAAGGTTTGTGTATATATTGATTGATTAGATTTACTGCAAATGCAATTTCAAGATGGGTGTGAGATAAGTAGATTAATTTTCTACTAATATTTAATATTATCTCATATCTACATCAATTCCTCTTCATTGAAGTCCAATTTTTGTTTTGGTTCAATTGACATTTCACATGTCTTGCACTCCATTATCTTGTTTTTTTTAGTAGATCGATAGTATATTTTTGTTGGGAGAGAAATATCCCTTGTTAAAATTAGACCACTTCAACTACTTCTATGTCCAAGAAGTATTTGAGTTTTCCTAATTTTTGATTTCAAATTCTTTAACAAACTTTTTCTTAAGAGTCTTTTTTTATTGTTAACCCAATAACAATCATATCATCAATATATATAACAAGGATTAATATTTTACTTTTTAGAGAGTGTTTATGAAAAAAGTATGATTTTCTTGGTTTTATTTATCTATAGCTCTTACCATAGCTTTTACAAATCAGTCAAACCAAATTTTTGGTGATTGTTTCGGTCCATATAGGGTCTTTTTCACTTGACATACTTGATTTTTTTTTAAAGAGCTATTTCATATAAATCTCTTCTTCGACATCCCCAACAACAACAATAACAACAACAACAACAACAACAAGCCTTTATCCCACTAAGTGGGGTTGGCTACATGAATCCTTCGTCTCCATTGTGTCCTATTATGTGCCAAATTCTCATTTAATCCAAGTATACTAAGGTCATTTTTTATACATCTTAACCATGTCTTTTTAGGTCTACCTTTCTTAACATAAGGCAAATCTAATGCATTTACTCTCCTAACCGGGTCATTGGACGGCCAACATTTTATGTGGCCAAACTATCTAAGGCGACTCTCTCTAATCTTATTTGCCACTGGAGCTACTCCAACTTTTTCTCGAGCATACTCATTTCTCATTTTATCTCTCTGAGTAAAACCCATTCACTGAGCATCCTCATCTCGCAACTTAACTTAGTCTCATGCTTCTCTTTTATTGGCCAACATTCTCTAAATCATCAGCCTTATCACCATCTTATAAAATTTTCCTTAAGTTTAAGCAGTACTATTCCATCACACAACAGGCCAGATACATTCCTCCACTTCAACCATCCAACTTGAATTCTACTAATAACATCTCCATCTATTTCACCATCTTTTGAACAATAGAGTAAATATCAATCGCCTCTTTTTTTGACTTGTTCACATGTCACAATACTACCATTATAACTTCTACAACTAAAATTACACTCCATATATTCAGTTTTAGATCTACTTAAACGAAAACTTTTAGACACTAAAGCTAACCTCCATAATTCAAGTTTCTCTTAGACTCCCTCTCTAGTCTTATCAACAAGTAGAATGTCATCAGCAAAAGGCATACACCAAGGTACATCTTCTTGTAAATGCCTAGTAAGAACATCCATAACTAAAGCAAAAAGATAAGGGCTTAAAGCTAATCCTTGATGTAATCCAATTGAAATAGGAAAATATTTTGTCAATCCTCCTTGTGTTTGGACACAAGTAACAACTAGTATACATATCCTTAATGGCTTGAATATAACCAATATTAACTCGCTTCTTTTAGAACTTTCTAAAGAACATCTCTTGAAATTTTATAAGCTTTTTCTAAATCAATAAATATCATATGTAGATCCTCCTTGCTTTCTCTATACTTCTCCATCAAACCTCTTAACAAATGTATAGCATCCATAATAGATCTACATGACATGAAATCAAATTGATTGTGAGAAATTTTTATATCACATCGTAACCTATGCTCAATTACTCTCCCATAATTTTAATGTATGACATATTAACTTAATTCTCTATTTACACTCTTGTGCATCACCTTCTTAAATATAGGAACCAACAAACTCTTTTCTCCACTCATCGACATCTTTTAGTCTTTAAAATAACATTAAAAGATTTGTAAATAAATTCCTTGATCTTCTAAACCTATCCACACTTCTATTGGAATATCATCAGGTCCTACTGTTTTTCCACATTTCATTTTCTTTAAAGCTTCTCTAACTTCAAATTTACTAATACGACGATAAAAACAAAATTCTTTATTTTTATTTAGGGTATTAAGGTTGCTAAAATCAATCGTATTTTCAGATCCTTTATTGAAAAATTTATCAAAATATCTCATCAACCTATTTTCAATATCATTTTCTAAGAAAAATACTTTATGATTTCCATCCTTAATACACCTCACTTGAGCTGGATTTTTACTTCTCCTATCTCTTTGGTTAGCTAACTTATACTTACATTTTTCACCTTTGGTATCTAATATGTTATATAAATCACTAAAAACTAAATTTTCAAATTATTTATTTTTCTTAGAATCTCACTTTTTCTTATATTCTTTCTCCGAACTTTTACATCTAAATCAAGTTTTATAATAACACTTTTTATTTTTTTATCTTTTCTTGCACATTTTGACTCTACCATCAACTATTTTTATTAAAAGAAGTTTTTTTTGGATTTCAAGTTTTTAGCTTTGTTTAATTTCTTTCTTTTTTCATATAATATTGAACTTCTTAATATATCCCAAATCTTGCTTTCTTAAAAATATTTTATTAGATTCTTCTTTAATAATCCAGGATAATAATTTGATTTATTTTTAAATCTTCCAATCTTTCATCTTAAAATCTAAGACTAATAATCGATGTTGGATATTTAAATTTTTACTTGGAATGGCTTCTATCTGATTTAAGCGATCCATTTTTCTTATCGGAAAATAATCAATCTGTGTTTTACTAGATCTATTTTTATAAGTAATAATATATATCTTTTCTTAAATAAAGTATTAGAACTACAAAATCATTGGCAGAAAAATTTAATATAGTCTACCTTCTTAGTACCCAAATTCATGCAATGTGAATATTTTTAAAATCTTTTCACTCTATTAATATCCATTTAAATCTCCTTAAATAAATACTTTTCTTGAGACATCTTTGTCTTTCTAATTCATTATTTTTCTTTTGAGTTTGCATCCAAACCTATTTGAGGAACATAAACACTTATAACATTGATAATCTTAGTAAAATAATCTTTAAAGTATAATTCTATCTCTATTAATAATATTTATAACATTATCCTACAAACTTTTATCTATAATCCTGCTTATTTTTAATTGACTTACTTGAATACCAAAGTTTAAAACCTAAACCTATCTCTCCACTTTCTTAGTTCTTGAACACATAAAATATTTATCTTTCATGAATAATATCTTTTAATTCCATTAGTTTACCAGTAAGAGTACCTATATTTCAAATTCTTAACCAATTAGTTTCATAGACTAACTTCTTTGCTCGCGCATTATAATGTGGGAACCCTTGCTTATTTAACTGCGGCATTGCATTGATCCTTTCATTGTATTTAGCAACCGTCACTTCCAGGGGAGCATTAACACAATGTTTTAAATGATTCATGTCATGATTATTTCGACAAGTTTTATCTTGCTTTATATGCCACTCCTTTTTCATCGGACTTGGGATTATGGTAGTGTTAATGAAGTAGTGTTATAGGGTCCAAAAATATTTTCTTCGACATCCTCATGGAGAAAATATATTTTTTACATCATATTGTTGTATAGGCCACTCACAATTTGCTTGTAGGATATCAAAATGTGACTAATGTTTCATTTTTACAATAAGAGCAAAAATTTCTTGATAGTTAATTCCATATGATTGAGTATATTTCTTTGTTACTGTTGACCTACATGTATGCTCCATCATCAGTCGAGCTCATGGCCGAATTCGGCGGACGGATGCACGCCCAAATCGGAAATACACTCGGCGTTGAAACTAGTTGAAATGATCTCCGATTGACGAATGGACTTCGCCATCGCGTTCATAATGTCGAAATTGATCAGAATATATATTTTGCACAATCTGATGGTTGATCGATAAAATAAAGAGGGCCGTCGATGCGCCGCAACGTATATCGAGGTTGGGAAGCTGCGACGGTGCTCAAATGACATCCGTTCATGAAATTGATTGGCGTAAGCGTAAAACGTCACTATCAAAAGAGACTATTCTTCAATTCGGACAAGTCGCGAATGTCAAGAGAAGCAATCTTGAACCAAAATTGATTTGATTGGCCGGCTTTAATCAAATGACCGATCCGAAGCGGATTCAATAACATCAATTTGCCAACTACATCCACATTGCATGAGATTAATTTTGATGAATTTTTCATATAAATATGACCATGAAAATAACTAAATTTAGATATTTTAATATTGATCAAATTTGATTTTTAATATTTAAATTATTTCAGAATTAATTCAAAGAAATTTGGGTATAAATTATTTCCAAAATAGACCTAATTTCATTCAAAATTTTCAAATCTCGCTCAACTTAATTTGTAAGGGTAATTAAGCTGTGATTAAGGCTTTCAAATCCCCTAATTCCTTCCCTATTATTCTTCTAACTGAAACAAGCCCCCTTTCCCTTATTCGATTTCATTTGGTTCAAACTTCAAACAACAACAACAACAACAAGCCTTAATCCCACTAGGTGGTCGAATACATGAATCCAGTCTCCATTTGTGTCTCTATCAAATTCTCATTTAATTCAAGTATACTATGATAATTTTTTATCATCTTAAGTCTTTTAGGTCTACCTCTCCTTTTCTTAACATAAGGCAAATCTAATGCATCTACTCTCTAATCTGGTCATTGGACGACGCTTTATGTGGCCCATAAACTCTCCTAATCTTATCTACCTGAGCTACTCCAACTTTTTTCCTGAACATACTCATTTTGCATTCTATCTCATGGGTAAAGCCACTCATCCACTGAGCATCCTCATCTCTTCTTAACTTAGTCTTATGTTTCTCTTTTATTGTCACACCATAAGTCATTACAGGTCTTACCACCATCTTATAAAATTTTCCCAAGTTTAAGTGGAACTTTTTATCACATAATAGGCCGGATGCATTCCTCCACTTCAACCATCCAACTTGAATTCTACTAATAACATCTCCATCTATTTCACCATCATTTTGAACAATAGAGCCTAAATATCAATCGCTCACTCTTATTAATGACTTGATCACCTAAAGTCACAACACTACCTAAAACTTCTACAACTAAAATTACACTCTATATATTCGCTTAGATCTACTTAAAAAACTTTTAGACTCTAAAGTTGACCTCCATAATTCAAGTTTCTTGGACTCCTCTAGTCTTATCAACAAGAAGAATGTCATCGAAAGCATACACCAAGGTACATCTTTTTTTAAATGCCTTGTAAGAACATCCATAACTAAAGTAAAAGATAAGGGCTTAATGTTGATCCTTGATGAAATCCAAATAGGAAAATATTTTGTCAATCCTCCTTGTGTTTGGACACAAGTAGCTTCAGTATACATATCCTTAATGACTTGAATAAATATTAACTTCTCTTTGTTCTAGAACTCTCCAAAGAACATCTCTTGAGACTTTAGCTTTCTTAAATCAATAAATATCATATGTAGATCCTTCTTATGTTCTCTATGCTTCTCCATCAAACCTCTTAACAAATGTATAGCATCATAGTAGATCTACACGGCATGAAACCAAAGCGATTGAGAAACTTATCACATCGTAACTATGCTCAATTACTCTCTCCCATAATTTTAATGTATGTCACATTAACTTAATTCCTCTATAATTTGCACACTCTTGTGCATTATTCTTAAATATAAACCAACAAACTCTTTCTTCACTCATCGACATCTTTTAGTCTTTAAAATAACATTAAAAGATTTGTAAGAAGAAATTCGTAATCTCCTAAACATTTCCACACTATTGGAATATTATCAGGTCCTACTTTTCCACATTTCATTTTCTTTAAAGCACTAACTTCGTTTACTAATCTGACGAAAATGAAATTCTCTATTTTTGTTTAGGGTATTAAGATTCAAATCAATCAATCGTCTTTCGGATCTTTCGTTGAAAAGTTTATTAAAATACCTCATCCACCTATTTTTTGATATCTTTTCAAGACTTTATTATTTTTCATCCCATACCTCTTTATGTGCTTTTATTTCTTATCTCTTTGGTTGGCTTAACTTATACATACATCTTTCACCTTCTTTTGGTATCTCATCTTGTATAAATCACTAAAACTAAATTTTTCAGTATATATTCTTTCTTAGAATCTCTGGTCTTTTATATCTTTCCCAATTCTCAGGTTTTTTTACGTAAACCAAATTTTATAACGCTTATTTCTTATCTTCTTTGTGACTCCACCAACTATTATTAAAAGCTTCCTTTTGATTCGCCAACATCTTTTGTGATTTAATTTCACTTGATATTTTTTTTCACATAACGCGTTTTCATTATGAACATCCCAAACTCTAATTTCTTGTCACTTTCTTAAAATATTTTTATTTGTGTTCTTTAAGTGTCCACATCTAATCCTGGACAATAATTTAGTTTATTTTCCTTACAATCTTTCATCTTAAAATCTAAAACTAATAGTCGATGTTGGGTCTTAAAATTTCACTTGGAATGGCCTTACAATCTTTACAATCTAAACGATCTATTTTTCTTATAAAAAATAATCAATCTGTTTTACTAGATCCATTTTTATAAGTAATAATAATATGTCATCTCTTTTCTTAAATAAAGTATTAGAACTACAAAATCATAAGTTAAGAAAATCTAATATAGTCCTACCTTCCCATCCATAAAATTGAATCTTTTAAAATTTTCTACCACTCTGCACTTTAAATTTAAATCTCCCCAATAAATATTTTTTCTTGAGGTATCTTTTGTATTAATCCCTCTAATTCATTCTAAAATTTTTCTTTGAACTTCAAACCTCCGGAGGGTAGACATTTGATAATCTTGATTCAAGATAATCTTTAAAATTTATAATTCTATCTCCAACTATTAATATTATTCTTCAAACTTTTATCTATAATCATTTCTGCTATTTTTAGTTCGACTTTTTACCAAAGTTTAAAACCTAAACTATCAATCTCTTTGGCCTTCTCAAACCCATTTAGTTTCGAGCATAAAATATTTATCTTTCTATGAACCATAATATCTATTAATTCCATTAATTTACCAGAGTACCTATATTCCAAGATCCTAACCTAATTCTGGTTTCATGGACTAACTTTGCATCCATAATGTGGGAACCCCTTATTTAACCACCGGCTGCATGCGGTGGCTCTAACACATTTTTCACTGTATTCAAGAACGAAAAAGAAGGGGATAGCGCTCGGGTCTAACTTCCGTGTGGTTGCCCTCTCTCTCGTGCGTTTCCCTCGTCCGCTCCCTCTCTCGCCCACGCCCGCTCTCTCTCTCTCTCTCGCCCTCCCAATTCGCTCGAAGGAAATAACCGAAGGTAAGGTTACCTCGTCCGCTCTCTCTCTCATCCACGGCTCTCGCTTCATGTGACTCCCTCTTCTCCCATTTGTGTGAGCCGAGCAAACCGAGCCTTTTTGTTCCACCCCTCTTTGAGCTTCAAGCCGCAAACGTTCCCTCCTCCGAACTCCCCTTTGTCCACCTCATCTTGTGAGAAAAAATGTGTGATTTGCTGTTGTCACTCACCAAAATCTCAGCTATAGTCCTTCCAATATTGCAGACCAACCCAGGTACTTGTAGCTGTAGAAGCCTATACCTGATGATGTGGCAAAGTGCCGGTAGGCTAATAGGATGGGAAATTTGGTTGGTGTTTGCTTGGTTGAGTATAATCTTGGATCTATTTTGTCATTGCAAAAGGAAGATCAACAAGGCATCAATAGCTTTGCTCTGTTGATAATTAAGGAATCATGTTATGGTCATGAAGTCAGCTATGGGAAGTGTTGGCTCTCCAACTGTATCATAGTAAAACCTCCTATCCGACTCTTCATGTTGATCTAATGGAAGATCTTTCTTTCATAGGCCGTAGTCACCATTGTGTTCATGCAGCTATGCATGAAGCTTGTTCTTTCTATATCATTGATATTGATTACAGTATCCACTACCATGTGCTAATCAAACTCTCTTGCAGACTCCACCTTGCTCATGATGTGTATGTCAAGATCGACCACGTCGTGACGGTGGACGGAGATAGCTCCGACATCCCCTTTTGGCAACCGAGAGACAACTCTGCCATCAGGCAGGTTACTCTCGGCAGCCACTCACCTTCCCTTTTTGTAACCTAAAGTATAATCGAGAGGCAACTCTGCCATCAGGCAGGTTCCTCTCGGCAACCACTCTCACAAGCTTTTCTCTTCATCTCCCTGCCATCAAAACCTCCAACCGAATCTTTCTTTTTTGTAGTCGAGAGGCAACTCCATCATCAGACGGGTTCCCTTCAGCACTATCTCCTGCAATTATTCCGTATCCCTTCTTTGATTGGGTCCAATTCCCTTTGCCGCAGTAGAGAAAGAACTTCGTCATCAGGTGAGTTTCTCTCCGTTTCCGGCATCTTCCCCGTCCTTTCTCTTCCTCTCGGCATACATTTTCCAGCGTTTACCCCACCTATTCAACCCAAATAATCAACCCGACAATCTCTCCTATTCAATTCTTTCTAGCTGAACTCATGCAAAATTATTATTGTTGCTGTTGGTGGATGTGTAGAAATGCTTGAATGTGTAAAAATAAATTGTATATTTGTGCTTGTATTTTTTTTTTGCAAATTTCAAAATCTCATAATGTGATAGGGTATAGTGGGTCTGAAAGACACGGTGGTGTCATGAGCCTCACACTTCAATAGAGGCATCTTGAGTAAGCCAAAATTGTTAGATCACTTTATGTTGAAATCTTCAAATTTTGACTAAATTTTGGACTTAGAAAAAAAAAAGGAAAAAAAAATTAAGATTTATTTAAAAAAATGCAAGCACATCAAAAATAAATAATTTAAAATAAAATTTGAATGTGTATAAGTTGCATATATATATATATATATATATTTGCTTTTATGTAGGTGATTGAATACGCTTATCTTATCGTGATTGAAATTCTAGAGTCTTCAAAACACCAACCATCACGCTCTGGATAGGCCAAAACAATTTTGATGTAGCCCCGTATACCGGGATGACGTTGGAATACTGTCGAAATGTTGCCGAAATTTTATCCAAAATTCATACTTGTAAATAAAATTCAAGCTAAAAAATAACGCTACCTAAACTCGCTAAAATAAAATTGATATCAAATTGAATTTTGAATCATAAATGAGAATGAATTTGAAGATTATATTTCAAATAAAGAAATATGGACTGAACTCAAACAGATTTATGAATTTGAAATGAATCAAATATTTTGGTAATAAATATAAATTTGACACTTCAACATCTCAGTTTAATTGATTTAGAAGATGACCTGACTGAATATCCAATTAGAGCACAAAAGATCTTCTTGAAATTAGAATATAGTTTTCAAATCATAATTCACTCCAAATGAATTGGAGAAAATCAAATGAATGTCAAAAGAGATTTTCACTAAAGACGAGCAATTTGTTGGCAAGTATAACTAAAGTTCAATAAAGATTACAAGCCAAATAATATTTGAGAGTTGAAAAATTCAATAAGTAAGCTAATTGTGAGCAAAACTACGATGTTTTAGATTTCAATCTAAATCATCATCATCGGATCTGCAATTCTTCGCGTTTAAGCGGCGAGCAACAACAAGCCTTAATCCCATTTGGGTGGGTAATTTATGAATCCTTCGTCTCATTGTGTCTTATTATGTGTCAAATTCTCATTTAATTCAAGTATACTAAGATCATTTTTTATACATCTTAACCAAGTCTTTTAGGTCTTTCCTACCTTTCTTAACATAAGACAAATCTAATACATCTACTTTCCTAATGTGTCATCGGACGGTAGGCCTTATGTGGCCAAACCATCAGACTCTCCCCAATCTTATCTACCTGGGCTACTCCAACTTTTCTCGAACATACTCATTTTGCATTCTATCTCTAAGAGTAAAACCACTCATCCACAGCATCCTCATCTCTAGTAACTTAACTTAGTCTTATGCTTCTCTTTAATTGACCAACATTCCCATAAGTCATTTGCGGGTCTTACCACCATCTTATAAAATTTTCTCTTAAGTTTAAGTGGAATTTTTTACACATAATAGGCGGATGCATTCCTACTTCAATCCAACTTGAATTCTACTAATAACATCTCCATCTATTTCACCATCATTTTGAACAATAGAGCTTAAATATTTGAATCACTCTCTTATTAATGACTTGAGCACTAAAGTCACAACACTATACTAAAACTTCTACAACTAAAATTACACTCAGATATTCGGTTTAGATCTACTTAAGCGAAAACCTTTAGACTCAAGTTGACCTCCATAATTCAAGTTTACATTTGGACTCTCTCTGTGTCTTCAGCCAAAGAATAATGTCATCGACAAAAGCATACACCAAGATGCATCTTCTTGTAAATGCCACCAAGAACATCCATAACGAAAGTAAAAAAATAAGGGCTTAATGTTGATCCTTGATGTAATCCAACCAAATAGAAAATATTTTGTCAATCCTCCTTCGTTTGGACACAAGTAATGTTAGTATACATATCCTTAATGACTTAAATATAACTATTAACTCCTTTATGTTCTAGAACTCTCCAAAGAACATCTCGAGACTTTATCATAAGCTTTCTAAATCAATAAATATCATATGTAATTCCTTCTTAATTTCTCTATGCTTCTCCATCAAACCTCTTAACAAATGTATAACATCCAAGTAGATCTACCGTATGAAACCAAACTGACATTGTGAAACTTCAGATCACATCGTAACCTATGCTCAATTACTCTCCCATAATTTTAATGTATGACACATTAACTTAATTTTCTATAATTTGCACACTCTTGTGCATCACCTTTATTCTTAAATATAGTACAACAAACTCTTTCTCCACTCATCGACATCTTTTAGTTTTAAAATAACATTAAAAAAGATTTGTAAGCCAAGAAATTCCTCGATCTCTAAACATTTCCACACTTCATTGGAATATTATCCCATTCTACCGCTTCCACATTTCATTTTCTTTAAAGCTTCACTAACAGATTTACTAATTTATAAAAATGAAATTCTATTTTGTTGGATATTAAGGTTCGCTAAAATCAATCGACTTTCGGATCCTTCATCAGAAAAGTTTAAGACGAAGACGATACTAAATTAACGCTACATTAATTCCTTCAATCCAAAAATTAAAATTCTCATTTTAATTATGATTTTCAAAATCAATGATTTCATTAATTAGATAAAAGTATCAAGTTTAAAAATACGACGTTTCTGACATGTAGATTTAAAATATAAATTTTAATGTCTGAAAAGGCTGCGCAGACTAAGTTGGGATTAAATAAATATGAAATTAATCTTATAATTTAGAAATAAAATTACCTAAATTATTAAACACGCACGCCTATTAATTTATACAAGTACCTAAACGGTGTCGAGGATATCATGATTTTAAAAAATAGAAGAATGATGAAATCAATTCAATCCTTTACAACTACATGCATGCGAGTTAATGAATGTATTCATATGCTAATTCAAGTCCATGAAAGAGGTAAATATTCAATTCCATAGAATATGATCACAGATGGCCTAATCCTCTATACGTGAAATAGTGTTGATAAGGTCTACTAACTGATCAACTTCTGAATGAACTTAATTCACAGTAGATCATAAGACCCAATCATATTCGATGAGTTGACAAGTCGTTATGATATTAATTTCTTAAAGAATTTAAATTACATATAATGCCATCCTCTAAATAAGTAGAAGTTACGCTTACTTGATGATGGTTGATTAAAATCTCAACCTGGAGGATGTTATCATCAAAAGATACTTGAGCTCTAAACTAATTCATCATAAAATTAAATTTCAGCTAAGTAAATGCCTGAACTAAATGGAATTTATTATTTAAATACTTAAAGCAAATAATTCATCCATCTATCCATCGCTTTGTGGGATATATTAAGAAAACTCTACCATAAAGGAGTAATCGCAAGTCAAATAAATTACTGATTCAAACTCAAATAATCTTACGCTAGTAAGGATGTAGTCCTAAATGCCTCTATTTGGCTAAGAGTTCACATATAATGCATTAGAAGAGTCATCTGTAGCCGCCAAATGACACTATTATATTATACGCACAGTATCAGATGTTAACGACCGCCCTTTGAGTTATGAATCATATGATATATTTGATATAAAAACCCTTTTGTTAGTTAAGACTAAGTTTTTCTTGACAAACACCACTGTCTACAAGGATTACTTGGATGACATAACCCATATTGTGACAGGATCCTTCTCCGTGGGTCGACTACCTCCTTTGACTAAGTAGAGCACACCATGGGGATGACAACACGAGATCAGACGCCATCATTCCACCAACCATATGCTTTAAGTTAAATAATGATGAATTTCATAAATTCTAAACCCCAAATTTTAAACTCTACATGCTACTATTATACACGATTCGATCTAACGATCAAATTAATTGGAAAGTTCTCTCAAAGATAGGTAATTAATTATAGGCTACCATGGAAACTGAATCGATCTAAAGTCCTCACAAAATGGGGACGAAATCTCTGGGTAGTTTCTTATCTACTATTCCATCTGCCTTCTGAAAATTTGACCGACACATCAAATCATACTCTCTTCATCGAGAGGTCGGTGGCGGATTTTCAGAGCCATAGTTACTAATCTTGTTTTGTACTTTTATAGGGTCTCACTTGCTTTGTATTTCATTGTAAAGATCTATTTTCATCCTATCATTTTATTTCTTTTTGGTAATTGAATGATCTCTCATGGATGATTTTTTTCTAAACATTCATTTTTTCGCTAATGGTCTTCTTTCAATTTCATTTTTTTGGTGCCTCAAATAGAATTTGTGGAATAAAAAGAGGACTGTATTGGTTTGGGTTAGAAAGACTTTATGAGAGAGAAAAATTATAAAAAGAGGTGTATGGAGAGATAAGATTTAATTGAGTAGTAATGGGTTGATCATTATCATTTAGTAATGTTTCTTGGTCTTAAACTTGTTGGAGATCTTAGCTGGACTTGTTCTTTCTTGTATAGATCTAAATGGGTACAGTTTGTACATGGCTTATATTTGTAATATTTTGAGTGGATTATATCAATTATATCATTTTTGTTTGATAGAAATCCAATGAATACACACTTAAAAGTTTTTGGATTATTATTTATGATATGAACATAGGTGATACATCCAAAAATTTTAGGAGACATCTTTGAGAAACTGTTTGTAGGAAAGATTTTTGTCAAATAATTTAAAAGACTTTTAGAAGCAATTACTTTGGAGGATGTGCTATTGATTAAATAAGTTTTTGACATTTGATTTTGTGGACAAAGTGTCATATTGACCTCCAAAAGGTGGCAGTTTTATCATACCACTCTATTTTATTAAGAAGTGTCAAGGCAAGAAGATCGGTGGATAATAGCCTTTTTTTTAAAGAATGATGATAATATATAATTAAAATAATCACAAACATTATCAATTAAAAAAATTATTGTTAGAGTTGAATTCATTCTTTATCATGACAGTGAATTATTGAGTATAGTGCTAACATCAAATTTTTGTTTAATTAAATATACTCATATTATTCGAGTGTTGTCATCAATAAATATAATAAAATCAATAGTTATAGAGATTTTAGGGATTTTAGTGAGTCCATAGATATTAGAATGAATACATACAAAAAACTAAAAGATCTAGATTTGGTTTCAAGAAAGGAAACACGATGATATTTATTAATTTCACAAGTTTCACAATGAAAATATTTGATGTTTTTCTTTATAAAAAGAGAAGGAAATATATAATAATCATTTTTAAAGAAGGGTGTCTTTTTCTATAATAGCGTTCCTAAATGATGCTAGTGGTGCGAGAGGTGAAGGAACATCACAACTAATTTGTCTTCAAGAAGGTATATTAATCTTTTTTCTTGAGCTTATCTAATCGTTTTCTTTATAGTGTAGTTTGAAAAAAATACAGTGATTGAGAAAGAAGATGACTTTGCATTTATAGTCTTTGGTAAATTTATAGATAAGTAAAATATTAAATATAAGGTGTGGAACATGCAATACATTCTTGAGGGTTAATTTATGAGAAATTGAATTGTTTCCTTATCCTGCATAGTTGTTAAAGATCCATCTATAATTTTTTACATTCTTATTATTGAGATCGGATTTGTAAGTTTGAAATTTATTGTCTAGGATTATCATGTGGTTAGTGCCTCCTGAATTTAAGATCTAGGAGAGAAATAATTATTTGAAGCACTAAAATCATAAAAATAAAAAATCATACCATTATGAGCAAAAGAGCAAGATTCAGATGACTTTTCTAGAGAGTTGAGAAGACTCTTTAATTTGTCAATTTCTTTTGAATTGAGTCATTTTAGCTCCATTAGGTAGGTTTGCCCTTTTTTATTTTCATCTTTATTTCTCCTATAATCTTGAGGGTTTCTATTAAGCTTTTAATATTTTTCTTTGATACACCCTTTGTTTTTGTAGTAGTTGTACTAGAGATTGCCTTTGAAAGAAAATTTTATCTTGCTTTTAGAGAAGGTTCTGTGACTAAAAGTCCGTTATCTTGAAATTTAGAAGTTATCATGACAAATATCTTGAGAGTTCGACAATTAATCATTACCGTCTCTCTTCCTCTTTAGGTTGCACAATAGAAAATACTTCATCCAGAGAAGGGAGATTTTCTCTGCTTAAGATTTAGACTTGAATTTGGTCAAAAATCATTATTGAGTTATGCCAAGAACTCAAAGATTTTCTCTCAATCTATGAATTGTTTGGAGATATCATCACAGCATGATATCTTGAGAAATTGATAGTGATCTAATTCCAACTAGCAAACCTTGATTACATTAAACTATTTTATAAGAAGAAAGTTATCTTATTTGATAATGTTGAGCTTTGTCTTGCTTTCATAGATAAGTATAACATCTTTTCCTTTTGAGTAGGTTTGCTTAATTGCATCTCAAACCTTTTTTATAGTAGAGAGGAACATAAAAGACTCACTGGTCTTTGGTAGCAAGGTGTTTCATAATCATGTCATGATTGTAGATTCAATTTCATCTCAAAGTACAAACTTTGGGTCTTTAGGCTTTGGAGGTAAATCCATAAGGTATTGGATCTTACTCTTTTCTTTCAAAAGGTCTTCATGATTTGAGATCATGAGACCATTTAAAGTAATTTTTTTTTTCATTCAAGTGGTAGGATGCTTGAAATTCCTAAAGTTCTCCTTTAATCTGGTTCTTACTATTGATCATGGTCGACTACTTCTAAGGAAAGCTAAATAACTTGGACATAGTGACTAGAAAGAGAATCTGACAAGAGAAATAAGATTGAAAGTGAGAAACCCTAACTTCAGAAAAATAAAATAAAGGTTGGAAGGACAACCCTAACCTCATTTTGATATAATGCATAAAATAAAACAATAGAGAAAATTTTGTAGAAAAAAATAATGGAGAAAACTTTTTAGATTTTTTCTTGCTTTCACTTTTTAGAAGAGAGAAGTTATACATACATCCTAAGAAACATGATAAAATAGAGTAAATTAAAAAAATGGGGAAAAATTAAGAAGAGGCTGATGGATATTTTACAATCCGAGGGCTATAGAGTAATTGATTCAATGGTACAAAACCTTGATCCGTGTGCCTTAAGCTCTTTATTTTAATTGGAGCGTGAGTGGGCCAACTATGAGAGAGAGAAAGAGGTTATAGCATTTCATGAGTTTATATTTGATGGAACTGAATACCCTCATGAATTTTTAGATTGATTAATTAAAGTAGAAACTTATTTTGATGGATATTGAATCTCTATGGATAAGATCTATTGATCTTGTGTTGATAGGGCCTCCATAAAAATTTTGAAATCTTATTTGACTATGGCATCACACTCATTGTCTGGGAAGACATGAAATTCAATCTTGAAGAAAAATTTTGCCATCTAATTTTGAGACTTTTGGATGATAATTTATAGTCTTGAAACAATTAACTAGAATATTTTTGAATATTTTGATAGGTTATTAAAACTAGCTTTTTTTAGTTGTAAGCTTTGCAATATCTCTTAGGAACATTTTCTTATTATTTCTGGGTTTTTACATGGACTTAGATAAGGGAAATATTATTCATTATATGAACCCTATTCAAGCTTATAAAGTGAGAGGATTCTTAATAAATCTAGTACTAAAATAATTTGACCGCTACTTAATCGAGTTCAAGTCAGAACCTTCTATATCCATTGATATGTCTTAATCTTCGTTCAACTGTATCTATGAAGCCACCACTTCCTAAGCTTTGTTCCATGGATATTGTTGAGCCTGAACTCATGTCTGATTCACAAGAGGAGCTTGAATCTTAAGTGCCTTAAATTTGTCAAACCTGTAGAGCTTGACAAGCTTGAGCAAGACATCTTAAAAGCTGGAATTCGGGTATGATTCTAAGCTGCTCATACTTGCTGATGATGCTTCTACTAATATATAAAATGGGATTCAAATTGGTAGCATATTGTTTTGATTTATCCTTCTCCATATGGACATATGGTATTTGCATATTTATGCATATTCACAGTGAGCACGTGCATGAATCCAAAACTGGCTATGAGACTTGATTGGTTTTAAATTGTTGTTCTTGAATCTGATGCTATTTTTCATGCTACTTAACCAAAAAAGCAAAAAAATTTTTGTTTTGATTTATACTTCAATTTAGGGTATGTTTGGGGCAATTGCAGTGGTATGGAACTACTGCAAAAGAAGCTGTTATCTAAAAATTGCAGTTGAAAATGCAGCTTTCTCATTATAGATTCTTCAAAAAACAACTGAAATGCAGTTTTCTAAACAACATTGGCGATGAAGAACACTCCAAATGCAGCCTTAGTTCACAATTTCCTACACATCATATGGCACATTTTAACTCTCAGTAGTAACAATCATTGCAACTTGTCCAGCATCTTGAAAACGAGTTACCATGTTCATACAGCTATTCACTATTTCATATTGAAATAATGGATATTATATTTGATAAATTTTAGTTCCTTCACATTGTTAAGCTTCTGTCAAGCCTATACAATCTTAGGTGTACTTGGAAGTGAATAACTTTCTTCCAAATGGCAATAGCTTATTTGGACTCATGGCCACCACCCTTGGTATTGTTGGATGCTCTTATTCCATTAGTGCAATCAACACCAAATCCTCCATCATTCACCAAGATTGTTGATGATTACTAAGGGCACATAAGTGGAGATTCCCCACCCCAAGTCCTTCAGATCCTTATCTATATGTTTTCAGAGAAGTTCCTCTTACCCTCTGAACTATTAGGGAGCCAGCTTTGCTTTCTCAGTCCTGAATAACTGAACTCCTTTGGAGAAGTGCTCTTTTATGTGCTGAGAAAATTGATTTGGGAACATCACGGGCCTTTACGATTCCGGCAATACTTGACATGACAATTGGCCAATCCAATAACATATCATGTTGCTTTATTCGATTTATTATATACTTGTTGTTTGTTCTTTAGCATGTTTATGTTGTTTATTTCTATTTTTATGTATTGAACCCTTGTATAAAAAGCACATCATTATTGTATTAAGTTTACTGTGTTATGAAACATAAAAAGGAAAGTTTGCCACCAATCAGCTCTTCATTTTTAAAGTGACGGTTAGCAGGTTTCCTCTTTTTAGAATGGCATCAATGCCCTTCTCTTCTCCTCAGTGTCAAGTCTTCCTGGCATTTTCATTTTAATTTATTTTTTGAATTTCTTGCTTTTTTACTCTTTTGATTGAATTTTACTGATCAAATCCCTATCACATGTTCATGTTTTGTTTGTGGCCAAAATCCTAGATTAGCTGTTGACTAATCTAAGCTTAGAAAATAATTTCAGCTAACTAAAATTAAAATTTCTCTATTTATTGTTGATAAGAATTGAAGATAATTGGTTGAATGCATCATTCCAAGATATATGTATTATATAACCTTATGAGAACTTCTAGCAAAATAATAATAATAATAATTATAATATAAAACCAGGGAATAAAATATATGTAAAATAACTAGATAGATGAGTAGGTAGTAGGGATAAAGAGGCGGCACAAAAAAGGCAATAAAGATGGCACATGTCTTGATAAAGTGTGGGTCCTAGTTGATGAAAATTGTGTAAGTATTTAAACTCAAGTAAATTTCATTCATCTCATGCTCACACAATAATTTCTAAAAGACCCTGATATTTCTTTGGTGAGAATGTTAGAAAGTGATTCACCTGTCGTTATTAGTAGAGTACATATTAGATCATTTTCAAGCTTCTCCTTTCTAAAATGTCTATTAACTCAATAAATTTTATACGGTCATGTTGCACATAATAATGTGCAATATTGATGGCTAAATTTTTATCAAAATACAGTGTTATATAACCTTTTCATTTAACTTCAAAAATTTTTAGGATATTTGTAGCTTTAGCAAATTAGAAATTTTCAGTGACTTCTATACTAGATCTTAGTATCATATATATATATATATATATATATATATATATATATATATATTCTTTAAATCATGAGATTTCCTTCTAAGCACATGCAAAATCTTGTCATTAACTTTTTGTCTGGCATAGAATTTGCATACTCTGTATCTATGTATGCTTAAAGAGTTAAATCCCCCTTTTTGAATAAAATTTCTTTGCTTGAAATTCTCTTTAAATATTATAGAATTGTCTATATTATATTAAGATGTAATTCTTTAAGATTGTACATGAATTGACTCAACACACCAACAACATAAGCAATGCCAGATCTTAGTATGTGACAAGTAGATAAGTCTTTTGCTCTTGCCAAATTAGCTTCCTAACCTTCCTCTTTCTTTCAATATGTTTGTTGTGTATTTGTGTTGTAATATGAGTTTTTTTTTTTTATTGAGAGTGTGCAACTTTAATGCTAAGAAAGTATTTTAGTTTACCTAATTCTTTGATTTCAAATTCTTAGAATAATTTTTATTTAAAATTTTCATTCCTTTCATGTTACTACCTATCATGATAATGCCATCAACATAAACTAGTTGTGAGGAGACTTATCCTATAGTCGTGTGTCTCACAAATAATATATTGGTCTCCTTGATTTTATTTATATCTCATATTGAGCATAGACCTTGCATAATCTATATTTATGTATGTTTAAAGAGTTAAATCCCCCTTTTTGAATAAAATTTCTTTGCTTGAGATTCTCTTTAAATATTACAGAATTGTTTATATTATACTAAGATGTAATATTTTAAGATTGTGCATGAGTTGACTCAACACAGCAACAACATAAGTAATTTCAGATCTTAGTATGTGTCAAATAAATTACTCTTCCGCTTTTTCCATATTAGCCTCCTAAGTATTTGTGTTGTGATATGAAGCCTTTATATTGAGAGTGTGCAAACAATGCAACTTTAATGCCAAGAACTTACTTTATTTTACCTAATTCCTTGACTTCAAATTCTTAAGGCAATTTTTTTATTTAAGATTGTTATTTCTTTCATGTACCTGTCATCATAATGTCATCAACATTAACTAGTTGTGAAGAGACTCATCCTATGGACATGTGTTTCACAAATAATATATTGGTCTTCTTGATTTTCTTTATATCTCATATTGAGAGTAGAACTTGCATAATCTATATCTATATGTGCTTAAAGTGTTAAATCCCCCATTTTTGAATAAATTTCTTTGCTTGAGCTACCCTTTAAATTTTACAGAATTGTCTATATTACACTAAGGGGGTGTTTGGCAACGGATTTACTTAGGATTTAGGCTGCTAAATCCAGTAAATCCTGCCAAACACAAAAAATAGATTTACTAAATCCGGATTTAGTAAATTCTGCTAAATCCAGCAAATCGGGTAAATCCTCTTAAATCCCGGATTTAGGATTTACGGGATTTAGAGAAACTGGGCGCGCGCGCGAGAGCGATAGAGAGAGAGAGAGAGAGAGACGCGAGAGAGAGGAGAGAGAGACGCGAGTGAGAGAGAGAGACAGAGAGGCGAGAGAGAAATTTTGGTTTTTAAAAAAAAAATTACGTATATAGCACACAAATTTTATGTATTTATATATCAAATATCTAAAGTTTAATATTTATAAATATAATATATTTTCTATACTTCAAAAGTTGAATTTTACTTTAAAAAAATTAAGAAAAGGAGTATTTTTATTGTAATAATAAAAATTTAAGTATTTTATATGTAAATATTTATATTTAAGTATTAGATATATAAATATAGAAGAATTGTATGTTATGTATGTAAATGCTCTTTTTCTTTAATCCTTTAAAAAATCTTAATTTTAAATAATTCATTTAATTACTATTTTTTCTTAATTAAAATATTATGTTAAAATTAATTTTAATTTAATATTATTAATTATTTATTAATATGTAATTATAAGTTAATTATAAATTATTAATTCTGATTATTAATTAGATTTAAGTAATTTTAGTTAATATAATAGTTGATAGTTTTTAATTTAATTTAAGTTTATTTAAATTGATTTAATAAAATATTATTTAATATTAACTTATAAGTTATTAAAATTACATTATAATAATTATGCACTAGTAATGACTTATTAATTGATTAATTAATATATTTTTAAGTTAATTTTAATTGTGTACTATTAATGACTTATTGATTAAAAAAACTTTTAAATCTTAGTAATTTAAATCTTCAAATAACTTACCAAACATCTTTCGTGATTTAGCGATTTAACTAACTGCTAAATATTTTTCAGGATTTACTAAATCCAGATGTACTGGATTTACTAAATCCTACTTGAAATAAATCAAATCCGTTACCAAACACCCCCTAAGATTAATTTTTTAAGATTGTGAATGATTTAATTCAACACAACAACAACATAGGCAAAATTAAATCTTAGTATGTGGCATGTAGATAACTCTTCTGCTCTTATCAGATTAGCCTCCTAACTTTCTTGTTTCTTTCAATATGTTTGTTGTGTATTTGTGTTGTGATATGAAGCTTTTATATTGAGAGTGTGCTACTTTAATGCCAAGAACTTACTTTAGTTTACCCAATTCTTTGACTTCAAATTCTTGGAGCAATTTTTTATTTAAAAATTTTATTCATTTCATGTCACCACTTGTCATTATAATGTCATCAACATTAACTAGTTGTGAGGAGACTCACCCTTTAGACGCTTGTTTCACAAATAATATATTGGTCTCCTTGATGTTATTTATATCTCATATTGAACTTTACTTTGATGAAATTTTTGAACCATGCTTTTGGAGATTACTTTAACTCATACAATGTCTTGTTTAGCTTATATACCTTTTTGCTTTGTATTTGAATCAAATCTAGGTGAGATTTCCATATATATATTTTCTCCTTTGGGTCACCATGCAAAATGACATTCTTCAAATCAAAGTATTAAATTCTTTGACTCCTATTTTTTTTGTTAAAGATAAGAGGGCTGTAATAGTTTTCATTTTAGTAATTGGCGTAAATGTTTTAAAATAATCAAACTTATATTTTTGAGTGTATCATTTTGCCACTAATACTTTTTTGGTGAACCATCTGATTTGTATTTTGCAACAAAGATCCATTTACGTCATGGTTTCTTTCATTTTGGTAACTTAACTATTTCCCATGTTATTATTTTTTTTTGAAGGGTTTCCATTTCTTCCATCATAGTATTATTTTAATTTTCATTATATAAATCCTCAAAGAATAGTTTAGAGGATATAAATAATATGGAAGGTAATAAGAAAGGATTGGTGATTATGAATAAGATTTTTTATGATAAAGTAAGTGTAAGAGATGTTTAGCAGGAGCTCTTGTACCTTTATTTGTAGGCTCAGTGGTTCGTTTAACGGGTTCAATGATAGGAATTGATTGAGTTGATTGAACTTGCATAGATTAAGATGCGTTTATTGAGTAAACCTGCAATGATGGACTAGGAATTTGTTTTGGTATAGACTTAATTTGGGTAGGAGTGGTGGATTTTGAAATAGAGTTTACTTGAATGAGGGACAAAGAAGGGCAATCTAAGAGAAAAAACTTATTTATGAATGATGTCTTTCTTAGGGTAAATAGTATAAAAAAGTGATATTTTCATTAAAAGAGACATTAGCGAACTTATACCCTTTCTTATGGGGGATGATAGCATTTTTACTTTTTTGTGTTAGTATAACTAAAGAAAACATAATTGCTCGAGGATCAAATTTTTTACTATTTTAGGAATTACACATCTCTTCAAAGAATTTTGAGATCAAGGTGTTTAAGTTATTTAAATTGGGAAAGAATTTGTTTAGACTTGTGTAAGTCTCTTGAACCAAATGATCTTTGCCGTTAACTTATTCGATTTGGGCGATTATTAAAATTGCTTTTCCCTATTTTAAGGTATTTTTTTAAGAAAAAAGAGAGTTCTTGTGGTGGCAAGTGCTTGTTCATTCATTTAACTACTTCATTTTGTTAAGAGTGTATACGAATAAAATGACTTGTGTTATTTTTTCTTGAAGTATGTGGAGAGAGAATTGTTAAAGTAGTCTTTATCATTGCCGAATATAACTCTTTTAATTTTAACACCAATTTAATTTTTGTATCATACTTAAAAAAAAAGTTAAAAAAATGGTACTTATATCATTTTTGGCTTTTGGTAATAAGATTCATGACACATGGGTGCAATCATTATTAAAAGGTATAAACTATCGAGCAATAGAGATGTTAGGTATAAAGGATGATCTTTAGATGTCGTTATAAATGAAAGAAAAATGAATAAGAGTTCTTTTATTACTCATTGGAAAATTGGCATGTTTGTGTTTTGCTAGTTCATAAGCATCACAATGAAATTCTTTGATGTTACTTTCTTCAAATAATGAATGAAATGTGATTTTGAGAATAATAAAGGATGGATGGTCATAGTGTAGATGTTGAAGCTAGATTTTTCTTAATTAGGTTTGTGATGATATAAGCAATGATATCAAATATTGCATGGGTTTTCTTTGTTATTATTCCTCAAGGTGATAAGGGCTATCCCTTTCTTTAACAAGCCCAATGCTAGATTTGGTATCGTTAGTTAACTTTTAAATGTATAGCATATTGATAAATAGTTTAGATATATGAAAAATATTTAGAGTTTTGAGATTTTGTTTTTAAGAATCTCTATGAACAACCATGATAGTTAAGGATCTATTGGTCATAGTTTTTTTTCTTATTGCTAAAATAAGGGGTACATGAAATAAATTTGTGAGAAGAGTTAGATAATTTATATAAGGGTGTAAATGAGTCGAGCTCGAATCATGTCTAACTCGAGCTCGAGCTTGACTCACAACAATAACGACGAGCTTGTGAGCCGACTCATTAGCTAGATCAAAAGTCACCATGGGTTCAATAGGTAAGGCAAGGACAATGATCAATGAGGCATTGGGAGGTCACCGGAGATGACCAATGAAGAAGGCTCACAGGAGATGAGAGATAAGCACAAATTTGGAAAGAAAAATTTACTATTGAGAGAAAAAATATTAATATTTTATTCGCATTTAATAACTTTGAAAAAGAAAACAATATCTTTGTTAAAAAAGTTGTCACATGATCAGCTTTATTACAACTTTCCAAAAAAAAAAAAAACTTTATTACATCTATGGTAGCCTTTCGGTTTTTTTGACAGCAGTTTATTTTGGAAATTTTAACAGCAGTATATACATACGTGTATATATATATATATATATATATATATATATATATATATAGAAACATAGAGAGAGAGAGAGAGAGAGAGAGAGAGAGAGAGAGAGAGAGAGAGAGAGAGAGAGAGTCAATTTTGTGTTTAATCTAACTAATTTCATGGGAGCCATCCCCAAATTGAAACAAATTGATTTTGATTCTATTATGGAGTCATTTTCGTGATTAAAAAATATTTACTAGCTCTAACTTTGATATTATTTGATCGTCCATGTGTACTTGTTTGAGAAATTTCTCATACTGATTATCTGAGAAGTTTTTAATTTGGTCTCAAATTTCACATTATTGGTTACACGTTCATAAATAATAGTTAAGGGCTAATTTATTTCAATATTAATGTTTGAAAGTGGTTGTAATTAATTTTATAAGCCAGTTCAATTAAGGTGAGCTTTTGTGTTGTTTGTTTATTTTTCATGAACCCATTTTTTTGAAAACTCGTTTTGATATGCTTGTTTTGTTATAAGTTCATTTTTACAAATCTTTCTATTGGATAATGATAATTAATATTAGTAGTAGTAATAGTACAATAATTTAGTCCATCCTTTCATTAGCATAAAGTTATTTCATTATTCTTAATAGAATTGAACACTGAATCAACTGCAGAACTGTTTTCATGAGTGAAATATCATTAATAACTAAGTAAAGAAAATTGATCAAGAATATCAAAAAATAAGATTTATACGATTTGGCTTAAACTAAACCTACAACTCTTAGAAAAAACACATGAAGTCACCCTCCTTTAGAATATTATTTTGAGAATGAAATTTTTTTTTTCCTCGTCAGTTTTGGAGTTGCTCTTGACTCTATAAAATCACTTATTTTCTCTCCATTCAACCTTATTAGAAGTGTTGGGCTTGGTGGCTAGTTGCTGTTAATCTTTAGTGGTATCCAACCCTCTTGAAATATTGCTTGTGATAAAAATGGTTTTCTTATGTTAAGCTTAATGATAGTTATCTTAGTTGTTGATTCTTTTTTATTTTATTTCTTCTTATTCTATTTGTTTAGGATTTTTTGATAAAGAAACCTTAATTTCCTCCCTGTAAAGCCATCTTCTACCATTAAAATTTCATAACTCAGGTGCAAAGTAATGATAGATATAGAACAAAGAAAAAATAATCATGATGTTATATAGGAAAGTTTTGATGACATTCTTTATCAATATTTTTGATCATTAGAGCTGTGTTATCATAATCAATCAGAATCCAAATTTCAATCAAAAGAGATACATTCATATGAGATTATCTTAATTAAGGTGGCATGAAGATTCCAGAAGAAAGCATACCACGCATGACCAAAAATTCAAACTGCACTCCACTTTTATACTGAGAATTTGGTCAAATCTATGAATCAAAAGATGATCAAAATCTTTATGAACACTCCACCTTTCAAATGAGGTCCATGATTTCCAAGGTAATCTGTTCTTGATTTTGGAGAATCACTCCTTTACCCAAAAAGGACCGGGTTGTTTATTTGGCTTCAAGTTGCGGCCACCCAATAATGGGAGCATGGAGAATTAATCAAGTCATGGCTTGAAGAATCAGATTGAAATAAAAAAACATGTGACAAACCCCTCCTCCCTCCATCGATATATATATATATATATATATATATTATATATATATATATATATATATATATATTTGTCATAGATATAAAAAAATATATATATACTCTATGCATGAGAGATAGACTTAGTTGATTCAAAGTGTTATTTGTGTTAGCAATGAAAGATGGACCTTGGTAGTTCTCTTATATTAGGAGATTTTGATGAACCTTTTTAAAAATGATCTTTGTAATATTTTATATTTATCTTATGAATGATATCTTCAATTTCCACTTCATTTTTTTTTATCACTTTTACATAGCATAATCCTCCTCCCTCATGCATTGACTAGGCACCACCTCACTCAACATCTTTGTCTTGACTTCATCCAATTAATTGCATGCCAACCATTATCTTATTGCAATACTATGACATTACTTTCAGCTGTTCATTTATAATTGTTAATTTGTCATCAACATTCATTATGAACTTAGATGGCTTTGTATAACTTGAAAAGCTTCTGAAATTAATTATTGACATCTCATCATTTCGACTGAGACATTTTTGCTTCTAAAAAGTTATGCTAAATGTCTTTCTCATTGAAACGATGAAACAAATGCAATTTAATGAATCAGATCCTGAAATAGATCGAACTGGGGAGAAGAAATATTCCTCTTCCTTTCCTTTTATGACTTGTCATAAAATTTTTGATCAAGAGCCTAATAGCCAATATATTTCATTAACTGCAGGTTTTATGGGCCTGATCCTTCGCATACTCTGTTACTGAAGCTTTTTTACTTATAGTTATTCATTATTGTAGATTAAGTAAATTCTAATGCTTATAATCTGTGAGAGTGAGATGCTGCAAATGGAACTGAGGTCCCCTGCAACATCAGGTTCTGTTCATGCTCTGTGCTTGTCAGATTCAAAGCATTGGCCCCTCTTTTTGATCGGAAGCCTCCTTCCAGCAATGCCAATGCATCAGCTAATGGATGGCTAGTCTTTTGCTAGATGCTTAAAGATGCACTCTCATTCATGGTCCTCACCTTAACTCTCTCTCTCTCTCTTTCTGGTTTGTGGTCCACTACTTATTGCTCCTTTACTCTGATTTGGCATCTCTACTGTGTAATTAAGGAGAAGTTTATCACCACAAGAATGGGATTAATGATGAATTAATTAAAAGTCTTGTCCTGGGCCTTGCTTAACTGTTAATCTGTCCTTTCCTTTTGGTTATTTCCTTTCTTTAATCCATTTGAGTTCAGTGCTAATAATGCATTGTTAGTCAATTCTTTTTTGAATAATTAACGACCACCGGTCATTCTGGCTTGATGCCTTTTCCTCTCTCTCCTCTCTCTCTCTCTCTCTCTCTCTCTCTCCCCCCTTCATATCTGACGAGACAATCAAGCAAAGCCACTCAGCTTTTATCCTTCAATTAAAAATTTGTGTCGGCAAGAAATTTTTTTTAAATACTTTTTTTAAGGAAAAAAAAAGTTGCATTGGGTGTGTATAGTTAGCTATAGAATCTTTTACATTTTTTTTTCTGTTCTTTTAGTGGTTTCCACTTTCCAAGCTTTATCTTAGAAAATATATAATTGTGTTGTATATCATTATTCTCCATATATATATATATATATATATATATAAAACAAAGCTTGCTTATAATTTCTCGAAAGAAATGTTATGATGCATAATTGAGTGTGTTAAAATAAATTAAAATGCTTTTAAACTTTTTTGATTGTCTTATGGTTTTGTTTAAAATTAAGATTGTCATAATGCATTGAGGGGCCTATCACATCCCTTTCATTAATGTAGGGCTGAAAAATTCTTTCTTCTCTTAATTTATCTCCACCATTACTTTATTCTTTTCTCTCTGACTATTGATTATTGTTATGGACAAACAAACAAGACTATACTCTGATGCGACTTCTTAAACAAAGCAACAAATCATGTTTATGTGAAAAATTACACTTTAATTTATTGCATTAACGTAAGATATGGCTATAACAAAGAGATTCATGCTCTAGAATTAAAAAGATCAGTCTATATTGTTGAAACAAGTAGAAAAGTAAAATATATAATATAAAGTTAAAACAAAATGATAAGTTGACAAACATTTTTACGTGGGTCGTTATCAAATCAGTTTATATTGTTGCTAGAATATCTCTTTTGCTTAAGATTTCATTATATTCACTCCTTGCTTATTAGTTGGTGGAGAAACTATTATACTTTCTTTTAAAATGAAGCTATTATCCATTTCTTGAAATTGTAATAATTAAAGGTGTGCATTAATAACTAAAAAATGAATCGAATCGAGATTATTTGGTTGATTTGATTTGATTTATGAATTCACGGTTTAATATTTGATTTTTTTGGTTTTAGGTTTGATTTTAAAAAGAGAATTTTGGTTAAATCAAATAAATTGAAGTAAATAATGTCGATTTTTGTATTAGTGCTTTTTAAATTAGCCTTGAACCCTAAGCTAGTTGAATAATATAAATTAAAGCAAAAAAAAAAAAAAGAAATATAAAGTGAGGATTAATTTTGTTGTTTATTTTTACTATAGTTGGGATAATATACAATTATTAATATTGAGTCAAAGTTTTTCAAAATTTAGGAAAATTGTAGAATAAGTGAGGTATTCCTAAGATTTTTGAGTATCAAAAAAGTTATATATATATTCTTAGAGTTATATTTGTCACTTTTTCTATATGAAAGATACAATATTGAGTAGCTATATGAGCTATATTCCTTCAAAAGAGGTTATCTTCTATTATGACCATCATCTTAAAAAAGTTTTATGTATGGCCTTCTTAAGGACACCTCTTATGGCTACTTTAGAGGCATAATAGATTACCTAAAATATTTTGTTAAAATTTGATAATTTTATTATTAATGGACTTGTACGAAGCTTATTAGTCTTGAAAAAGATATTTTTAATATCAACTCTATGTATCTTTGCATTTTTGAATTATACAAAGCTATAACGTATTTACTAAGGGCTGTTTGGATGGCTGAAAAAGAAATGCAATGTAAAGTTTCAATGATTTTTTTTTTCACTTTTTGGTTTAAATTCGGTGAAAAAGAATTTGGTCTGATTTGACCCATTTTACTTTACATTGTAAAGTGAGAGTGACAGTTACCATCTTCATTGCTGTCATCATTTGGGTAGCCATCGTCCTTCGCCATGGCCATCGCCAATACGCTGATTCACTTGTAATCTAACAATAAAAAAAAAAGTTCTTGAATTTGATTTACATTCATCCAAATAATCACAAATTATTTCAAATATATTATATTTGTTTTATATTAAATTTCTTTTACATTATATTCTTTTTTTAATCAATCAAACAATACCTAAACTTATGTATTTGTTTTCCCAAAGTTATGTCTTTTTAAATTGCCTACTAATGCAAGAAAATGTTTTTGTTAAGTTTTATTAAAATAAGTATTAATAAGGCTAGTGTGTGTGTGTGTATATATATATATATATATATATATATATATATATATATATATATATATATATATATATATATATATATATATATATATATATATATATATATATATATATGCATTATCACTAATTTATATACAAATTCAATTGAATAATTTTTTTCTCATTTTTTCAATAAATTTATATTTCATGGATTAATTTAAAATGATAGATAAATTCATAAATCATTCGAGAAAATCGTTGCAGTGAAATAAATAAGGGATTAATGGATTAATTGTTGTTTGGTTATATCTTAAAAGATACATATATATATATATATATATATATATATATATATATATATATATATATATATATATATATATATATATATATATATATATATATATATATATATATATATTATCACTAATTTATATACAAATTCAATTGAATAATTTTTTTCTCATTTTTTCAATAAATTTATATTTCATGGATTAATTTAAAATGATAGATAAATTCATAAATCATTCGAGGAAATCGTTGCAGTGAAATAAATAAGGGATTAATGGATTAATTGTTGTTTGGTTATATCTTAAATGATACAAGCATAGTGTGGTTGCATGTGCTAATGTCCTCTAGGCTCTGTGAGCAATGAACAGTAATTAAATGGAGAAAGAGCTAATGAACCTTTTGCAAACATAAAGGAAAAGATTAATGATTAATAAAATATGAAAAATAAAATATTTGGCTGCTTTTTAGGGCTCAAAATAAATTTTTAGAGTTGTTGAAAAACTAAAAATAAAAATTAGGAATGGATATTATGATCAAATTTTTTATATTTATTTACTTCTCTCGAAATAAAATTAATAATTTTGATGATTGTTGTGTGCTAGAAAATCAGTTGTGGTAGAGTGAAAGTTTACGCCTTAATCTTGTTATAAAATCCAGAACATAGACATGTATTTAAAGAGTGAAACAAGAAAATTCTAGAAATTTTTACATGGAAAAATCTCGAAAAGAGGGAAAAAATCCGGTGGCAAAAAAATCTTCCACTATGTATTTGAGTACAAAATTTTTTCGATAACGGGATTACAAAATTTTATATGAGAAGGGAACAATAATTATATAGTCACGTTCACGTGTTAACAGTTACTAGTGGTAGCGGATGGTGAGCGTGAGAGGCGTCGGCGAAGAATGTCGTCATGATGGAGGCACGAGATTGGCAACGGCGGTGGTTGATATTGGTGGTGGCAATTGCTTAGAGGATCTTCAACCTTTAGAGCTTTCTCCTCTCTCTCTTGCCGCTCCCCCTCATAAGGAATGAGGCTATATATATATAGGTGGAGGAGTGGTGTCTCATACATGCAAAATCGAACCACTCCACTTCATGACGGCTCGAGAATGATTCCTTTGATCATTTGATGTATTTTAAGTATTTGAATGCTCAAAGTCAATTATGAGATCATGGGCTTGTTAGATTCGACTCGTCAAGATGCTCGATTTGACTATAAACACTACATGCTTAAGAGCTATTTATGGATTTAACTGATATCCCAAAGTTTTCAAGGATATTTTAAGTGCTTGATCTCGACTAGTTTCAACTGAGGATCAACTTGCTTTTGACATCAAGATTTGTGCTTCGACTAGTAGAATTTTCAGTGTCATATCAATTGCCCCCTTATTTTTGGATGATATTATCTCAACAATCCAAAAATATTTATGACATATACTTGAAAATAACAAATTCTTCAATGAAATTTGCGGGTCCATTAACCATACATTTTGAGAGAGCAGATCTTTATGTGAGCATAAGATTATGATCGCGGAAGTGGGTGGAAGCGGATGTGTCTTGAATGCACGGATGCAAGATTTGGTTATGAACCCATCAGGAACTTGCTTTAGCGTCCAGCTTATGGACCCTAAAGATGGCCCGGGAGCTGCCTTGGGTCTTGAGCGAGAGGCCAGCGTGTTCTTGCGCAAGTGTGGTTGAGTGTCTTGAGCGGCCTTAGAGGCAACGTCTTCTTTGGGCTAGTCTGCAGCGCCAGCAATCAATCCGATGAGGGTATTTTTGTTCATTTTGTCCGTTTTCCGCAGTTTTCCACAGTTTTGAGCGGTTTTAAGCCGTTTTTCTTGGATTTTTGACCTTTTTGTCCCTATAGGGGGTCTATAAAAACCCCCCTAGGGTCAAGGGAGAAGGCACACTTCTCCGCTATGTTTCTTTTCTTCTTGAGTGAAGGTCGTTGGAGGCGATCTAGACCGTAGTTCATACGGAGCTCAGTTTTCCCTCAAAAGAGGTGTCAACTGCCCTTGTCGGACCGACCGGGTTCGAAGGCGATCAAGACCAGTAGTTCATACGGCGAGGCTCCGATTTTCCCTCGAAAGAGGTGTTCCGACCGTCGGACGATTGGGTTGGGCGATCAAGACCAGTTCATACTGGAGGCTCTAGTTTTCCCTGAAAAGGTGTCACTGACCCGTCGGACCGGCCGGGTTTGGAGGCAATCAAGGCTCGTAGTTCTACTTCTTTTGTAGGAAATTGGATTTCTTGAAACTTGATGGATAGTTCGTGATTGATAACGCGAGAAGCGTTAGCTAGGAACCATCGTTCGAATGACTCAGAAAGTTTGGCAAGTAATTTCTGAGCATCATTAGAGGGAGTATCTTCTCTCTCTCTCTTTTTTCTCATATGTATGTGTATCTTTTTCGTCAGATCGTAGGCGAAAAATTTTATCCCAAGCTATCTGGCGAGAGAGAAAAGGATATATTGGGGTAAGCTTCACAAAATTTCCAGTTTTTGTCATTTCTTCCTCTTTGTTTATCATTTATTTTCCAGGTGATGGCCAAGAAAACCCATAATGTGACGGCTACAGATGATATATCATCCACTATCAAATCAGATAGTTTAATGGTGTTTCGCAGAAAATTTTACTTCCCTAATGAGTTGGTGGCCATTGTTGCTAAAAGTCATCGAGCAGTTCACCTCCAGGGTATTTTCTTGTTACGAGATGATTCTTAGTGTGGGGCGATTCTCTTTGGCTCCGTTGATTGAGATCTTCAAAATATGTGGTGTAGCTTTTATCACAATTTTCATTTGAGCTTTAGTGGTCATCGTTGGTTTGACTATCTTCTTTAGAGGCTTTGAACATCAAATACTTATGAATGTGTAGAATCACATGTGATACTGAGGGCGTGTTTCTTATCGGACTATAAAGAATTGGATAAAATTTTACGGGATCCCTCTAAAAATTATGGATTTTTTTTGTGAAAAATGAGTGGAGCCTTCACGAGATGGGAAGATTGAATGATCTTCTAGATTCATTGTTGATTGTAGAGAATGAGATCTTGGCAACTCTTAATGTTCCTGATGTAGAAAGCTTACAATATGAGTTACGTCACATTAGCAAATATATAGTTGAAGATAGAATATTCAAGGTTGGCCTTTCCATCCAGGCAGAGAGATCTCATTCTTTTCTACTAAAGAGGTCAAGTAAAGGTGATGAAAGGTCTCCTCATATTCATTGGGTTCTTTCAAGAAGCCGTCCACAAAATCGGGTGTGTGGCAATGTTTCTTCCTAAAGAAAAAAGAAGACATCTTGGGAAGTGACTACGTCGGATCTCATGAAGAAGATGTTGCCCAGGTTGGCCTCGAGTTTAGTTTCAACTCATGATGAGGGAGTTCGTTTCTCGAAGCCGCACATTCTTGAAGATGTGTTAAATCACATATGTACTGGGCGTCAACGAGCAGATGAATTAGTACGTTGTCTTCCCTTCTTCTTTTCTTCTTTTCTTCTTTTCTTTTTTGTGTAATATTTGTGATGGTTTTTTTCTTTATAGGTAGCTTTCAAATTAGAGTGATGGCTCATTTGGGTGTCTCTTTAGATGAGTGGAATCTTGAATTTATGAAGGTAAAATATCTACAAGGTATAGGAGAAAGATGAGTGTTAAGGCCAAAGGAGTCTTTGGAGGATCAGATGCGAGAACCTAGTGAATATGTCGACTTATCTTTCTCTCCAATGTCAGGAGGTGAAGCGCACTCGTGATGAGCTGATTGAGGTGAGAATAGAGACTCACCAGAAAGAGAAAAGACTCAAGACACTTGTAGCCGAGGAGAGAGCTCTCGAATTGGAGAAGAAAGCATTACAAGATCATCTTTCTAAGAAGGAGCATATAAAGCGGAAACAATGAAATCTCCTTGAAGGCAGTGGAAGACTTTATGAACTCCTTGGCTTATCACGGTACAATCGAAGACCATGTCCAGGAAGCTCGTAATCATATTCTTGATGTGAAGTGAAGGATTTGGAGCACCAATGTTTAGAGGAGCTTCATCAGGGTTCCTAAAAGGAACCGCTTTGCAAGGCAGGAGCTAGTATTGAGGATCTATCTCACAAGTATCAAGACTCTTCATCGATTCGGAGATGAAGGAGTTGAGAGTGAGTCCAAGGGAGCATCTCCTTGTGGTGAGGAGGACATTGATATCACCAACTGATATGATGTAGCGTTACTTAAGGATGCAACTTTTTATCTATGTATTGTTATTAGTGTGTATCAGAATATTGATTCTTTCTTATATCATGTTAATGCTATCAATAAAATTTATTTTCTTAGATGATATGCTCTTGTTTTATTTTTACCTTTCGGGGTAATTGGTCGGAATATTATTCGACGACGCTAACCTGTACGGATAAGGTTGAATTGAATCTACTGAGGATTTTTGACCAATCCGAGGTTGTTTGTCAAAGTGTTACTTGATGACGTTAACCTGTATGGAAGAGGTCACGGGATGTACACCAAAGACCTTTTGACCTATCCTAGGTATCAGCCAAAGTGTTATTTGATGACGTTAACATGTATGAAAGATGTTGCGAGATGTCTACCAAGGACCTTTTGACTTATCCTAGGTATCAGCCAAAGTGTTACTTGACTTCTTACCTGTATGGAAGAGGTCTGATCAAGTCCTCTTGGGATTGATTATGCCCTGATTGAGATACAACATGAGTTGTATATTTCAAGTGGGAGGATTAAATGAAGAAGAAACAAGCTTGTAAGGAAAAAATTATAAATTCATTACTCTGATAAGTTCGGTGATACAATCATAAGACGATTTTAACACGGATATGAGTTTCAAGAAGAAATGACGACAACAATAATAAGTCTTTATCCCACTAAGTGGGGTTAGCTACATGAAGAGGAAATGACAAACGAGATAAAATAAAAGTTGCAATAATTATACAGTAGGAATTACTGATAATATTTTTGGAGATTCTCAGTATTCCAAGTTCAAGGTAAAGTTTTTCCCTATGGATCCTTGAGCTTGAATGTTCCTGGCTTTACATAGCTATAACCACATATGAGCCATCCCAAAGAGGTGAGAGTTTATTGCGTTGAGGGATTTTGCTTGCAGCTTCGAGACTTCGCAGGTCAAGTCACCGACAGATATGGGACGGGGTTTTACTCTTCTATTGAAGTGACGAGCTACCATTTGGTGATAGGAAGTAGAGTAGGTGTCACGAGTTTGAGTAAGTCCAAGTCTTTGTCGGAGTTTTTCTTCATTACCATTATGATCGAATAATTGAACTCTTGGACTTGGAACTCGATATCTGATAATAGCTTTGTGAAACACAAGTTATATAGTGTCTCAGTCGGTGTTGTGATGTAGTCGGTAAGCCCAAAGAACATTAGAAAGCTCATCAACCCATTGCCCCGGCCTTCTCGAGGCGTGTTTTTTGTCCTTTGAGTATAATCCATTGGTAGCTTCACCATTAGTTTGAGGATGCGGTATACAGCGGTGAATGTGAAGATCTTTGCAAAAGGATGTAAAGACTTTTTCAGTAAATTGGGTTTCGTTGTCAGTGATGATCTTTGTAGGAAGACCGAATTGACATACTATGTTTTTCCAAACAAATTATTTAGCATATGCCTCCGTGATTTTAGCGAGTGGTTCAGCTTCCACCCATTTAGTGAAGTAATTGATAAAATGATAAACTTTCGTTGCTCGATATTATCAAAAAGGCCCCATGATATCAATCCCCAGCAAAAGGCCATGGGCTTTGAATGGATGAGAGCTCTGGCATGTGAGGAGATTAGAGCGACAACTTGCACATTTTTTGTGAACTCCAAAGGCGTCTTATTTCATTGTAGGCCAATAGAACCCTTGTCTTATAATTTTAAGGGCTAGCCCTTCCTCTGGTGTTCTCCAAATATGAGTGAACCTCTCTTAATGTAATCACTGAAGGTGAGACATTTGAGATACGGTCAAAGAAAGCTCGTTTGTATAGTTCACCCTCAGATAGTAAAGTTTGAAGCTTGTCTTGAGGCGAGTTCTTGGGTATTGAAGGGTTCCTTCTTGTAGAAAAAGACAGATGGGGTCCATCCACAATGTTCCTTTATCTCATTAATTGCTTGAATTACCCATGACCCTTGGATACTAAAAAATGTATTTCTTCAATATGCCTTCTCTTAAATAGATCCCTAAGAGCTTAGCAAGCAGCGAGGCGAGCGTCACTCAGTATTCTTCTCTCGCAGTATGTGAATGATTTGATGTGTCTTGAAATAGGCAAGAAGAGTCTTTACCAAGTGGAGGTATTGTGTCAGCTGAGGATTATGAGTATTAAAGTTTCCCTCAACTTGGGAGGAGACAAACTGAGAGTCAGTGTGGATAACTACGTCTTGAGCTTCGCAGTCAATGGTGAGTCACAACCCTGCGATGAGATCCTCATATTCAGCCATATTATTAGTTGCAAGAAATTTTAGGTGAAGTCCATAAGATTTTCAAAATAAGTAAGATTCTCGCATGCATTTTCCCAAAGCTATGAGGGTCCATTGAGGGAGGCGAAAGGCATGTAGCAGATAGCTCCTCCGGAGTTGGCGGTGCATTCCACTATAAAGTCTGCAGTACTTGAATTTATAGCAGGATGGGGTAGAAAATATCAAACTCTCAAATTCTAGACCATTTGATTAACCTCCCAGATGCTTCTGGTTTCTGTAGGATGACCCTTAATGGTAAATGAGTGTAAATGCCGATAGTGTGAGCTTAGAAGTATGGACGCAATTTTCGCGTTGAGAAAATTAAAGCCAGAGCCACCTTATCTACAAGTGGATAATGACTTTCTATGTCAGAGAGAATTTTGCTGACATAGTAAATTGGTCGTTGTGTCCCATTTTCTTCTCGCACTAAAACTAAGCTTAACACGTAGCAAGAGATTGCGAGATATAAGTATAACATCTCTCCTTGAATAGGCTTGGATAGTAAGGATGGAGATGCTAAATACTCCCTTAGTTGCTCAAAAGCAGACTGACATTCATCAGTCAACTGGAAATTATTATTTTTAGCTCCCTTTAATATTTTCAAGAATGACAAGTATTTACCCCCAGAACGGGCTAGGAAGCGAGATAACGCAGCAATTCGTTCATTCAAATGTTGAACTTCCTTGATATTCTTCGGAGGAGTCATACTTTGAGAACTTTGATTTTCTCGGGGTTGGCCTCTATCCCACGATGAATTACCATAAATCCTAGAAATTTTCTCGACGTAACCCTAAAAAAGCACACTTGGTCGGGTTAAGTCGCATGTTATAACGTCGAAGAAGGTTAAAGCATATTTCTAAGTTAGAAATATGCTGTGATTCTTCCAAGCTTTTTACTAACATGTCATCCACATATACCTCCATTGTACGACCTAATATGTCTTTAAAAATCTTATTCATAAGGCATTGATAGGTAGCACTAACATTTTTTAACCCAAACGACATAACTTGGTAATAGTATAAACCTTTATATGTTTGAAATGCTGTAGCTTCTTCATCCGTTGGGTCTTTTTATTTGATTGTAACCAGAGTAAGCATCTAAAAAATTGAGCATTTGATGTCTAGACGTAGCATCAACCAATCGATCAATTCGATGAAGAGGAAAACTATTTTTTGGGCAAGGTTTGTTGAGGTCAGTGTAATCAATATACATTCTCCATGTTCCGTTTGTTTTCTTAACCATGACAACATATGTACCGCTCGTATGAATCCCGCTTCTGGAAGCTTGTTAACTTCTTGCTCACTTCTTCTGGATGATCGATTTGAATGTAGGATCAATCTTGAGGGAGTGCATGATCACATTGGGGTCGACCACCGGCATGTCCGTCGGACTCCAAGCGAAGATGTCTTGATTTCTACGCAAGAAGTTTATATATTTTTCCCTTTGTTCTCGCGGCGAGATCCAACTTGCACTCGTAATGGTTGATCATCGATAATACAGAGAAAGCAAGTCTTCGATAGGAAGCTTTTGGTACTCCTTCATCTCAAAATTAAAATCTTCGATGTTGAAGGTCACGAGCGTGGTTGAACTTGTTTGAGGTAGCATGATTGCTATCTGTTGATTTTCCACTCACCCAACTAACTCGGCGGGGTTGAAAATTTCATCTTGAGATGAGATACAAGTGACGCAAAATTGATTGGAGGGGCCTTCCATAATTATATCTTTGAATCGACCACCATGAATTGGATTAAATGAGTCACTTGTCGAAAATTCACCAAGGACAACAGGAAGGGTGATTGTTCCCTCTTACAGGCGATTATCAAATCAGATAATGGTCCGTGGGTTGAAGCTTTTCCCACGGCAGAATATGGAGTAAAACAAGACATCAATAGAGCTCCTATTGTCAATCAAAATTCTCTTAACATTATAGCATGGGTCACTGATCCCTGGGCTGAGGACAAGTGGATCTTGATGAGTAACATGGACTCCTTCCAAGTCCGAGTCATTAAAAGTGATGGAATGATCAATATGAGACTTCTTTAACTCTGGCTCTTTAGAGGTGGTAATGAGAACTTGATTAGATAGTATTGGTCCTCCTACGATTGTTTCAATTTCCCCAATCATTTGATGATTATTTTGTTATTTTTGTGATGACTGTCCCGGTTGCCCCCCAGTTGGAGGTATGTTTATTTGATTTGATTGATTCTTCACAAATCGACGTAGATATCCTTGTTGAATGAGCCTCTCGATTTCTTCTTTAAGTTGTTTGCATGTAGAGTATGTCCACGATTTATGGAAGTGACAATATTGCTCGATTTTAAATTTGGTTTTGATGGATGCGCCACTTGATGTTTTCTTCATCTCGAATAACCATCGGAGGTTGGCGAGATGTGTTCAGCGGCGTGTATTCCTTGGTTCACGTCGTTGATATATGGGGTCGTGGAGGAGATCACGGTTGCCTTGTTGCTTTTGATGGGGCGGTCGGTCCATTCCCTTGGGTGCTTACGTTTTCTCAGATTGTTCAAATTATTTGCGATGTGCATTAATAGCCTCATCAGCAAAGATTTGTGCTTCCACACGATGAACTAAGTCGGCATATGAGCGGACCGTGTCTCACATTAGTGACGAGTAAAAGGCCGGACGAGTCCTCAGAAAACTCCTCTTAATAGTTGGTCTACACTAGGTATTTAGCGAGGAGAACCTCGAAAGTATTCCTTAAGTGATTCACCTCATTTCACGAATCGGAGGGATGGGAGGAATCTTTAATGATCCTCTTATTTTGAAGCTCCACAAAAATCTTGGCGTTAGTCAAGGTACGGATGGATCCCCTTAGAAGGGAGTAGAACCATGTGCGAGCTTGCCCCGAGGGTAACGGAAAGACTTGACAAAGCGGTGTTAGAGCTCGTTGGATATGCATGATAGTCTGTAATGGTCGATGTGTTCATGTGGGTCAATCCATCATAGAATCAATGCTGAAAGCTTAAAACCCACGGAATAGGATGTTGAAAAATAGCTTTAAAGGTGAGGATTCCTCATAGCGGTGAGGGAAAGATGATTTGCCTTGAAGGTGAAATTGTCTTGCATTAAGCGTCGTAATTACACGTATAACATGACGAGTGGAGTCAAGAGGAATGTGTCAAGCTACCGAATAATTGGTGAATTAGCAACGATGGATGGAGTAGACTAGCGGTCAAGGAGATCGGCATCCTGGGTCTCTGAACATGAGATTAGTATTTTGACCTCCCACGCTAACGATCGATCTTGGGAGATGTGTTTTCTTGTAACTTGTGTTCCTCGCAAAGTTGGATCATCTCATTTTGAGACTCTTTCATTCGGCGGACACGATCTTCTAAAGAGATTCTTATAGCGCCTTCACCCGACGCTTATCGTGAGTGGCGTTCTTGGTTCAATTGATTTGAGTACTGAGTTGCGGAAGGCTCCGTTGTTATGAGTGTTGCGCCTATTGGCCATAACGAGGGTGTTCACAGAAATTGCGATTGAATAGTTCTCTTCCCACAGACGGCGTCAAACTGTTGCGTGCTAGAAAACCTGTTGTGGTAGAGTAAAAGTTTACGCCTTAGTCTTGTTATAAAATCCAGCACACACACAGATATTTAAAGAGTGAACAAAAAAATTCTAGAAATTTTTACGTGGAAAAGCCTCGAAAAGAGGGAAAAATCTCTAGCAAAAAATCTTTCTATGTATCTTTGAGTACAAAATTTTCCCGATAACGGATTACATTGTATATGAAAAGGGAACAACAACTATGTAGTTACATTCTGGTACATGCTAGTGGTAGCAGATGATGGTGAAATGAGGGACGTCGGACGAAGAAGTGGTCATGATGGAGAGCAGAGATTGACGGCGGCGAGGATCGGCCAGGCGGCGGCGCGGTGCAGTGGTTGACATCAGTGGTGGCACAATTATCTTGGAGGATTTTCAAGCTTTAGAGCTTTCTACTCTCTCTCTTGTTTGCCTCATATGAGGAATGAGGTATTTATAAATTGGAGGAGTGGCGTCTGAATATATGCAAAATCGAACTCCACTTCATCGGATGGCTCGAATGATTCCTTTGATCATTTGATGTATTTTAAGTATTTGAATGCTCAAACGAAGTCGAATTATGAGATCTTGGGCTTGTTAGATTCTCGTCAGGCCTCGATTTGACTATAAACACTCCATGCTTAAGAGCTATTTATGAATTTAACTGATATCCCAAAATTTCTAAGGATATTTTAAGTGCTTGATCTCGACTAGTTTCAACTGAGGATCAACTTGCTTTTGATATCAAGATTCGTGCTTCGACTAGTAGAATTTTAGTGTCATATCAATGATATATCCTAATAAAAAAATTTAATCAACGTATTTTGATCCTAATTTTTATTCATTAGGAATATAATACAAGGAATGTGTATAACTCTTAAAATGAAAAATAAATAAATTTTTAAGAGGGCACCATTTTAAAATAAACCTCATTTATTATTTTGAATTTTTTTGACTATTCATATTTATAAGGTGAGACTTTATGCTGAGACATGCAAAATTCAGAGAGAGAGAGAGAGAGAGAGAGAGAGAGAGAGAGAGAGAGACTTAACCTTAGTTTTGCACAAACATGTTGACCATAGACAGATTCCATTTGGCCTTGGCTTATCATATAAATATAAATATATATTGTCCTTAGTAAATAAATGTTTCATAAATGCATGCTTTATAATAACCGAAGCTAAAACCATTGCTTTATATAAAATATCCACTGCATGCCAACAATTGGTAATGCCTTTGCTGTCTTTCCTTCGGCATCACATGCCTCATATTTATTATAAAATCATTATATATTCACATAGCTAATCTCATCATGTTAATATATCTAAACCCTCCATTATTCGATCTCCATTATATTAATTCCCTTTTAAGCGATAAGGCTATGAAGCAAAATTTTCTAAATCATTATTTAGGTTTTAAACAGGAATTAATCTATTCTAAATGAAAAAAAAAATCCTTTATTAGTACAACAATGAGTAAGGAAGTGGACCATCTGGATTTATTATTGTTATTATTATTAATTTCATAAGTTATGGAATCTGTGGAGGACCAAAACATAATTAACTAATTGTAAGTGATCTGGCATGGACCATAAGAAGAGAGAGAGAGAAGAAAAATAATCATTATTATCTCATTTAAAATTTAATATCATGATTTTTTTAAAATAATTGTTTCTATTTTAAAAATGCGTATTGATGATCGATAAGATGCATAGAGAAATAATCATTGTATTGATGATCATTATCGAGAAATAATCATTATATATATATATATATATAATAACCATTGTTTGAGCTCAAGAAAAATATTCATTATTATCTCATTTAAATTTTAGTCAGAATTCAATTTTTTTTCTTTCTGAGATGAAATTTAATAATTTAAAAATGGTAGTAGCAGTATGAAATTAAGAAGACAATGATTATTTTTTTGGCATATGATAGTCTTCTAAGAGAACAATAATGTCACTTTCTCATCCATAATAAATTTAAATATGGTATTCAAACAAAAATGGAAGGTTGGCATCATATTTTTAAAAATAGGATGCAGGGTTTCATGCAATTTAATATTTTTTTTTCATCGGCTGTAAAACATTAAATACAATAGATTAAAAAAACGGAAATTAACATACATAGCACACAATTCTTAAGCATTTACATATTTAACACCTAAATTTTGATATTTACAAAGATAACACCTTTTTTAAGCATAAAGAGATGCATTTCACTTTTAAAAATTAATAATTGTGCTATTTTGGATGTAATAATAAATGTCAGGATGATATTTTTATAAATATTGAAGTTTAGATATTAGATATATAGATATATAGGAATTGTGCGCTATAAAAATGAGAGAAGATTGTTCATTGGTGAGAGTTATTTTATTTTTACATAAAAAAATAAACTAAATGGAAATGCAGTCATTAGGGGAGGATTACTAACTTAATTTCTGTAAAAAAAAATATGAAAATATTTGTCTTATTTGTGGACCTCTTGAGATTCCTATTAGTTATGCTATTTATGAATTAAGTATAAGGCATATTGAATTGACGGCTAAATCAAACTTTAAAATTTTATTTCCATTATTCAATCTTACTATTTATAGTTTAACTTATTTTACCATGTGTTGCCTTTCGTATAGCCTTGCATACTACATCTTTCATTATTTCCTTTCTTATAAATAGGATTAGAACCAATTTGATGTAGGGGTATTGAAGGTCCAAAGGCTCAAAAAAGTCTCTGGAAATGCTACGTAGTGGTAGATTGAATTCTGTAGACTGTACCAGATAAAGTACTACAAACTGATTCCATATAAAGACTGAGAGTCTTATAGGATTATTCTCAACTGCTGAATATTGCTTTTATTGCCTTACGCCTTGCATCCCAAGCTTTCATATATGAAATTTTAACATTGAATTTTGACTCCATTCTACTTATAGTCTCTAGGCTTGATCAATGCGATCATGTATGATATGATGAAGACGCTATGAATTTTGAACTACAATGGCCGGATCACTACTTTCATTGACACATCTATGATTTTCACCAACTCTTAATATTCTCCAAGCACCCCCTAAGCCTCTGCTGTTGCTACAATACAAATGCCACTTACAGGGTCTTGTAGGACTATCATGTTGTACACATACAACCGTGTAGTTCTTCCGTTAGAGGTAACTTGGAATTGAACATTATTTACTATGCACCCAACAACGAAATTCACTCGTTTACTTGCGAAACACATACCTTCAACAAGGTCATTTGGAGAGTAGCTCAGGGTGATTGAATGAGAGGGAGGAGTGAGGGTTTTGTGTTAGGGCACGAAACCAAGAAGTAGTTCATGTTCCTTGGGTGCTCGGGGAGTACTTGAGATTGAAGATGAAATCGAGAGGCATCAAAGGTGTTGAGCGATAAAGAATGTTCGAATCTTTCTCTTCAAAGCGATAATAACATTCGCGGCTTAGATTTAATGACAACCTGTGAAGGGGGTTCTCTCTTGGATTGTGGTTGGAGATTAATTATCCACCCATTTAAATATTGAATCATTGTTCAAGAACAAATCAAGTGATATCTTTTCTTTATTTATTTTATGTACATATATCAGAAGTTTTGCTTAAAGATTGGTATGATTTTTAACTGAGTAGTTTGCAGATACTTTATAAGTGAATAAGAAAGTAGAGATCATGGAATTAGCGTATAGTACTATAGTGTTACATTTGAGTGCCAAGGTATTTTGTGAGGTCGATAAAAAATGATAATTCCTTAGTTCTGGTTAAAATTAGAATAAATGTATATGACAAAAAACTTGCAAAATAGAAATTACTACAAGAGCAAATTGTTTGGATTTAAAATATCTAAATCGAAGAGTCTTGAGACTAATTTGGATGATTTTAACAAGATCATAATAGACTTATAAAATCATGGAGTTAGGGTGATGATGAAGATTAGACCATTATTATTTTAGATTCATTGCCAAAATCATATGCACATTTTGTAGAGACAAGTATGCTAAGGAGACTCTATCCTTAGAAGAGGTTGAGGCAACATTGAAATCTAAAGAAATTGACACTAAAATTAAGAAAGAATCAAAGGGAGCTCTAAGTTTAAATGCTAGAGGTAGATATGAGAAGAGAGAAAAGAGGAGGGGAACTTCCAGGTCTATGTCCAAGTCTAAGACCAAACTTAAGTATTTCTATTGTCACAAAAAAGACATTTTAAGAACAAAAAATGTCCTAATCATAAAAAGAAAGATAAGGGTAAATCACATGAGTTTGGGGATGCCTCTATTGCATCAGACATGTTTGAGGATTTGAAAGTTCTGGCTATTACTAAGGATTCTAATAATCATGATTGGATTTTGGATTCAAGATGTTCATTCCATATGACTCAATTGATTTGAGACTTATGAAGAAGTTAGTGGTGGAAAGATAATTAGGGGAAATGATACAACCTTTAAAGTCATTGGGATTAGAACTGTTAAAATTAAGATTGATGATGGAGTGATTAGGACCTTTTACCGATGACAAATATGTGCCAAATTTTAAAAGAAATTTGTTATCTCTTTATACTCTTAATGCACTAGGATGCATCTTTAAGGCCGAGAGTCCTATTTTAAAGGTAATTAAGGTTCAATTATTACTATGCAAGAGACATAATGGATCGTATTCTCTATTAGAGAAAACTATTACTCATTCAGTAGATGCATCATATATCTAAGAAATAAATCATCTAGACTTTGGCATCTTCAACTGGGTTATATTAGTTAGAAGGGTTTAGATATCAAACATGAAAAAGGAGTCTTTGACAATGATAGGATTAATAAAATTGATTTTTGTGAGCATTGTATCTTTAGAAAACATACTTGTGTTAAATTTAATGTAGGACAACATAATACTAAAAGGACTATTGATTACATACACTCAGATATTTGAGGACCAGCTCATGTTCCAACACTAGGTGGAGGTAGATATTTTATCACCTTCATTTCGATGATTTTACTAGGAAAGTATAGGTTTACATTTTACTATATAAAAATGAAGATTTTAAGACATTCAAGTAGTGAAAAATATTGACAGAAAATCAAATAGGGAAGAAAATCAAGAGGTTGATAATAGATAATGGTTTAAAATATATGAATAGTGAGTTTATTGAATTTTGTAAGGATAATGAGATTTCCCAACATAAAACTTTTAGATTGACTCCACAATAAAATGACATTGCTGAGAGAATGAATATAACTCTAATAAAAAATATATGCATGTTATCTTTCGCAAAATTAGATAAACATTTTTGGGGTGAAACAGTTAATACTGCTTGTTACTTGGTTAATAGAATCTCATCTACAACTCTTGAACTTAAAAGCCTTGAGGAAGTGTGGGTATGAAAGAAGGCTAACTATAATAACTTAAGAATTTTTGGATGTCCTATGAATGCTCATATGAAATAGGAAAAGTTGGAGCATATATCTAAAAGATGTGTGTTCATAGGATATATAGAAGAAATTAAATGGTATAGATGTTGGTGGGTTGATGATTCCAAGTTAATAATGCTTTTTACTTAGTTAATAGAAGCTCATCTATAGCTTTGAACTTAAAACCCTTTAGTAAGTGTGGACAAGAAAGAAGATAGAGCATGATAATTTAAGAATTTTTGGATGTGTTATGTATGGTTTGTTGACCCTTAATATTATTTCATTTATTGGAATAAATAAAAAAGTGAAAAAAATTGGGCACTGCTCACATGCACGACCCCACTTCTGATTCCTCTCTTCCCCCTCTTCATTTGATTTTCCCATAACTGCAAGCGACACCCCACTCCCGTCTCCTTTAAAACTACAAGCGAATGGCAAAAAACTGCAATCATCACCTTCTCGTATGCACAATCGTCTCAACTAGAAAAAAAACCACAAACCATCTCTCTCTTGCTCTCGTCAATTCCTTCAAGTCGCGAGCTGAAACACCTCCCAACTTATGGTAACTCCCTCTCTCGTCCGTCATTCTTCCGCTCTCTCACTCGATTCTTCTCCCCAAACCTTCTAGCGACCAGAGAAAGAGCAACGTCCTCATCTCCTTCGTCGTGGTGAGATAATCACCCTATTAATGTCATCACCACCTCTGGCTTCCTACACAACTCTAAAGGAAAGAGCAATTTTCGAGTGCGAGATTAAGCAAAGCAAATTCATTGCCATTGCAACACCAATCTCCGACGAACGCTCTGCTCATTCCTCCCAAGATCTAAGGGCTTCTCATAATTGTTGGGCGTACAAGCTTGGAGATCAATATCACAACAATGATGATGGTGAACCATCTGGTACTGCTGGAAAACCAATATACTTTCCTATCATCTCCTATGGAGTTGATATGGTCATGGTTGTGGTTATCAGGTATGTTGGAGGTATAAAACTTGGAACTTGTGGGTCGGCTAGAGCTTATGGCAGCGTAGCTTTGGAATGCCTTAAAAGTGCTACAACTCATTTTGTTAAGCCATAGGTCCCACTAGGCATGGAGGTGCCATTTGAATTATTAGGCCCTGTGTATCATCAGCTACAGTCTTTTCAAGTTGAAGATATCAAACAAAACTATGATACTTGTAAAGATGGTTTCACTATGCTTACTTTCAGAATAGATTATGACAAGCCCGAGGATTTGGTGAATGCTATCAACTCCACATGTAGTAAGAAAATTGATTTCTACAAACATTAGGTTTGAAGACCTCGTCACGCTCATCAGGGCATGATGAGATAAAAATCGATCGAGTATTTCAAAACACCAACTGTCACACTCATCAGGGCATGACGGTAGGCCAAAATTGTTAGATGCAACCCCTATGCCGAAATGATGTCAAAATTTGGACTGAATTTGGACATAGAAAAAAGAAAGGGGAGGAGGTTTAAATGTGTAGAAATTGCATATATATTTACTTTTATGTAGGTGATTGAAGGCCTCGTTATGCTTATCAGGGTATAACGAGATTGAAATTCGACCAATGTTTCAAAACACCAACTGTCAAGTTTATCAGGGCATGACAGGTAGGCCAAAATAGTTTCAATGTAGCCCCCTACACGGGGATGACGCTACAATACTGCCAAAATGCTGTCAAAAATTTATCCAAATTCATACTTGCAAATAAAATTCAAGCTAAACAAATAGCACTGCCTAAGCTTGCTAAAATAAAATTGATATCAAATTGAATTTTGAATTATAAATGAGAATGAATTTGAAATGAATTTAAATATTATATTTCAATAAGAAAAAGATGGATTGAACTCAAACATATTTATGAACTTGAAATGAATTGAATATTTTGACAATAAATATAAATTTAACACTTCAATATCTCATTTCAATTGATTTAGAAGATGATATGATTGAATATCCAATGAGAGCACAGAAGATCTTCTTAGAATTGGAATATAGTTTTCAAATCATAATTCACTCCAAATGAATTGAAGAAAATCAAAGAATTCATAAGAGATTTTTAATGAGATTGAATGATTGCTAATAAGCATACTTAATGAATTCTTGAAAAATATTTGAAGCATATTATTCATCTTATTAAATACTTGAATTGAATCAAGGAAAAATTAAATAGAGTTTGTGATAAGTTTGAGAATTGTCAATAGATATAAATGAGAATCTATTGAACATTCAAAGACTAATCAACTTTGAATTAAAGAAATAAATTAAATGTTATTCCAAGGGATCTAATAGGCTATTAGAATAATTTAAAATATCTTTTACGCCACCAAATATGTAATTCTTTGTACAAGTTGATAGAAGGTGATGTTAAATTAATTTCTCCATGAATTATGGAGCTTCTTTCAATCCAAAAATTAAGAAATTTTATTATAATTATGATTTTTAAATTCAATGATTTCATTAATTAGATGAAATTATCTAAGCTATAAATACTTGCATGTGCTCAGACATGAAAGTTCAGAGTGCAAATTTTAATGTCTAAAAAGGTCGCGCAAGCTAAGTTGGAATTAAATGAAAATATAAAATTAATCTCATAATTTAAACATAAAATTATCTGACTTATTAAACACCCACATGGGCCCTGACACTATGCTGTATGCTTAAATTTAGCGTTTGAGAATGTTGCGTGGGTTGCTTCCCGGTTTGGTCTTAGGATCGGGTCCGGGTTAACAAAACCTAAAAATTCAATTATTATAAGAATTTCAGCTTATTAAAATATTTGAGAAGCTAATTCTTTCATATGACATTAGATCTAATCCTCTATAATTAAACTAATAGAGTCGACAGGATCTGAAATAATAAATTAAATGATCACGCAAACTCATAAACCCCGATGATAGCTATGTTGAATGAAGATTTCAACCGGAGGGGATACTTTCATCAAAAATATGATTTTAATTTTAGATTAAATTAACTTAAATTGAGTATTCATCCAAATGCAAAATCTAATATATCACTAAGCTATTAATGGTTAAATGAAATTCAATCCTTAAATACTTACAACAAATTTCATTCAATCCACCTTTCGCAACTATTTGTTAAAGGTGATGAATTAAGAAAACTATAGCTCACAAAGGAGCCAATGTCAAATCAAATATATTTCTATATTCACTTTCAATCAATCTCATGCCAATAAGGACGTGGTCCGTGTCCTCTGCCTATGTGGTAGGCTCCACACCTATGATCGAGTCCTCGACGGTGCCGCCAAAATGACACCATTATATTATATCACGATCAGTAGCTCAGATGCTCCCTAATGGCTCTATACCTTGAGATGTGAATCATAGGGTACACCTGATAGGGTAAAAAACTCTCTATCAGCTAAGGTAGACTTAAGCTCATCTCCTTAGACCAACATTACCCCAGTACATTTGATGATGCAACCCATGCCGACAAGGATCTTTCAATCGCTTGACTACCTCTAACTAAGAAGACTAATACCATGACATGACGTAACCATGGGATCTAGATCTAGCGCATCATTATTCCCCCAACCATCCACTTTAAACTAATGATGATGAATTTCATAAATCTAAATTCTAATGCTCCACACTATACACTATGCATTTAGCAATCAAACGACTAGCCTTAATCGAAAGTTCTCTCTCAACATTAGGAGGGGTTATTAACTATAGGTGCTTGCACGTATAGGAAACTTGGAACCAGATCTAAAGTCCTCATAAAATGAAGGATAAATCTTTGCATAGTGTCTTATCTACTATTCCATCTATCTTTCGAAAATTACACCGACACTTAAATAAACTCTTCATCAAGAGGTCGGTGGAAAATTTTCAGAGCCCACAGGTTTTTGGTGACTCCACTAGGGACAAGTTTCTCTTTACATCTTTGGCTAGTCATATATATGCTATAGTATCAACAAAATATTTAAAAATTCAAAATAAGAAATGATAATTTAAATTTGTAATAAATTCAAATTACTAATGTATTGGATTCTATGTCGAATGAATTATTTTGCAAAGTATATTTTTTTATTACACTATTATTTTATTTTGCAGTACCTTTATATTTTGAAAGTCTGAGGTGAAATAACAATTACTAATTACTAATCCCCATCTTTCACTTGTTCATAATGGATCTATAGAGCACTCCTTTCACTGGTCAGTTAGGACATGGTGCAAACATCTGCTTAGCTAACGTCATCATCAACACAGAAGATGCTGGAGCTAATATTCAATTTGGTAGCATGAATTTTCTAGCTATTATAGATGCAACTCCTAAAGTACCCACCAGTGGTGCACTCATCCGAGGTCATGCCGAAAGGCCTCAGTTTACTGAAGCTCCTACTTGTTATGCTCGCAAAATAATTCAGCAACCAACCACTGTTAATAAGTTCTCCCGATATAGAACTTCAATTTTTGAAAGATTGGGTCAATCTGAGGCCTCTGTGATGAAGAGAACTGTCATTGGACATACTGTATCTTTGATGCCTCATGGTATAACTGCTTCGCCAACTAAAATCTTTATACCTGGGAGACATGATTTTGAGGCTTCCTCATCAGGAAGCAAATTAACTAGAAGGTAAATAAGAAGAAGAAATGCTGAGATGAGTGTTCAGTAGATCTCATTTAAACAACCCAGTGAACAAGCAATATTGCCACCAGAAGCGAGTATTCCTACCCATAATAACTTTGATAATCTAAAATGGGTAAAAAGAAATAGCTCTACTGGTGAGGTGAATCAATCTTTTTGGGCTCAATAACGTCAAGGTCCACCACCACATGGGAGACAACCTAAAATATTGTCTGCTAGAATACACAATGTTCTTAAAGTAGCTAAGGAAATACTTAATGAAATAAAATTTTAGAGGCCTGTTATGATCGAAGATACTGAGATTCCACCAAGAATGTTGTCATCTCTTATGATAACTTGTCATCAAGCCAAATATGCTTCACGTGGTGAGCATCGAAGTGTGACACTTGGACCGCATGTCCAAGAATTCACTATCGAAAGGTCCCAACGAAAAGGTAAGCAGATATGGAGGCCAAGGTCCTGTGATAAAATTCTGAAGAAAGAAAGAGGTGTGACATCTGATGCATATAAATCTACCTCAAAAATAATTCATCAGAAGTGGATACCTAAAATAAGGGACATCACTGATAAAAGATATGATGGTCAACACCCTGGAGAATCCTCTAGAAGATCCCGTTATCAATTAGATTCACCCTCATGGAAGAAAGTTGACTATGATCGCAGTCCCCCAATGGAAGAAATGTCTATTCCTCACAATGAACCAGAGATCCATTGGAAGCATTGATCAGAAGTTCATGTGCAAGAAGAAGATGATGAACATGACACTATGGAAGTAGTAGTCGTCTATATGACGAGACATATAGATGAACTTTCTGCTCAACATCATTAGCAACATGAATCTAGTGAACTTGAACCTGAATTCATATTTATGAAAGAGAGCCATCACAAAAGAGAATAGAAGATGGATCTTCAATCTCTACTAAATAGAAAGAAGAAGAAGATCAAAATGAAAAGGACGTCATGGGAGTTGAAGCTATTTATATGGTTGAACCAGAAAATGATCAACCTGATACACACTTTTACAATCAACATTGTTGTTCAGCCCTAGCAACAACTATTCCTGAAAATGCACATGGAGAAGGACAGTCAAGTTCTTCCCCTGAAGATGAGTAGGGAGCATAACAATAAAAAAAAATAGAGAAAGAAGAAGAGCTTGTACTTGTTGATGTCGTGACTCTAGCTAGAGAGCAAAGATAAATGCAATGTCAAATGGAAGCCAAAGATAATGAAATTTCACTGCTTAGTACCAAGATGAATGATATGATGACACAAATGAATATCATGATGGATATGTTGGAGATAATATCATATTAAATGTAGCACCTATTTCATTTGTTAATCAACAGGTAGTTAATAATACAACATCTATACCACCTCAAGCTCATACAGTACATGTTATACCTGAAGGGAGGAGTGAAGTTAATTAATTAGCTCTTCATCATATAATTTAGAATGTGGCTAGTGCATTAGGAACATTAACAACTGCTTGTGGTATTTATTTTTGGATGATATGTGTATAGCGAGGGGACACCACGCAGATCTGAGGGTTTACTTATTGAGGTGATCGGGTACGACATCAAAGAATAGTACACTATCTCGAAAGATAGAAATCATTAATCACTTAATAAGGACTTATAAGGCATGATGGGTCTTCGAATGTACTAAAGATTTTTCTCCTACTTTACATGGATTAATAAAGTAGGGCTTATTTAAATCAGGTTCTAAAGTTCCTTATGGCGGCAAGCTCCCACAGTTAATTATGTCCCAAGGAAGGTGAATTCCTTAGAATACTCTCGATTAAAGTAGGCAACTATTATCTCCAAAGATTTCAAAGATGAGACTATAAAAAAATTGGCTATTTTTAGAAAATCAAGTGGGACAGATCAAAAAGAGAGACTTATTATCGAAGCTAAAAGAAGATGAATAGAGGATGCTCATGATACTAGGAAGCCTAGTGAGCATCCCAGACTATCCTATGATTAGGCTTTATATATTTGAAATCGAAGAGAATTATTTATTTGAGTTAAAATTTATTAGAAAGATAGAACTTATAATCTCACAATACAAGATTATGAAAATGTCTAAGAGGTGAGGATTTATGCTTGTAGCCCGAAGGGAAACAATAACCTTAGATCCTAAATCTAGGGAGCTTTAGCGAGGGCTAAAGCACGTCCTAAATCTAAGGAGAAAATGGGTATATTATTTTCCTCCATAAGAGAGAGTAAACCACCCAACTGTTGGACTTATAACCGCCTTGAGTGGATGCTAGCTAACTCCTTCTACATTTTAGAACCATGTGGTCAAGCCATTTGTTTTGCAATATGGCTAGGTTGTTATCATTTAGAAAGCAACTAAAGTCCTTAAACCCACTCCATAAGAGACTAGAGTATGAGTGGTATGAATAATGACTTAGTTTAATGCAAATTTTATCAAATTTTATTAAATTTTAGACTTTTTATTTTGACACAGGCTATAAGATTTTATATGCCTAAATGCAAGATAAAATAGGGTTATTGACTAAATCAAAGAGAAAGAGGTGTTTTCCACTAGAAGGGAGACCCTGAAAGGTCAAGTCTTCCCCTATCGCAAGAATGAAAACTCTCTCTTAGCAATAATGAAATAAGTTGATATGCATGATATTAAACATACAACATTCAGCTAAGGGGTTGCTAAATCTTTTAGTTATCTTGATTTAATGCATAGGCTTTATGTGAGATTATGAGTTATTTAGAAATTTAATTATGAGTTGTGATTGGGGTAAAAAGTTTATTATTCTCTAAGAGCCTATGCAGATCCAGGCCACACATTAAATCATCATATATGAAGAAACTAGAAAAATATATGCCATTTTTCTTACACAATTGTAAATAAAACATCAATCAATTTATAAACTCAACGTGAAAGAATAACAGGCCGGTGTGGTCAGGTACTGCCGTAAAGCCTGAAAAGAGAAATGGGTAGCCAAGCTATACCCTTATAGATCTTGGTATATGAAAGAATAATTACAATTACAAATGAATAAATGTTATTCTTCATGTCTCATATCTCTTCTTCATATTCTTGCTCCATTTCTTTATTTGGATTCACTTGCTTCAAAGGCATCAGGGGGCCTCCCAAGACAAAGCCTTCTAGCCTCCACTCATCCCAATCCCCATAACACTAATCCTAATTCCTAATACAAGATTACATCAAAAATAGAAAAAAGTAAATCTAACTACACCTGCAAGATAAGTGTTAGCTAAACACATCATACAACTCAAGCAATTATATGTATAATTTAGATGTAGCACCCTGCACATGAGTAACCAAGTCCACCTATCCTAATGTAGATCATGCTCAGGGGTCAAGCAACCTGCAAAAGAAAGCATTTATATTTATTTTGAGCGCCCCTTAAGCATAATCTCCTATAGAAAAATATGATTAGGCTAATCACAACCTATCATATAATCTACGAAGCATACACCCTAACATCTAGTCTACAACAATACATCACAAAATAAAATATACATTAAACCATGCGAAAGTAGAATTTAATTGAATTGATTTATTTATGTAAATGAATTAAAAATCTATTTAAATTCCAATTTTAAGATGCATAAGAATGAAATCAAATGAGTACGTCACCATTGTTTTGCACTAGGGGAGTGAGGTAGGAGCCTCCTTGGGGCTACTTAAAGCCGTGCATCTCTGGAATGTCTAGACTAATATACCCATTAACATTCAAACTTATGCAAGTCAATATATGAATGTAAGAAAGATACTTCACTTCATATACTAAGCTTATATTCACATGCATCTCCTATGTATGTGTAACTAAAGTCACAATACATATTATTCTTCATTAATAAGCTTTTGAAAATACATTTGAGATTTAATAGTGATAATAGCCACACATATTTCTAATTAAGTCAACATATGCAAATTGACATAAAGGAAATCATTTTCATTTGATTAATTTGAAAGAAATGAATACATGAATACAAGTAGCATACAATATTTTAATATGATTGGAAGGAAATAAAGAAACACAAGCATGTAATTTCATTAAATCCATTTAAGTCCTAAGGACAATCATATTAAACAAACTCATTTAAAATAAACCAAATTTTCTTAAAGCCATTTTTGATATTTATGTTTGATTTGATTTAAGAAATTTGAAAGCGGTTTGCTAATCCTAATCCCATTCCTCATATGTGTGAGTTAATTTGATTTAATGAAAAGCAATTAGGTTGATTTTATGGCCAATTAGGTTGAGGTATGAATTGAATCAATTAATTAAACCCTTACCTACATCATCTTAAGCTAATTAACTAAGTAATGACGAGCCAACATGAGATGCAACCACATGAAAAGTAAATTAGCAATACTCCTAAGAAATGAAATGGGCCTAATGCAATTGGCTCATAATTAATAGTTAATCAAGCTTAAGGGACTCACTTAATTACTTTTATTATTTCCTCACACATGTGAGCTAATCATAATTTCATTAGTTCTCTCTTTAGGTTATTGAACCCCCAAAGAGCTACCCATAAGTTAATTAAGGAAGGTAGGTTTAATCAAGTTAATTAAGTTCATTAATTATATAATTAAATCCTAATTATCCTTAATCAACAATATGAAGTGGACTTGGAGAAAAGACAAAGAAAGAAGACTAAGTCTCAATCCCTAAATCTTATCAATTAGTTAATTAAAGTTTAGATATAATTTGGGTTTTAATTGATTTGATTGATTAATTAATCAATTAATGAGTCTTAATTAATTTATTTTAAGAGGGAATGAAGAAGACTTAAGAAAATATTGGAAGAGGCATCCCAACCCATTTCCTTAAGTTTCTCCACTATTAACAGAGGCTAATGAACTCAATTAACGGATCAATTCACTATTCATTTGATTAATTATCACTAATTAAGCTAAGAGAGTAATTAAGGCTTAATCAATCAATTTCCCTAATTAACTATACAATAAATTTCAAGAAAAATAGGGGAGGTAGAGGTTATCCCCCTAAACATCTCTGGAAAGTTTAAAATTAATTGGATAATTAATCAAAGAGTAATTAATTTAATTAAATTTTTAATTAAACCTTAATTAAGCAAAAATTACTATCCAAAATTAATTAATAATAATTTTTTTGGATTCTCCTCTAGAATACCTTTAAAATGAGCTCTCATTTATATATTTTTAGATTTTTCTAGGATTAGTTATGATTTTAACCTTAAAAATTAATTAAAATAGCCCTAATTAACCTTTAATCCTGTTGGCGCCATGTGACTGCTAACGCGATGCACGCTTTCTATATGGTGTGATGGGATAGGCTATTTAAGTTATCAAATCAGGAAGCTAACTCATTGCAGTAAGCTTTTGGACCATCCGATCTAAGATCGAACCAATGGCATTAGATCTCAGGAGGAAATATGGGATCTAACGTGATCGTGACCATCCATTCTGAACATGTGGGACAGACGGCTCGTGATATGTCTCCTTCACAAATGACAAAAGATGGATACCGTCCATCTTTCTCCATTCGATCAGAGCTCACGAGAGATCAGATTGGGATCAAATTGATCCCACACCATCAAGAGAAGAAGGCAAACACATCCAACAGACAAAAAATGCATGACATACTAATTTTCTTGAAAAGGACCAACCACTTTTCCTAAACTAACAATTTTGAGGAATTACTTCACCATGATGTCCCGTATGACAGGCTTCACCTAAAGGCAAAGCTGGAGAAGCTTGGACCTCAATTTGAAGTGAGCCACTTGGATGACTAATCCACACATGTAAGAGCTTTGACTTTGATTGAACTTGGACTTCCGGTAGCTTGGAAGCTTATGAAATGACTTGATATTGCTGAAAGGTGTGGTGAAGCACATTGAGGTTTGATGGAGGATTGAGCAAATGGGATGTTGGATTGGCCTCCCCTATTTCAAATGTGCATGGGAAAAATAAATATGAGCTCGGGAGGCTTTGGAAAGCTCTAAGAATCTCTCTGGGATTTCAAAATCATTCAAGGGGCTCTCCTAGTGTGAATGGTGATGTTTTTTGCTCGAATTGAAGGAGTATACCCCGAAACTGAGTGTGATGGATGGATGGGATTCGTCCCTAAATTTTCACCAATTTGTAGCCCTTGAGGTGTTGGAGGGGGTCCCCGTCATCTCCATGTGGCTTACCAGGAGTGGAGGAAGCTATGATAGGGAGCTCAAGGTAAGATATGGGAGGATTGAGTTGGGTTGGTCCTTTGGGTGCTCGGGTATGAAGGGAGGTGACTTGGTTCACCTATTTTTGGTCCATGGCCAATCTTAGTGGTTCTAGGGTGGACTAGGGAGGCTAAGCATGCCCCATTTGGCAATGGGATGGCTATCATGGTGATGGGAGAGTGGACTTTGCCTCTTATGGAAAGAATCGAATGCAAATGAGCTTGTCCAATGGTTAATTCTCTTAGGTTGGGTCCCACTTGGATTTGGGTTGGTTTAGGAATAATCTAGGGCTAGTTTGGGTTAGGTTTGGCCAGCTCTTAGGGTCCCATGGGTTGGTTTGGGGTGGTTTGGCTTCATATGGTCAAATGGGTTCAAATGGGTTAAGTTGGGTTGGATTAACCAATTGGTCAAATTAGGTCAAATCAAGGCTTGGGCTAGGTTCAAATGATATTTTGAAGAGTTTTGGTTCAAGTGGTTTTGATTAATTTGGCTTAAGTTTGATTTTTGGCTCATTTGGATTCAAATAGGTCAAATGGGCTAAGTTGACCAATTTGACCAATTTGACCAAATTGGCTTGGGTTGGGTTAGGTGTTGGTTCATGTTCAATTGCTTAATTGAAAATAATAGTAGGTTTTTGTTCGGTTTGATTTGGGTTTAATTTAGATTTTGACCAATTTGACCTTTTAGGTCAATTTGGGCTAGGTTAGGTTAAGTTGACCAATTGGCCAAATTGGGCCCAATCATGGCTTTGGTCAAGTTCAATAAATGATTTGGAATGAACTTGAGCCATTGGTTACAATCAATTTGGATCAAATCATGATTTGACCCATTTTGACTTTTTAGGCCAATTTGGGTCAACTTAGGTCAAATAGTCAATTAGACTTGGTTTGATTTAATTGAGGGTTTGGTCATGTTCAATCATTGATTATGAATGAGTTTGAATCAATGGTTTCAATCAATTTGGTGTATAGTGAGTTTTGGTAGTTTATGTTTCATTTGGGCTAAAGGTTGACTTAGTCAAAGGACTAAGTTGACTTGGTTTGACCCAATTCAAGGTAGTTGATCACCCTAGGATGATTGTTGATCATAATATGAGGTTTGGATGAGCTTAGTTCAATCCAATTTGGGTTAGGTTAAAACTTGGATTTGGTTTGAAATATATTTGGGTAAGTGATTGATTCATGAAGAAATTCATGGGTTTTGAATTAATTTGGGGATCATTTAGCCAAGTTTAAGAAATTGGCTAAAAGGTTAAAATTAAAAATTTGATTTTATTTGGGTTTGGTTTTGGCCATTTGGATTTATATTTCATTTATATTTATGAATATAAATGAATATAAAAATAATTCATTAGAAAATCACTTGAATTTAGAGTGATTTGGAAGCAAATTTGACCAAGCTTAAGGATGTAGGTCAAAAGGGCGTAAGTAGGGAATTGATTCAGTTTGATTTATTTTTAGTCATTGGAGGGCGGGTTTCATTTATATTTGTGAATACAAATGAAGGAATGATTGATTTATAAATAAATCAATTGAGTTTGGGTTAATTTGGGTTGAAATTTGATTAAGCTTATGGAGGTAAGTCTATATGGCTTAAGAAAGATCTTGATTTAGTTTGATTTGATTTGAGTGGTTTAAATTTAGATTTCATTCATATTTTTGAATAAGAGTGAAGGAATGATTGATTTTTAAAGAAATCAATCAAGTTTGATTTTGTTTAAAGGGGGTTTTAGCTAAGCATATGAGGGTGGTTCATGTGGCTTAGGAAGGGATTTTGGAATTTGAATTTGATTTTGGGTTCTAGTCATTTGATTTGGAATTTGGGTTGGAGTTTGATTTGAGATTGAATTGGTATTTAAGAAGTCCAATTAGATTGAGGTCGATTTGAATTTGGTTAAGGCTAAGTCCATAAGATAAAATCAAAGGGCTTAGGAAGGGTTTTGGAATTTGAATTTGATCATGGGTTTCAATCATTTGATTTGGAATTTGATTTGGAAGTTTGGTTTGAAGAAGAAAGCATGGATTGGGTTTAAGGCTATAGGGTAGACAAATTTTCCTAAATCCCTATGGCATGACCTTTTCCCATGGCTAATCCTTCTAAGTCTCTAGACTTAGGTTAGGTGTTTACCTAATCACTAGAAGTGTCTTAAGACTAAGGAGCTCATAGTGTCTATAAAAGTCCTAAATCTATGATGAGGAAGTTGAGAGCTCACTCTAAAAGTGAGGTCAACACAGCTCAACTAGAAATAATAATTAATGAAAAAAATAAAGGCAATTATAGCTTCAGAGTAGGCTAAAAAGTAGTAAGGGCCGCCCTTACCCAGATGAATTTGATCACGTATCATACCCGAAAGGTTACTTAGTACCAAAATTTATTATTTTTAGTGGGCACGATAATCCAAAGAAACTAGCCCAATTCAAGGCTACCTGTGGTAACATAGGAGGAAATGTTATATCGCTTTCTCGCCTATTCATCAACAGCCTGACCTCAACTGTTTCAAGTGGTACGCATAATTATCGAATGATTCGGTAAAAACCTTTGGCTGGGCTAGAGATAATATTCATGAAAAGGTTTATCAGTGCAACTGAGAAGATAATGATCGCTGACTTTGCCTTGCTAAAAAAGAGAAAAGATGAGTCAGTGACAAAATTTGTAACTCATTGGTGTAACCTAAACATGAAATGTGAACAATAATTGGAGGAAGAACATGTGATCCAATTTTAATGGACAATATGGATGATAAAATGACACCATTTATAAGTATGGCATCAATTACAACATTTGAGGACTTGCTTGATAGGGTGACCAAATTTGAAAAGTTAAACTGCCCTAAGTCTAGAATCTATACAGATAAATCAAAGAAAAATAAGCCTTTAGACTCATGAAGAAACAAAACTCATGCCGCCTCCTATAGTTCAAGTGCTGAAAAATAAGTAATCTATAATGTAGATAAAGAAAAATAACCAATATACAATGATGATAAGGGAAAGAAGCTTGTTCATCCTAATCCACAATCAAAATTAGTTTTAGGAGGCAATGATAAACCTCATACCTTTCCATGTAGTGGAGAGCATCCAAAACAAGCAACAAGAGATGATGGAGAATCCAACCATCTATTAAGAAAAATATGAACAAAAAATATTCCTTTAGAAGAGACAGTGTGGCTAAATTATTTTGACAAGTAGTCAAAGCTGGTCTACAATTACCAGAAAGTAAAATGCCTGAAGAAGCTGATCAATTTAATAATCCAAATTACTCTCCCTAACATTAGGTGATCAGTCATACTATTGAAGATTGTTATGTCTTCAAAGATTAGCTAGAAGAAGTATCGATGAGGTGAATTTACATTATCCGATAGTGTTCTAGTCAACCCAAAAAGAAAGTCTACAAGGATGATTACATCCTATTCTGTATCATCCATTAAAGATAAATAGAAAGAAGAATCAATTCAGATTGAAGAATGGGAAACAACAGTCTCTAAAAAGATCGTGAAAATGTTGAAGCAGGTAAAAGATGTCCCTAGTGTTAAGTGTAAATTACCACTTGAACCTATATTGGACTTAAAAGAAATGCCTAAACCAAGTATTTTAGCTTCTTAGTGGCATTTTAATAAAACTACTTCATCATAACACGAGGAGCAGTCTACCAAACGTAGGCCTCATAAGTCAAAGAAGCCATCTAAGAAAAAGAAGATCAAGAAGAAGACTTCAACTCAAAAGATTATTAACAATTTAGAGGAGTATCACCAACCGACAAGGCAACCATTTAGGCTTGTAGTCTTCATGTCTAAAATCCATATTGTTGAGTTGGATGAAGAAGATAATGATGAATTTTGCCTAATAGAGACATGCCAAATTATTTATGTAACATCGGATGTTCTTCAGCACAAGTCACTCCAAAATGACAATGGTAGTCCGACAGAGGTAATTAACCCATCAAAATTCTACTTAAAAAAGAAAGAAGAGTCTGAGGAGTTAACATCTAAGGATAATAGTTCAGATGAAGATTTATATTTTCTAGACAGAGAAGAGTCAAACTCATCAACAATGTCACATATGAAATGTATGAAGTTGAAAAGTGAGTTTAACTATTTTGGTCAATCCTCCAGAATAAAAAGAGAATTTAAAGAAATAATCTCTTCAGAGAAATTTGAGCACGACAAGTTGATTCAAGTTCAGTTGAGAAGTGGTAAAGTCTTACCACCATCATCAAAGAAGGTGAATTTAAATAAAGACAAAGGTAAACAAATTGAAGTCAATGAAGGTATCATTCCAAAAAATCTTAAAATAAAGCCTAAATCAAGCAAAAAAATAGATTGTAATATTCTATCACATCTGAGAAAGATCCCTGTATATTTAAGTGTGTATGAGGCTCTCTTAATGCCAAAAAATATTCGAGAAATTTTGATACAGGCTCTCAAAGATCCGAAGAATTATGAAGCTTACTTTGTCAAAAAATGTATGAATAAATCATTGCAAACTCAAGATATCCAAGTAATCACATTTTCTGAAGAAGATCTTATGTTGGGAACAGCAGATCACAACCGTCCTCTATATATTACCACATAGAGTGATGGAATCTTGATCAACTGAATACTAATTGATCTAGGTTCATTTATCAATCTTATGAGTCTAAAAGTATTAAGAGGATTATCACTTGATATCCAACATCTTGGGAAGGATAAGTTGATGGTTCATGGTTTCAATGAGAAAGGGCAGAAAACCCTGAGTTCTTTTATTCTCCCACTCAAGTTTCAGGATTTGAATACAGAAGCCAAGTTTCATGTAATTAATGCTGATACATCATTTAGAGCTCTTTGGGTCAGCCATGACTGCATGAGTATGGCATGGTCCCATCAACTATGCATCAGTGCATGAAGTACCTAAGATGAAGAAGAGTTCAAAATTCCTTGTAACCTACAACCATTCTCCGTCCATGAAATAAAGATTTATGAAGATGAAAAATATTTCATCCCTAAAGAGCCTAAGCTAATAGAGCCTCTTGAGGCAGTAACATTCGCTTCAGGTATTAAAAAGTAACTTCAAAAGGTGAAAGAGCAAAAGCAAAAAGAAAGAAAAAAGGCAATGCTGACTCTCTTTAAAGCACTTGATTCTACACCTAAATTAAGAAGATCAATTCCTCATTTGGGAAGTAACACACAAGAAGAAGAAAATATTCCTGTCAAACCTAAGAGAAATTATAAGCTTTCAAGAGAGATAAAGTATAAAATAAGTGATTCTGATTCAGATTATGACTTTGAATCTACTTATAAAAATAGGGTTCAGAGGGTCGCATCAAGAAGAATAGCTTACTTGGCAGTGTTAGATGACTCTTTCAAAATTATACCCATCCCTTAGTAGTACTTCAAAGAAATCACTCCACTAGAGGTTCTTAACATTGAAGAATTGATAACATTTTATGTGTCATTATTGAGTGAGATGGCAGAACAGAAACTTTATTTTATTAATCTGAAGAGTCTCACCCTCATAATTTTGATCGGCCTACTCAACATGAAGATTCTGATGAGATAGTGCTAACAAGAATACTAATATACTATCCACTGAAAATATGAGGAATGATGCATAAGCTTGAAATTCATATTAGAACTACTAAACATAGAACTCAAATCTTTAATATGATGTGTAACCAAAGAAGTCCTCAAGCACCACAAAGAAGTGATAAGTTTGTCACTAAAGGTCTTGGGTTCATCCACAAATCTCTTTAAAATAAAATTTGTTATAATATAATAGATATTGAGATTAAAACTAATAGTGACAAAGAAGATGATCTCTATGAAATTCTTCTTATAAACGATGAAGAAATAGAAGCCAAGCCTGCACCTGAAGAACTCGAAGATGGTGGACAAACTGCTATTATGGATGAAATCAAAAAAATCAACCTGGGAGCTGAGGATGATTCCCGTCCAACTTTCAACAGTGCCCTTCTACCTGATGAAAAAGTTGAAGAGCTAAAAGTGTTACTTTGTGAATTCAGGGATTGCTTTGCTTGGACATATGCTAAAATGGTAGGCTTGTTCCCTGATGTGGCAGTGCATAAACTGACAATCAAGCTAGAGATAACACATGTTAAACAAGCTCCAAGGTGAATGAGATTAGAAATTGAAGAACAAGTGGTCATTGAAACTAAAAAACTAATTGAAGGAGGATTCACACGTGAAGAAAAGTATCCTGATTGGATAGCCAATATAATGCTTGTAAAGAAGAAAAATGGTTAGATTTGTATCTGTATCGACTTCCAAGATTTTAATAAAGCTTGCCCAAAAGACGACTTCCCCCTTCCTATATCAGAATTGTTGGTTGATAATACATCCAACTATGATATATTTTCTTTTATGGATGGATCGTCGAGATATAATCAGATCAGGATGGCACCTAAAGATGAAAGGCATATAATGTTCACAACACCTATTGGCATCCATTGCTACACATTCATGCCTTTTGGTTTGAAGAATGCTGGAGCTATATACCAAAGAGCCATGACATGTATTTTTGATGAGTTGATTTACCAGAAGGTGGAATGTTATGTTGATGATTTGGTGATGAAGAGCTTAAATCATGAAAATCACTTTGAAGACTAGAGAATTGTATTAGAAAGAATCAAAATATGATCTCAAGAAGAATCCTCTAAAATGTGCATTCGGGGTGTCCTCTAGAAAATTTTTTGGGTACATTATATGTTACAAAGGAATTGAGATTGATTCTGCTAAAATCAAGACAATTATGGAGATGCCTCCGCCGAAGAGTTTGTGTCAGCTTCATTTTTATAAGGATAGCTTTCATTCATCTGATTATTTATTTCAAACCTATCAGGATGTTGTCAACCATTTGCAAAGTTTATGAAAAATAATGCTCCTTTCAAATGTGACAAGGAGTACCAAGAAGCCTTCAATAGCATTAGAATCTACCTGTTAAATCCACAAATTCTTGTAGTTCCTACTTTTGGGAAGCCCCTCATTCTATACACAACTGTAGTAGAAGAGTCCCTCAGAGCATTATTGGCACAACACAATGAAGAAAGTAAAAAAGAATGCTCTTTATTATATCAGTCGGAGGTTGATAAAAGCATAAATGAGATACTCTCTGATAGAGAAGCACTATTTGGCATTGTTCTTTGTAGACCAAAAGCTCTGTCATTATATGTTATCTCATAAAATTACTCTCAAAGGATCAATGCGCTAAAGTACTTGATGATAAGACCAGCATTGACAGGTCACTTGGCAAGATAGACAGTATTGCTTTTACAATTTAATATCACATATGTTCTGCAGAAAGTAGTAAAGGGAAAAATATTAGCAGATTTTCTTGCTGCACATCCCATCCCTAAAGTCTCTTCTCTTAATGACGATTTATCTGATGAGCAAATTATGCTCATTCATGAAAGAGAAAAATCACAAATTTTAGAACTATCCTTTGATGGAGCCTCATCGATCAAAAAAGTTCAACCTCTAAATTTCCAAGGGTAAGAGTAGGAATTAGCATCATCTTCATAACACAAGAATGAGGGATAATAAGATGATCATATGGGTTGACTGAGCCAAGAACTAATAATGAAGTTGAGTATGAAGCATTGGTAGCAGGTATTGAAGAAGCTATTTTCATAGGCATTCAAAACTTGTATATTATTGGTGATTCTCAGATTATTATAAATTAAGTACTAGGCCTCTATAAAATTAACAAGCGTGAGTTAGCTTTCAATCACAAGAGAGTTCTTGAGGTTATGAAGAAAATACCAAATTCCACACTAACGTAAGTCTCTCGATCCTAGAATAGCAAAGCAGATTGCTTAGCAAAATTAGTTAATGAGATGACAAAGATGAATGGTGATTATGTCATGATTGGAATATTTACTCGATAAGTTCTAGAGTTAGCAAAGTATCAATCCCCATAAGTAGAGGGGTCATCAAATTCAACCCACCAGAATGCAACTCAGGTTGCTCCTCATTCTCCCCAAAATCAATAAGGGTTATACCAAGAAAGGCTAAGCATGACATTGCTTTCGAAAAGTAATGGGAAACCTTTATTGTAGAGGATCCACATGATTGGAGGCAACCCTTCATCGACTACTTTAAAAAGGGCAAATTACTGAGTTTATTGGCAGCTCAAATTGAGAAGAGAATGTTACGCTATGCTTTCGTCAACAATACTTTGTATCGGATATTTTTTGAACAAATGTGGCTACGATGCCTAGGTACAGATGAAGCTGGCAAAGTAATTGTTGAAGTTCATGAAGGACATAGTGGGGCACATTAGTCAGGTCTCAAGATGGCAGTAAATATCAAAAGGATGGGTTATTATTGGTAATCTATGGTGAGAGACTGTATTAATCATGCCAAGAGGTGTCATGAATGTCAAGTACATAGGAATATAATCCACCAACCTCCAAATCCATTACACCCAATAATAGCATCTTGGCCATTTGAATGTTGGGGTATAGTTGTAATTGGATCGATTGATCCACTGTCATCAGCTGGTCCACTTCATCATAACAGCAACTGATTATTTTTCTAAGTGAGCTGAAGCTACCCCATTTAAAGAAGTTACTATTGATCGAGTGATCAACTTCTTCATGCGTAATATGGTCTATAGATTTGGAGTGTGGCGCCGAATAATTTTTGATAATGTCACAACTTTCAAAAGTACAAAGATTTATAGATTCATTGCTAGACACAAAATTGATTGCTAATATTTTTTAATATATAATCTAAGAGAAAATGGTTTGACAGAAGCTTTCAATAAGGCATTAGTCAAACTGCTCATGAAGATCCTCACTAAAAATAAAGGAGAATGACATACCAAATTGATAGAGGCATTATGGGCGTATCGAACTACCTACAAGATGTCGACTAAAGCCACTCCCTATTCATTAGTATTTGGAACCGAGGCGGTCCTTCTGCTTGAAGTTGAGCTGCCTTCACTTCGAGTAGCCATCCAATACAATGTAACTGAAGATCAAAATGCTCGTTTGAGAATGGAGGAACTCAACACACTTGATGAAGTTAGATTACAAGCTCATCAAAATTTGGAGGTTTATTTAGCAAATATGTTTAGGGCTTTTGACCATATGGTGCAACCTCGAACAATCCTAGAAGGAGAATTAGTCTTGGTGCTGAGAAGATTGATTATTCTTAATCAAAGAATTAGTGTCAAATTTGAGCTTAATTGGGAGGGCCCTTTTGCCATTGAGAAGGTGTATCAAGGAGGGGCATACCAACTCATTAACCTAAATGGCGAAAGGCCAATGCCGCCAATTAATGATCGATGCTTGAAAAAGTATTATACATGATAAATATATTTTTGAGGTACTACAAAAATTCCCCTGCAAGACAAGGTGTATTTTTTTATATATATTTATTTAGGTCGACATCGTGCTTCTTGCCGAGATCTCTAAATAAATAAATAAATAAATAAATATATATATATATATATATATATATAATCAAGAGAAAATGAAGACAATCTTTGATGATATACGATAAAATTTTGTTTAAAAGCACTGTGAAAATCCCCCTGTTACACAAGAGATATTTTTTTAGATTTTATATATAGATAAAATCAATGTTATGTGTTAAGCTCTTTGATTTATTTGCTTAATTTCATCTTAAAATTCTTTCAAATGTATTTTAGAATTTCCCATGCAAGATAGGGGGCGTTTCTTTATTTTTATATGGGTTGACACTGTGCCATAAGACAAGATCCTTGAATATATTCTGATTCGGGTAGACATCATGCTTTGAGCCAAGATCCCCATTTGATTACTCTAATATCTTGGTAGAAAAGATACTTTCAGTTATTCTGAACAGTGAAAATGTATCTTTAAACAAGCTGCACATAAGATGATTCTACAGTTGAAAGATTCATCTTCTATACTCGTAATAGTTTTAAAAGTCAAGTGAGAGGATTTAAAATTTGTAAACTTTGATATTGTCAAGTTGGGAAAGCGCAAGTCATTCACAGCTCAAGTCTAAAACTCAAGTGGTTCATGACCGTCGGACTCAATAAGCCCAAATGTGGCCGAGTCGATGACTGTTCTTCTCACTCAACAAGTTGAGATCGTAGTGGTAGAGCTCCCGCTTGCTAGTTCGATGACAATAGCTATTTTGCCCAAAGCTGACTTGACTTAACATACCAAAGTGAGTCAAAATCAAAATTTTGGTAGTATTTCGATAGTATTCTGTTGTTATCCCCACATAAGTGCCATTAAACTTTTTGTTATATGTCACGCCCACATTTTTGTGAACACTCGACCAAATTTCAATTATGTTACACCCTGAAGAGCATAATAGGGCCTTCAATTATCTGCATAAAAATAAATATATATACAACTTCTATACATTCAAATTTCATTTTTGATTATTTATTTTTGATGTGCTTGATTTTTTTTAATCTTCATTCTTCCCTATTTGTTTTCTAAGTCCAAAATTTAGTCAAAATTTTGGCATCATTACGATATATAGGTTGCATCTAAAAATTTTTTTGGACCCATCACCATAATGAAAAGCAGTGTTTTGAAACTCTGATTTTCATCTCTATCCTACGAAGCATGTATGAGGTCTTCAAACCTGAAATAATGAGATATGGCTTTTGTCAGTATCCAACAAATGGAAGAACTTCAGTGAAAAGGCCCTGGATAGGCTTTACAGTCCATGGATTGTATACTATCCCTTGGTAGGCCTGTGCCGCCAAAGGCTGCACCTTCTGCACATCCTTCCAATAGAAATCAATGGCGACGCTTGATGTTCCATAACCAAATCCCTGGCTGATTCCATTAATGATAATAACCCCAAACACAAAATTCCAGTGTGTTTCCTTGGTGAGAACTATAAACCAACTTACTGGTGATAGGAGAAAAGCAGCTTGGTGACCCTTCGATGGACAATCATCTTTATAAGATTCATCACTCTCCTTTGAGATTCCATTAGTCATCATGATAGGCTTCTTTTCATCTACCAGGGTCTCATCCGATAAACAAATTTCGGAAGGTAAAGAGGACCCATCAGAAACATAAGAGGGATTTCTAATGATGTTTGCTTGGTTTTTTTTTTTTTTTAATTGTATTAGGTGAAATGCAGAAGACTGTTTCAATGAATTCTTTGGATATTCTTAAAGAACATGAAAAAATTAGGGAAGAATAAGATTTGATTTAGAGATTTGATTAAATTAATTGGGTACAGGAAGAATTTTAAAGATCTCTCGACCACTCTCAGCATAAAGAATTAAACAATTATATCGAAAAATAATGATCATAAAAATATGATTTTTTTAGACAAAATGGAGCCTTGTGTTGGTCTAAAATTGAATCAAATGAAAGTGTTTTCCTTAAAAATCAATCCATCTAAGAGAGAAAAAAAGCTTAGCTTTGGCACTTTAATAAGAGAAAATACGGAGGGAAGAAAGGCAAACAGAGTGTTGACTCTTCAGTCGGAGCCAAAATCTTTAAGGAAATGAATCCAAAGTCTTTTTGTTGCGCAACCCAATGGAGAGAGAAACACGGGGTTTACGGGATTTCAGATGAAAGAGGGACTTCGATTGGAGGAATGTCGTGTGGTGCGTGCTCGATTAGAGAAGGAATGAAGTGTATGAAGCTTAAAGTTTTAGAGGGAGATGGGTGGATGCTTGAAAGAGGAATCGGGAGAACCAAACAAACCAAAATAAGGCAGTTTTTTGCTGCTTGAAGCTCGAATGGGGGATGGGGAAGAACAAGAGCTTGCGATTCGAGTGTAGTTAAGGGAGACGATCATGCGTGAGAGTGGGAAGAGAGGAATCGGGATCGTGCATGCAGTTACCTTTGTGACTTACGGTTGAGGGAGACGAAGCCGAGCAAATGAGCTTCCGGTTTTTAGGAGAACTAACCGAGTGAAGGAGTGGAATAAGGTTTAGAGAAGGAAAAAAAGGTTTATTTTTATTTTTATTTTATCTTCTCTTTTATTGTTATTATATATATATATATATATCATTGACCTCACTTTTAGAGTGAACTCTCAACTTATCTTAGACATGACTATATATATAAGATTAGTCTTAAGCATATACACTTCTAATGATTAGGTGAACACAACTAACTCTAGACTTAAGAGTAGAGGTGCCTTAAGGGTATTAGGAGGACTTGCCTACCATATAGCTTGAACCCAATCTTTGCTTCCCTCCTTCAAACCAATCCAAATCAAATCCCAAATCAATTCCAACTCAATTGATTTTCTCAAATCTCAAATCAATTCCAACTCAAATGATTTTATCAAATCATAAATCAATTCCAACTCAATTGATTTTCTCAAATCATAAATTAATTCCAAAATCCAAATCACACCAAACTCAAAAGATTTTCTCATAACCCATTTATATTCACAAATATAAACAAGTATAAATTCAAATAACCAAAACTAAACCCAAAATTATACCAAAATACAACTTATACCCTTTCAAGTCAAATTCTTGAACTTAGCCAAATCATTCTCAAATCAATCCAAACTCTTAGATTTTCTCTTCAAACAACCACTCCTTCAATCACATGCCAAAATAAAAACAAAAACTATAATCACCAATCCAAAATCAAACTAACCCAAGTTAAACCCATGTTCATCCTTTTGATTTGAAATTGTCAAATGAATCAAAACCCATTTGACTCCAAATCACTTGCAATTGGATTTATATTTTCATCATAAGTCTGTATGTGAGTTCACCCAAACTTGAATCAAGCCTGAATCAAGCCAGTTGATCACTTTAGGCTCACTTGACCCAAAGTGACCTAAAGGACCTTTTTGAGCCAAATTCTAATCCGACTCAAATAAAATTGAACTAAGCCAATCCAAGCCTCACATTGTGATCAACAATCATCCTTGAATGATCAATCACTCAAATTGGATTAAACCAAGTCAAACCTAGCCTTTGACCAAGTCAACATTTAACTCAAATTAAACCCAAACTAGCCAAAATCCATCATATGCCAAATTGATTGAAACCATTGACCCAAACCCATTCATAATCAATGATTGAATATTATCAAGCCATCAATTGAATCAAACTAAGTCTAATTGGCCACTTGATCTAAGTTAACCCCAATTGACCTAAAAAGTCAAAATGGATCAAATCTTGATCTAAGCCAAATTGATTGCAACCAATGGGTCAAATTCATTCCAAATTGATTGTTGAACTCGACCAAAGCCTCAATTGACTAACCCAACCTAGCCCAATTGACCATGAACCCAACTTGACCTAAAAGGTCAAATCAACTTGAAATCAAACCAAATCAAAATTGATTGAAACCAAAGCTTACAATACATTTCAAATGATCAACCAAGCCTAAACCAATCCATGTCAAATGGGTCTAATTGGTCAACTTCACCCATTTGACTCAAATGAACCTAAATGAACCAAAATGAAATCTAAACTAAATTGAACCAAATCAATGACACCCATAGGCTTCAAATGATCATTTGAACTTGACCTAATCCATGATTTGACCCAATTTGACCAATTGGTCAACCTATCCGAATTTGACCCAACTTGACCTAAATGGATCAAATTGAGCCAATTCAAATCTAATGAACTCCAAATCACTTGAAATTTGACCCAACCCATTTTTGAATCATTTTAAATCTACCCAAATCAAAATCATGGCCCAATGACCACTTTGTCCTTAGGTCAAAGGGTATCCTATAACCAAATTCACTTGGAATTTGGTCATTTCTTTTTCAAGGCCACTTGGCACCCTTCCATTGGTCCACATGAGCACCAAAGGAGGTGGTGAACATGACCCAAGGCAAGGCCCAATCGACCTCCCCAATGGCAGTTGAACACTTGGAGCTCCAAATGCACTCACCAACATAGGGGCATCCACTTTCCTTCCCTCCACTACCCAAAACGACCCACATTGGGTGTTTTGCAGCTCAAACCATGCCTCCAATCATGCCATTGATCAAAAATGGCAAATCGGCTCATCACCGTTCGATCTAAGGGGGAGATATACTCCCCCTCATTATCACTCAAATGACAAGGATTCATTTTCACGGAGCTAGAGAGGTTGAGTTGAAGCTTCTCCAAGCCTTTGCAAACCATTCCCGAGCTCACTCATTTCCCATTCTCAATTTTGCTCAAAGCCAAAATTGGGGAGGTGAATTGAAAATCTAACTCACTCAATTCTCCATCAAAATCAAATTAACCTTGTACACACCATCAGTGGACTTCGTCATGCTCAATCAAGTCATTTCCCAAGTTTCCAAGCCACGAGAAGCATCACTTCGATCAAAGCTGATCTCCATTGAAGGGGAGCTTGGTCAACCAAGCAATCTACTTCAAACCATGGTCAAATTCCTTCAATAGTGCTTCCACTCTACTAGATGAAGCTACCTCCTCCATTGGAAGCACTGGTGATAGTCTCCGACGAGGTAATTTCTCAAAATCATAGCCATAGGAAAATCTGGTTGGTCCTTTTTGAAGGAAATTGTCACCTCATCAAATATTGATCATTGAATGTGCATCCCCCTCCTTCTGAAGGTGTGGAATCAGTTTGATCCCAATCCGAGCTCGGTGAGCTTGAATTGAATGAGGAGAGACGAATGCTCGTCGCTTGTGAAGGAGAAGGATCACACGTTGTTCGTTCCACGTGATTAAAATGGAAGGCTATGATTAGATCATGCTAGATCCCATCTAATTCTTAGCCTAAACCACAAGATTAATCCCGACCATCTAATCTTAGATCAGACGGCCCATAGAGAAAGCGCATCATCTACCAGCTGACTCAGCCGACTGATGTGACAACTTAAATAACATATCCCATGATGCCACATGGAAAGTGCAATGCAAGATGTCGCACGCCAGGTGAGCCGATGGTATTAGTTAATTAGTTTCTTAATCTAATTTTAATGCTGAAACTTCCAAAATTAATAACTAATTGTAAAAAAATCCAAAAAAAATATAAACTCAAGCTCATTTTGAAGATATTTCAGAGGAGAATCTTGGAAAATTATAATTAATTACTTTTGAACAGTGACTTTAGCTTAATTAAGATTTTATTAAAAATATAATTAGCTTAATTCACTTTAATTAAGCAGTCAATTAATCCCAAATTTTTTGTAGATGTTTTGGCGGATGACCTCTGCCTCCGCTATTTTTCTGGGATTTTATTGATTGCTTAATCGAAATAATTTGAGTAAGCTCTAATCACTTTCTTAATCAAATTAGTTATAATTGGATGAATTAATGGATTAATCTCTTGAACATAATTATTAAACAAGAAGGTAATGCATAATATGATTGGGGACATTTTTTTAATTTATTTTCAAATATATTTAATTTTTAAAAATTAAAGTAATTAATGGGTTAATGTAATGATTAGTTGATTAATCAAGTGATTAGATCTTCAAAATGATGGAATTAGAACCCAGCGGAATGATTGAAAGATTTAGGGATTAGGATTGAGGCCTAGCCCTTGATCCTTTCCATTAAGTTAATTTTATTATTTAAAATAAAGCATAATTAAAGCATTTAATAAATTCATTAATTACCTAATGAAATCAAAATTAAAAATCAATTCACCCAACTTAAACAACCTTTAATTGGTCATGGGTAGTTCCTTGGGTGTCCAATAACCCAAGGTGAGAGATAATGAAATTATGATTACCTCACATGTGTGAGAAAATCATAAGAGTAATTAAGTGAGATCTCTTAAGGTTAATTAACTATTAATCATAATCCAATTGTATTAGGCCCCTTTCATTTCTTTGATACTGATTTACTTTTCATGTGGTTGCATATCATATTGGCTTATTATTAATTAGTTAATTAACTTAAGGTGATATAGAAAGGGATAATTAATTTATTTAATTCATACCTTAACCTAATCAAAATGTAAAATCAACCTAATTGTTCTAAATTAAACCAAACCAATTCACACATGAGGGAATGGGTTAGGATTAGCAAATGTTTCTCACTCTTCCTAAGTCAAATCAAAATCAAAAATAAAAATCTTCTTAAAGAATTTTGATTCACTTTAAATGATCTTATTTTTATAGGATTGTGCTTAGGAATTAATTAGGGTGAATGAAGTTATGTGCTTGCTTCCCTTCATTTGTTTCCAATCATGCTAAATGTTGCTTGCCACATGAAATCATGCATTCATTTCTTTTAAAAATTTATTAAATAAAATATTTTCTTTTATGTTAAATTGCATGTGTTGGCTAAAATTAAGAATATGAGTGACTATTATCACTATTAAACCAAAAATTATTTATCAAAACTTATATATATATATATATATATATATAGTGATGCTAGTTATAAATATTTATAGGCTTGCATGTGATTATAGCATAAGATGTGTATTATAAAGTTCTCTTTCCTTCTCTTAACATGGATTTACATAGGATTTGTAAGTGTATAGTTCATTTGAAAAGAATATAACACTTGCTAAATCTATTTCTATGCATCTCTATATTAAGACTTAGGAAGCACCTTCATACCACACATGTAAACCTTACAATCAAATCAAACATAAATCTCTTGCATGATGCTTTATCCATTTAGTTCTTTTTGTATATCTACATGTATCTAAGAAAAGTGGTATATCAGTCTGGATATCTTGGGGCTACGAGGCTTTAAGTAGCCCCAAGTAGGTCTTATACCTTACACCCCTGGTGTAGAAAACAATGGTGTTGTACTCACTTATTACTTTTATATATGTGGATGTCTATTTAGTTAATGGATCGAAGAATTCCTCTTTTGTACTTAACAAAGACATGCATTCATGGAATATCCAAATTTTCAAACCACATCTCTTTGCATTCATCATCAAAGTGTGCTAAGATTTGCATTGCATGTATAGTTATGCTTAGGGTTATTCATATGCATGGTATACATGGTGGAAAGAAATGAATGGGTGTATGTTATGTGATAGTAATCCACCCTAACTAATCCTAAGATGCCTTTCATATTGAATAGGGATATTTAGAGCAAATCTAAACTTAGGATTAATTAAAATACATAATAAATCATTCACCAAAGAAATTTTTTTAAATGAATCTACCTTAGAAATCACTCAATGTAGGATGAAGGAGTGTTCTCCTCTATTTTCTTCTTTTCATAACATTTAGTCATTAAGTGTGGGTTCATTCAAAATAAATTAAATCACCAACTAAATTTGTCAAATCAACTAAATCACTTAAACTAAAACTACCATCTAAATTGAATCTTTTATACTTAGAAAATTCCAACCTCAAAGCCTAACTAAGACATGTCACACAAGCCTTAAATGGCACACACATTAAGTTAAGTCACCATTTCTAGCTCTATGTTAGGGTGGTACATGGTTTGATGCCTAATTTGTTTTATGATGTAATGTTTTAGACTGGATGTTAGGGTTTATGTGCATAGACTGGATGATAGGGTGATCTTAGCCTAATCATGTCTTCCATAGGGGATTGTACTTAAGGGGCACTTTAATAAAAATATCAATGCTTTTGTTGTGCAGGTTGCTTATACCCCTAAGCATAATCCAAACAAGGACAGGCGGACTTGGTTACCCATATGTGGGGTGCTAAGTCCAACTTATTCATATAACTGCTTGGGTTGCATGGTATATTTAACTAATCTTTATTTTGCAGGTTTAGTTAGATTTACGCTTTCCATTTTGATGTAAATTTTGTAATTAAGATTTGGAATGAATGTTATAGGGGATTAGGATGAACATTGGTCATAAAATCAAGTCTTATGCACCATGTGATACCTTTGGAGCAACCATATTCCAATCAAGCCAAAAGGAAGAAAGAAATGAAGAAAGGAAGAAATGAAGAAATGAAGAATGAAGACCCCCATAACATGAATTCCTTTTAATTATAATTATTCATTTATAATTTGGGTTGTATAAGGGTAAAGCTCGGCTACCCACATTTCTTTTCAGGTTGTGTAGTGGTACCTGACCACATCGGCCTCTTATTCTTTTGTGCTAATTTTATAAATTGATTGATGTTATGTTTATGATTGCACAATTAGGATGACATGATTTTCTTAGTTTTTAATTGTTTGGTGATTGTTGAATGGCCTGGATGCGATTAGGCTCTTAGGAAAAAATAAATTTTTTATCCATGTAATCAACTCAAAATTAAATTAAATAACTTATAATCTCACCTAAAGCCTAGGACATAAATCAAGATAATAAAAGATTTAACAATCCATTAGCTGGATGTTGTATGTCTCACATCATGAATGAATCATATTGCTTCACCCTTGCTAATGGAGGACTTCCACCTTTGCTAGAGAAAATAGCTTGACCTTTAAGATTCATGGTGAAAACAAACCTCCCTCTTTCTGATTTTGGCCCATAACCAATTTTCACTTGCATTAGGCATATGAAATCCCATAGCATGTGTCAAATAAAAATGTCCAAAAATCAAAATAAAATTTGACAAAATTTGCATTAGATTAAGTCATGAATTCATGCCTCTCATGATCTAATCTCTTAGGGAGTGAGTTTAAGGACTTAGTCACCTTTTTAAATAAACAACAGCTCAGCTATCTTATAAAAGCATAAGACTTGCTTACATGTATTTAAAATTATAGGAGTAGTTAGTTGGTGGTCACACCCAAGCGGTTGTAAGTCCAACAGTCGGGTGGTTTATTCTTTCTTGTGGAGATAAACCATATACTCATTTTTGCCTTAGATTTAGGCCATGCTTTGGCCCTTGCCAAAGCTCCCGAGATTTAGGATCCGAGGTTAATGTTTTCCTTTGCGGTAGGAACTTCTATAATCCTGTGCTGTGGAATTGTAAGCCCTAGATTTTTAATAAAAATTTAACTCAACAATATAATCCTCTTCAAATTTCAAAAATATAAAGCCTAACCATAGGATAGTTTGGGATGCTCACTAGGTTTTCTAGTATCATGAGCATCCCCTACTCATCTTAATTTGGTTTTGATAATAACTCACTTCTTTTGATCAATCCCACTTGATTTTTCAAAAATAACCAATTTGTTGATAATCATATCTTTAAAATCTTTAGAGACAAGGATCATTTACCTTAATTGAGAGTATTCCTAAGGAATTTTATTTCTTAGGATGTAATTAACTATGGAGACTTTCCTCTATAGGGAACTTAATGAACCTGGCTTAAAATATACCATACTTTACTTTTCCATGTGAAGTAGGGGAAAGATCTCTGGTACATTCGAAGACCCATTGGCCTTAGGAGTCCTTATTAGGTGATTAGGTCCATTGTAGGATGGTGACTTCTATCTTTTGAGATAGTACATCATTCCTCAATCGATCACCGTAATGAGTGCATCTATAGATCTACGTGGTGTCCCAACAACATTTTCATTCAACAAAAATAAACACCACAGATTTTTCTGCAACTCCGCTGGGGATGGTTCCTCTCTCCCTCTTTGGTAAATGATCATTGTCTCCAAGTATCAATAGTGGATTTGTATTTCATATGAATCCAAGACTATTCTTCTTTTATTGGCACTTAGCTCATTTCATTCTTAAGCTAAGCTAGCCAACATCCTTTAGGTTTTAGGACCTCACTCCATGTAGGTCTTAAAACCCCTGTTGGGTCCTCCAATAGGTGAAAAATAAAATTTAATAAAAAAAAAGATGACTATAGACCTTTTTCTTATCATTTCTATGGTAAGGTAAAGTTCATTCCACAAATAAGAAAAATAAATCCTTTATAAAAATATCACTTTTCAAAACACTTTCCCAAAATTCACATAATAAAATACTTGCAAAAAAAATTTCATAACTCAACCTCATCAATCAATCTACGAGATTGTCATATGTAGGTTCTTTTCAAAATCAAAATCATCTTTCAAAAAGCATATATTTGGAAATGAACATCCTCATTCAATATACCCAAATTTATTGAATGAAGATTTCATTTCCAAATAAAATCATATTATAAAATTGAAATTCCATTTCAATATATCCCACATATGTTGAAGTTGAAATTTCTTCCTTTTAAAAAAAAGTACAAATTTGAAGATAAACCTCTTCATTCAATATATCTAAATGTGTTGGATGGAGGTTTTATTTTCAAATAAAATCACACCATTTTGAAACTCCACTCAACACATTCCACATGTGTTAAGTTGGAATTTCCTTCTTTTCAAAAAGAAATAATCACACACAAAAATTTCAACTTTTAAAAATAAAATATGATTGACTTCCATTTTACATACCCAAATTTGTTAAATTGAAGTCTTCTTTGCAAAAATCATGAAAATCAAAACACATTGGAATTTCATTTGACATACCCAAATTTGTCAAATGAGAGTTTTATCTTTCAAAAAGAAAATTGAAAATAAATTAGATTTTATTTAACACGCCATGTTTGTTAAATAGAAATCCCTCCTTAAGAAAATAATAACATAAAACCAAAACAAAAATAAAACACATTTGGACTTTACTTAGTATACACAAATTTGCTAAGTAAAGATCCCATTTTCAAAATCAAAATAAAAATCAAAGATATTTGGACTTTATTTAGCATACCCAAATTTGCTAAGTAAAGATCCTATTTTCAAAATCAAAATAAAAATCAAACATAGTTGAACTTTACTTAGCATACATAAATTTGCTAAGTAAAGATCACATTTCAAAAACAAAATAAAATCAAACACATTTGGATTTTTATTTAACATGCCCAAATTTGCTAAGTAAAGATCCCATTTTCAAAGTAAAAATAAAAATTAGATTTGGGATTTATTTAGCATACACAAATTTGTTAAGTAAAGATTCCATTCCTAAATTCACACATGATACACATCATGGACAAACAAGCAAAAGAAGAAAATTATTATCAAATAACTCATTTAGCATATCCAAATTTGCTAAATGAGTAATCCCAAATAAAATCAATTAACCCTCTATTTAACATACTCAAATTTGTTAAATAAAGGGTCCCCAAACATAAAATCAAATTCAAATATGAACCAATGGAAGCATCAAAAATCTCTTCAAAATATTTGAACCCATTTTCAACATACACAAATTTGTTTAATGTGGATTTTAAACTCCAAATCTCTTCTCCAATTCATTCAAAATCTCTCTCATACTTTAGATTCTGAATTTTCCTCATTGAAAAGGAAGGTGGTAGAGGTTCTCATAGCAGCCACAACTCCAGTGCCCGTACATTCAATTGTTCCCATCACTGCCCAAGTACGGGCTAGTACCCACTCACTGGCCTTCTCTAAGGGGAAGGCTACCCTGGCTTTAGGGATAGTCTCCCCTACCTTTGAGGTAGGGTCTAGTTCTCGTACTGCTCCACCTAGCAAAACTCAGCACCGCAATAAAAGCCATAAGATTAAGCGGCATCATGTGCGCATTTCCAAGGAGATGGAGACATTGTCTCATATTACAGTAGAGGAGTCACCCAGGGTAGTTTCTCCTTTACTTAGAACAAGTTCCATCCTCTTTTCGGTTCTGAAGGGGAGGAAGATGCTAGGAGGATCACAATATCACCTCCACCTCCCATTCATTATGAGGCACCTACCAGAGATAGGAGGAGGTCCTATGCTAGCCTTAAGATAATTCTACAGTAAGTTGGCAGAGCATATGGTCGATCAGAGTCTGGTGCCTAGTTTGATTCATGATCAGTTATTCCTCATAGTGTATGCGAGCATATCCATCAGGAGAGGGCCAAAGAGGCCCGTGTATCGGTTTATGTTACTAGTAGAGAGAGGCGAAGGTATGCCAGGCAGTCAGTAGCTTCCACCCTTGTAGATTTCTCCATTCAGCATGCTGCCAGTGTCAGTCACACTGATAGTTTCTATTGACTAGTGCTACCCATCATGGGAAGAGTGCCCCCGCATAAAGGGAGTCGGTGTTGTCTCCATCACACCACTCCACTTCACATCCACCATCACCGGTGCATGTTCCATCTTCTATAGTTCCATCTAAAGCCATGAGAGCAGCATCAGGGGGGAAGAAAGCCCCACTGGTGATCTAGCTACGGCCAAGGGATCCCATTTCATCTACTCAATGAGGTGAGGTGAGCTCCCGCTGACCTCCCAATTCAATTCCGGTGAAGAGGGAGTGGTGACCTCATAGCATCATAGTCATGCCATCACCACCACCACCTCAGCAGATCATGGATATAATAATAGTAGAGGGAGAAGGAGACAGTTCTATTGTCCCTATGATGATAGATCCCCCCAGGGATAGTACTCCATCCATAACAGTTGATAACCATGAGCACGTGTCCTCTAGTGAGCATATCCTTCACAGGGTTAGCTCTCTAGTATCCGGGGAGGTCAGGTGTATCTTCATTCATGAGTATGATCCCATCATCAATCAGCCGTAAGCATTTGTGCATGCATAATTGGATCGCTCCTTGGATGATATCATAGAATAGTATCTCACTAAGAAGAAGGAAATCCTAGGGTGGAATGGTCCAACCTCGAGGAAGAGAAGGTTTGCTTTGATCCCAATGAAGATGATTATTGGAAGACTCAGAGGTACATGGTTGATACCAGGTTCTCCTTGGGATCATCATGAAGTTATTACATGAAAGGTGATGATACATTCAACCCAACACCTCCTTCAACAACTCAAAAAGGATGAGATATTGAAAAGATAAAAAAGACTTGAAGATTTGCTAGAGAGTTCTAGCACTTCGAATCAAGCTCCAAGACATCCTACCATTATGAGACTACCCTAAGTTCCATGTCTTGGACCAACCTAAGAGTTCACATTCGGTAGAGCAGGGCAGTACTAGCTTGTATAGGAAGGTAGTGGATAGTACCTCCACATAAGAGAATGATATCAAACTCACTAACATATAACACACTTCAAGGCCAACTATTGCAATGCTGGTGATAGTGATGCACTATTGTTCCATCTCTTTGTCAGCAGTTTAGCGGGCATAGCTTTTGATTGGTACTCTGAACTCCCCAATGATTCAGTGAAGTCTTTTGCTGAGTTGGAGCAACTCTTTGTTAAGAGGTTTGCTGGAGCTCAGCAAAGGGTAACTGTGGGAGATCATATTGTAGCTCAATAACACCTCGGTGAGTCTCTCATTGATTATATTCTTAGATGATGTAATGTAAGCATGAAATGCAAACCACAACTATATGAACAACATGATATTAACGTTCTATTAAGGAATATTCATGGCTTAGTTTCCTTCATGCTTAAAGGCTTCATCATTAAGACATTTGAGAAGCTAATCAACAAGGTGGCTAGCCTACAAGAAGAGGCCAAATAGTTACCTTTTCAAGATCAGTCATCAAAGCCAAATCCACATAAAGCCTATGAAAAGAAGCCAGGGGTAGTAGTAGAATAGGACAAGGGGAAGTAACTGGCCAGAGATCAGCATGAGAGACCTCGAGCTCATCCTTCACTTTCACCTCCTTTACCACCACCTCAGACATCCTATGGGCCACCATAGTAGCCTCCATGATCTTCACTGCCTCCTCCTTAGCCATACTCACAGCAGCGGTATACATACCCTCCCCTAGGTAGCTATCATCCACCTACTATTTTGGATAAATTAAATATAACTTATTTATTTAAAAGGGAGGTAGTCAGAAAAATATTTAAGAACCTCTTAAAGAAACATGATTTTCAACTACCTTAGCCTAGAAAACTGGATGAAGTGGCAGGAGTAATGATCCTAACTTTTGCCCCTACCACTGTATGCTAGACCATATTTTGGAGGATTACTTTATATTTAAGGACTAGCTTGAGCATAGCTATAAGATGGGCACTATAATTATCTCTAAGGAATATCTAGTAGAACAACCATCCAGTTCTATTAGGGTAATCCTTGGGGATACATGTGATCCTCTCAAAATAAAAGAAGGTTAGGATATCTCTTTATTCCAAACCTCTAAAAAGATTATTTCTAAAATCAAGAAACTTTTCTTACATGTGACTAAGGAAGCTCGAACCTCCAACATCAAGGAATGTTTGCAAGTTGCCAAAGATAACTTAGGAAAAGTGAGAGCTCAACAGCAACAACAATAGCCCATACTTGCTTGGGATAGCCAGGTAGCACAACCATTGATCGACTCCAGCCTCCATTCCATCATTATAGTTACTACTTCAGTCGGCATTCCTACTTCAACTTGTTTTTCTTCTAGTAGACATCTTGTGTTAGTAGATGAGGGCATCAAATCCCTCACCCCACTTACTTTACTAGATTTCTAATATGTACCTCCTTTTAAATCTAAGAAATCAAAGAATAAAGCTAGTTTGAATTACATCTATGTCACTTTTGATTTGATTCTACTCCTTTAGTAAACTCTTCAAGTCTTAATAATTATAATAACTCTGATCATCCACTTTCAGATTTAGAGTGGATTTTCCTTCTCTGAATAATATGGGTTCACCTCTTGAGATAGACTTAAAATTATCTGATTCCGAGGGTCCTATAGGAGAAGCTGTAGACGAACCTGATGAGCAAGTAGAATCTTCCACTAAACCACCACAAGAGATCACTGAAGTTAACCTTCGTAGTGGTGAGGTTCTACCTCCTAGGGTAGCACCTCAGGATAAGAGAAAATAAGTCATTAGTTCTAGCGATGAAGAAGCCCCTCCACGAGATGCTCCATCCATGGATATGTTTGTGGAGGACCAGCCCAGAGTTGATTATAATTTCCTCGCTCACCTAAAAAAGTTGCTAGCTAAACTAAGCATATATGATGCCCTATCTTATCCAAAGAGATGAGGGATTCATTAATCAAGGCCATCATTGATCCAGATATATGCTTAGCTCAGCTGATTGCTGTTGGAGAGGAGGTACATTATTCAACAGAAGCTCAAGGAGTCACATTCACCAACGAAGACCTTCTTCTAGAAGATATGGAGCACAACCGTCCCCTTTACATCACAATGGATATGAGCAGATTCAGACTTTCTAGGATGTTGGTTAATCCAGGTGCATCGGTGAACATTATGAGCCTAAAAACCCTTTCCTATTTGAGGATTGACATCTCTAAGCTCCGAGGAGATCGGATGATGTTGAGAGGATTCAATGAACATGACGAGAGGGCTTTAGGCTCTATAGTGTTACCTTTGAAAATAGGTGACTAGAAGATTGAAGCTAAGTTCTATATAATTGATTCAAATACATCATTCACTGCTTTGCTCAGTAGACCTTGGATACACCAGGAAAAGATGGTTCCATTCTCTCTTCATCAATGCATCAAGTTTCAAAGAGATAGAATCGAATACTGTGTCAAAGGAAATGAAAAGACATTCTCAATTAGAGAGGTCGAGATATATGAAAATGTGACATACTATCTTCCTAAAAATCAAAACACCTATTCTCATGAACTTGGTCAAAGTTTAAATACAAAAGAAAAAGAAAAGAAGAAAAAGAAAAAAAAGAAAAAGAAAAAGAAAAGGAAAAAAGAAAGTACAAGGGAGAGAGAAAGGGACATCAAGGAAGAGGTAGAGCCACATGTTACATTCCACCTATAGTTCGTTCCACCATATGGACATATGAGTAGAATGACTTGACCTCCACTAGGCAGAGGCAAACATAAATACAGAGGAAGTTCCAGAGGTGGAAGAACCCCTGGTTGGCATCCATCCAACAGGGGCTATGTTACAGTTCATAGGAGTACTTCTTCTATTCACATGGACTTAGAATACAGCTCAGAAGATGAGTCTAATGCAATTAGCACACCACCAACCCCTCTTTGTGGGTTTCATTAGAGGTGACACCCGAGCCAGACAGTGACTAAGACCAGGCCTACAAGCAAAGAAAGAAATGAATCAGGATTATGTGAAACCATTTTGCAACAGTTGGGAACTTTAGCTCTAACCCCACTTTCTTCTCAAAAAGTTGAGGGTTTGGTTGTTAAGGAAGCCCCTAGATCTTCTATAGATGTCTAGCCAAAGAGATTCCTATTAGGATCATCATCTTCAAGTCCAGAAGTAGATGTAGAACTTAAAGATAATTTATATAAAGATTTAATGGAACTACCTTTTGTTTGATACTCACCTTATGTTCATAATCTTGCAAAAGGAAAAAAAAGGTTTGATTCCTTACACATGGTCCCACATATAAGTATTTGAGAAGCGTGGACAACAAAGGTGGGATGCACAAAGATAAAGACTAGGATTCGCACAATGGTCCAATGATGATGATACTTGTCACCAATCATCTGGAGTCTGATAAGTTCTTCTCAAATCACACTAACTCCTATAAGGATGTGTGTTTAAAAACTTTAGATGATCCAGATGATCTTCAAATCAAAGATTCACCTCCAGAATTTGAAGAAGAAATTCATTCAACCATCGACAAGCTCAAAGAAATCAACCTTGGGACAGAAAAAGATCCACACCCCACATACACGTTCTAGAATGAAGAAGAAACCAATGACTTAGTTAGACTATTGACTGAGTTTAAGGACTACTTTGCATGGAGCTATGAAGAGATGCCCGAATTATCTCATGATGTAGTAGTCCACAAACTAGTAATAGACCCTAACGCTAACCCTATCAAGCAAACTCCTAAGCGCTTGCAATTAGAAATTAAGTAATAGGTCATTTCTGAAGTCAAGAAATTGATCGATGATGGTTTTATCAGGGAAGAAAAATACCCTTAGCCGGTCATCCCGCTAAGAAAAAAAGAATGGCCAAATTCATATGCAATTTCGTGGACTTAAATAAGGCATGTCCTAAGGATGAATTTTCACTTCCTATACCAAAATTAATGGTGGACATCACCCTCATCTCATGTAGTATTCTCCTTTATGGATCCGCTACAACCAAATCAAGATGGCCCCGAGGATGAAAGAAACACTACTTTGAACCTCGATCAAAATCTATTGTTATAAGGTCATGCCTTTCGCCTTAAAATGTCTGCTACATACCAGGCCATGACTCGATCAATGAACTCATCATCAAGTTGAATGCTATGTTGATGATCTAGTAGTCAAAAGCAAAGAAAAGGAAGACCATCTCTTTGACTTGAGAGTAGTTTTCAAACGGTTAAGATAATTCAACCTCAAAATGAACCCCATGAAGTGTGCATTCAGAGTAGCTTCAGGGAAGTTCCTTGGGTTTGTTGTCTGACACTAGGGAATAGAGATAGACCCAAAAAATATCAAAGCCATCTTAGAAATGATACCTCCTAAAAGTTTAACCCAACTCAGATCATTCCAAGGGACATATATCTAAGATGCTTTATCTCCAATTTATTGAGGAGATGCAAGCCAATTTTTAGCACTTGTCAAAAAGGATGCTAAGTTTAAGTGAGATGATAAGTGTCAGCATGCTTTTGAAGACATCAAACAATATTTGGTGAAGCCACAAGTTCTAGCAGCCCCTATCCCGAAAGCCACTTATTCTTTACACCGCTATAGTTCATGACTCCCTTGGCACTTTGTTGGCCCAAAATAATGACAAAGGGAAGGAGAATGCTCTCTCTTACCTCAACCGTCCTCTGATCCTTGCTGAAGCAAACTATCCACCTATAGAGAAACATTGCCTAGCTCTCACCTTTGCATTCCAAAATCTATGACATTACATGCTCTCTTATAAAGTGGACTTGATTTCAAGAATCAATCCACTACAATATCTCATGATACAGTCGATGCTATCCAGTCAGTTGGCACGTTGGTCCATGATTTTATCACAGTTTGACATCACATTCATACCCCTTTGTGCTGTGAAAGGACATACACTAGCGAGTTTCTTAGCAGCACACCCACTTCCTATTGATTCCTCACTTAGTGATGACCTCCCCGATGAATAAATCATGAACTTAGAGGACACTAGCATCCGCCATTGGGAGATGTATTTTGATGGTGCGGCTTCCTTTTAAAAAGGAGAAGAATCATGATCTACTCTTGGAAAGGCAAGTGGGAATCATTCTCTAACAGACCACGATGTGATGAGATTCTTACTATCTCCAATCCATGTACCAACAAGATGTCAAGTATGAGGCTTTGATTGCTGGTCGAGTTAATTACAAAGGTGTGTCAAAAGTATCAACTTCTATGGGGATTCTCATCTGGTCATCAACCAGATTTGGTTCCTATAAGGTTCTAAAACCTAAGCTTCATCACTACCATGACTGCACCATGAAGCTGATGGCCCAAATCTCTTAGGTCACCATCTACAAGATTCTTTGAGCAGAGAACAGTAGCAGATGCTTTGGCCAAACTCACCAAGGAGTTGGTATGTCCAGAAGATGAGTCCATTCTAGTAAGGGTCCAAAATAGACAAGTCATATCCCTTATTGATGCTGAACTCGTCGAGAGCTACTCTCTTGAAGTGGAGGTTTTCATTGTCAATAAAGACGAGGAGCTGTATTGGAGGCTATGTGGAGAAAGATTCCCACACACATAATAGAGTTTCCTTCAAATCATGGTGAAAGGAGAGGCAAAATTATATATGTAGAAATTCATCTTGGTAAGATGCCACGTAGATCCATAGATGTACTTATTCAGGTGATCAAATTCATCATCAAGATATAGTGTACTATCTCAAAAGATAGAAGTCACTACCCTTTAATGGAACCAATCACCTTAATAAGGACTCCTAAGGATGATGAGTCAAGCATGTACTGAGATTCTTCTCACTTTATATGGAAAAGTAAAGTAGGGTTTAGTTTAACGGGTTTGTTAAGTTTAGGGATAAGCCCCCTGTTAATTATATATCCCAAGGACTAGATCCCTAGGAAAACTCTCGATTAAGGTAAATGATTATTGTCACTGAAGATTCCAATAGGAAGGACTATCACTCAATTAGTTTCATGTTTGAAGATCAAATGGGATTGATCAAAAGAGAGAGTTATTATCGAAGCCAAAATGAGAATAAGTAGGAGATGCTCATGATGCTAGGAAACCTATCAAGCATCTCAAACTATCCTAAAATTGGGCTTTACATTTTAGAAATTGATTTAATTTTTTTGAGTTCCTAAAGAGCCTAATCCACATCCAGGCCATACATAAAGCAAAAAAGAAACAAGGAAAATATTCCACTTAATGTGCAAGTTAAACAAATATCAATAAATTTATAAAACTAGTGCAAAAAGAATAAAATATCATTTGTGGTTGGGCACCATCGTACAAACTCAAAAATATCAAATATGAGTAGCCGAGCTCTACCTTTATACAACCCAGATTACAAATGAATTAAATTACAATTTAAGCAAAGGAATTCATTGTTATGGGGGTCATCAAGCTTTACTCATCTTTCTCTTTCTTCTTCTTTCGTTCTTTTCTTCTTTGGATCTTCCTTTGGGAGGTTAAATGGTAGATGCTCCAAGGCCTCACATGGTGTATAAGATGGAATCTTATGACCAATATTCTTCCTAACCCCCATAACAAATCATTCCAAAATCCAAAACATACATATTTTTACATGAAAAGGAAAAGGGAAAATCTACCTAACACCTGCAAAACAAAGGTTAATCAAATCACAACACACAAATCCTAAGCATTTACATTGGACTTATCATCCCACACAAGGGTGACTAAGTCCACCTAGCCTATGGATTATGCAAAGGGGTATATGCACCTGCAAGCAAGAAGCATTTATATTTTTATTTATGATAGTGCCCTTTTAGCACAATCCCCTACAGAAAAAAATAGTTAGACTAAGCCCATCCTACCATTCATTCTATGAGCATACACCCTAACATCCAGCCTAAAATATTCATGAAAAACCAAAATATAACATCATAATCACCCAAAAAGCTAGAAGTGGTGACTTAGGCTAATGTGTGTGCCTTGAAGGTTTGTGTGATATGCTTAGCTTAGGACTTTAGGTTCGAATTTTCTAAGTGTAAAGGACATGTTCAACTAAGAGGAGGGTTTCATTTAAGTTGTTTAGTGACTTTGGCTTATTTTTATTTCATGTTTTAATTTGATTTGAGCGAAATCTATAATTAATTACTAAGTTATAAAGAGAGGGAAAGAGAAGGGAACTTCTCTTTCCTTCCCTAATTCTTAAGTAATTTCTAAGGTAAGTAACATTTTAGTTTCATTTAGGTGAATGTTTTGATTAAATCTTTTAATTAATCATAAGTTTAGATCAAATCTAAACAAACTTATCAAAAAAGAAAGACATTTTAAGATTAAGAAAAATGAATCAAAATTCACATAACATACATTACTTCAATTCTTTCCCAACATTTATAACATGCATATGGATGGATCCTAAGCATATCTATACATGCAAATGAGATAATTAACACACTTTATGATGCATGATAAGTAATTTATTTAAAAAAATTTAGAAGATTTAGATGCATGATTTTTCTTAAGTAGAAAAGATTTTCTTTATCCAAAATTTCACATACATGCATGAAAGTAGGAAAGGCATAAGTGAGTACAAAACCATTGTTAACCAGAGGTGTAAGGTATAAGACCTACTTAGGGATACTTAAAGCCTTGCAACCTCAAGGTTGCCCAGACTAGTATACCACTTTCCTTAAGTACTAACATACATATAAAGGAATTGAAATGGAAAGAGAATACACAAAAGTTGTTTAATAGTTTCATTTTTATTTATGAAATTTATTCATGCAAATGTAGGCAATCCTTCTTAGATGAGAGAATAGGGATGAATAGGGTTTGGAATTATGTAAGTGTTGGGTTCTTTTCAAATGAACCCTACATCTTACCAACCCATATTCAAAACTATGCTAACATAAGAAAGGAAGGAAAGGCTACACTAAACATGACTTTATAAGTCATCACATGCAAGCTAATAATTAAGATATGAATAGCACACTTTTAGTTTTGATGTTTCATTTATAGGTTTTGAAAATACTTTAGATTTAGTAGTGATAATAGCCACTCATATTTTACTTTAGCCAACACATGCACATTTGACATAAAATAAACAATTTCATTTTAAACTTTGAAAACTTGAAATCATGGATGCTTGAATCACATGGCATACAATTTAATATGTTGGGAAAGATCTAAAGCAATGTAATCATGTAAAAAAAACTCACTTTACTTAATTCCTAAAGACATTCTTAAAGAATAAGAAAACTTAGAATAAATCAAAGTGAATTTCAAAAATAATTTTTTATTTGTTTGAAGTTAGATTTAATTTTGAAAAGGTGAGATGAGTTTGGTGTTCCTAAACCATTCCCACATGTGCTTAATATTTTTTTTTTAATTTTCAAATAATTAAATCCATTTTGAAGTGTTGATTAGGTTAGGGTATACAAACTTAATTAACCCTCACCTACAACAGAAAAATTAACAATTATGAGAGATAACCCACAAGGTATGTAAATTTGCAATGCACCTTGTAATGAAAAGGTCTAATGTAATTTGGCTCACAATTAAAAGTTAATTAAGCTAAGGTGTTTAGCTTAAGTACTTTTAAAACATCCTTTAACACTTATATAAAGGGATTTTAATTTCCTTTTAATTTTTATTAACACCCAAGCATCTACTCAAGGTAGATTAATTAAGTTCAAAGATTTTAGAATTTTGAAAATTATTTAAAGGGTAATTAATGAATAATTATATTAAAGGATTAAGGAAATAAAGATTAGGAATAGCTTAGGAAATACCTCAAAATTATTCCAAAATCACAATCATCTAACCTTAATACAACTTAAACATAGGGAAAATCCACAAATTACACCTTAATTACTCTTAATTACATGAAAAGAGTAATTTAGAAATGAGCTAGCAATTTCCCTAATCCAGGCCTCAATAAATCTCAAGAAAATTAGGGGAGTTAGAGGCCATCCACTAAAATGAACCCTAGAAGTTTGAGATTTATTGGTGACTTAATTAGGGAATAATTAGCTAATTAGCATTCCCAAAGAAACCCAAATTTAAAGAAAAAGGGAAATCAAAATACATTGAAAACATTCTTAAAATATTGTAGATGATATTATCTATCCATGGAATTTTTCTAATCTTTCTAGGTTGAGTTATGATTTTTTTGAAGGTTTCTAAATTAATTAAGAATTAATAATAATCCCTAACTAATCCTAAGCTAATACCACCACTACACGGTGGTGGTGGCGGTGCTTTACACGGTTATGCGGAGCCCCTACTTAACTTGTCAAGTCAAGGAATAAACGGCAAATACTTTATCTTATCATCAAAGATCGGATGACTAAGGATACACCCATGGTTTTAAATCAGATAAAGGATATAAAAACATGAGAAATAATCTCATCCATCCATCTAAAAATTTGCGGATGGAAGACTGAGATGAACTGAGTTCTTCCCTGAAGATGAATGTGAAATGTTCACAATCCAAGGGGAGATCTGAGCTCGATCCTTGATAGATTCATTCAAGACTCAACCCACACCATCTAAAGGACCAAAGTGGACAATCCAACGGTGGATTTTACATGAAATGGAAATTTCTTTCACAAAAGACCAACACCTCTTAGCCTAAGTGAAAATCACTAACCTCACCGATGCTCGAGATCGATGAGATAGCTTCATCTAGTGGAGACGAAGCCCTATTGAAGTTCCTAGCTCTTGAGGTTTAATGTAGAGATTTATGGACCAACTCCTCTTCACTCCCCTTGCGACTTTGATTGAATTGATCCCTTTTGCCTTGAACTCAATTGGATGCTTGGAAAGCTCGCTCCAGACCCGTGCAAGAGGAAGGTAGATCAAGTGTAGAGAAAATTGGGAATCAAGGTGAGTTCCCCTAGTTTGTATTGTGCAAAATTGAAGAAGACAAGATCCAAATCCCCTCTAGGGGGCCTTGGGAAAGCTCTATGAAGGTTGCTAACTCTCTCTAGGCTCCAATCGATCAAGTGGAAATTAAAAATTTAGTGGATTAGGGGGAGTATATCTCAAGCATCAGCATAAGCTTTTTTTTGATCCAATTGACCTCATGGGATGAGTTGTTTTGGCTGTTAGGGGTGTGCACATGGTCGGTTTGGCCAGAAGAGTGGAAGGCTAACTCCCATGTGCATCCAATTGAGCTTTGGGGGGGAGTTTAAATGTTTAATTTAGCCATAGGTGGTTGAGTTTGGTCCATGGGCCAAATGGGGTGACCCAAACCCATTGGGTTGGGTGCACCATTCATCACTAGGTCCCTTTAAGATTTTAGGAGAGCCTCAAGTGATTGTGATGAGTGCATGACCAAAATAACCATGGGCTAGGCCAAAATTTGTTTTATGGCCTAGGGGTAAAATGGTCATTTTACTTTTTTTTTTTCAATTTGGGTATGTTTGGTATGTTAATAACATAGGTTGGGCCAAGTTTCAATAGATTTGGAATCCATTTGATAGGGTTTGGCTCATGTTGACCCATTTAGGTCAAAATGCAACTTGGGGTCAAGTTGACCAATAGGTCAAATTGGGTCAAACCAAGGGTTGGGCAAAGTTCATATGACCATTTGAAATATTTTGGTGCCTTTTGGTTTGGTTCAATTTGGTATAGATTTGGTTTTGGTTTATATGACTCATTTAGGTCAAATGGGTCAAGTTGACCCATTTGACCCATTTGACCTATTTGGGTTAGGTCAAGGGTAGGTTTGGATTTAGTTGGTCATATGGAGTGGATTAGTATCTTTGTTTCCAATCAATTTGGGTTAAGTTTAATTTTGGCTCAACATGACCCCTTTAGGTCATGTTGGGTCTAGTTGGCCAATTGAGGCTTTGGTCAAGTTCCACAAGTGATTTGGAATGGACTTGACTCATTGGTTTCAATCAATTTCTCTTAGATCAAGTTTTGACATATTTTGGCCCTTTAGGTCAAAATGGATCAACTTGGGTCAAGTGGGCCACTTGGGCTAGATTAGGCTCAAATGTTGGCTTGGTCAAGTTCAAACATAGGTCATGAGTGAACTTAGATCAAAGGTTTCAATCAATTTGGCCAATGGTGGAATTTGGCTATGTTAGTTTCATATAGTTAATTATTGACTTGTTCAACTAGTTTGACTTGGTTTGACCCAATTTGATTGATTGATCATCCCATGATGATTGTGATCATGATGAGGGGCAAATATGAGTTTGGTTCAATCCAATTTGGTTAGGATCAAAGTTGGCTCATAAAGGGTTTAGGTCACTTTGGTCAAGTGAGCTGGTGGGTCAAATGGCTTGGTCAAAGCTTGATTTGAAGTTGATTGATATTGTATATGGACTTATGATTGAAATATAAATCCATTTATAAGTATTGAAGTCAAATGGGTTTTGATCCATTTGAAAATTTCATATTCAAAGGAAGAATATGAAGGATTTGGGTATGATTTTGATTTGGGTTTGATTGTTTGATTGAGGTTTATGAGCTCATGATTGTAGGAATAAAAAACATGAGGGAAAATGAAGATTGGTTGAATTGATTTTGGCTAAGTTCAAAATTTTGGCTTGAAAGGCTTAGATTTGATTTTGAGTGGATTTGAGTTTAATTTTTGAAGTGGGTTTTGATTGTTTGTATTTATATTTCACTTATATATGTGAATATAAATGAGAATTTAAATTGATCATGATAAAATTTTAAGAATTTGAAAGATTTTAATCATGATTTGGGTTAAATCCATTAAAAGGAATTTAAAGGATTTAAGGGGATTTTTAATTAGAAATTTAATTTTTGAATTAGATTTGATTGATTTATATTTGTATTTCATTTATATATGAGAACATAAATGAGAATAAAAATATATTTTTAGAAAATCCCATGAGTTTGAAAAGGTTTGATCAAAGTTTAGGTTAAATCCATTAATGAAAAATTATGGGATTTAAGGGAATTTCAAGCATTTTAAATTCAGAATTTAGTTTTTGCCTTTGATTAGATTGATTTATATGTATATTTCATTTATATATGTGAATATAAATGAAGATATAAATTGATTTTGAGAAAATCCCAAGGGTTTGAATTGATTTGATCAAGGTTTAGAGTTGATTTTGGCTAAGTCATTTAATGGAAAATTAAAGGAATTTAGCAAAATTTTCATGAATTGATTTTGAATTTTGAATTTGATTTGATGAGTTTGAATTTATATTTCATTTATATATGAGAATATAAATGAGAATCTAAATGGATCATTAGAAAATCTTAAAGATTTGAATAGGTTTGAATCATGATTTTGGTTGAGTCCTTAAGAAAGGGTTAAGGACTTAGGAATTTGAACTTAGAAATTTTTGATTGAATTTGATCATGGCTTTCAATCATGGATCTCAATCATGAAATTGAATAATGGAGTTGAATTGAGTTAGGAGAAAATCAAATAGAATTGATTTGGAGTTTGACTTGAAAGAAGGAAAGTGAGGAATGGTTTAAGTTAAAGGGTAGAATATTTTTCTTACACCCCTAAGGTATGACCTATCCCTTTAGCTAACTCTTATAAGTCTACTAGGGCTAGGTAGAGTGCCCACCTAATCACTAGATGTGTCTTAAAATTAAAGAACTCTTAAAGTCTCAGAGGAATCCTAAGCCTAAGATGGAGGTGTTGAGAGCTCATAGATTACTTGAACATAGGCAAACTACCTCAAGAGTAATCACAAGCCCATCAGATAAAGCAGAGAACAACCTTCTATGCTCTCGTGGATAGCACCTTGTACCGACGATCTTTTGTTCAAATGTGGTTACGTTGCTTAGAAAAATATGAAGCCCGTAAGATCGTGACCGAGGTGCATTCAGGTTTATGCGAAGCACATCAATTTATTCTGAAGATGAAAGCCAAAATCAAAAGACTAAGATACTACTGACCCTCAATGATTACAGATTGTATGGATATAGCTAGGAGATGCTAACAATGTCAAGTACACAGTGTGGTCTTACATCAAGCACCCAACATTCTACACCATACATTGGCCTCATGGCCATTCGAGTGTTGGGATATTGACATAGTGGGTCTGATTGATCCTCCTTCTTCTAAGGGTCATTGGTTCATCCTAGCTGCCATCGACTACTTTTCTAAGTGGGCGGAGGCAATCCCACATAGAGAGGTCACAGCTTAGCCTGTGCTTCAGTATTTTAGGAACTATATCGTATATAGGTTTGGGGTGCCTCGATGAATTATATCCGATAATGGTACTGCATTCAAAAGCACCAAGATCAACAGTTTTTCCAAGACACATATATATTGGAGATACTCCACTATCTACTACCCCAGGGTGAATGGCATAGCATAAGCATTCAAAAAAAATGCTCATCAAGATACTAAAGAAGACACTCAACGATAATTAGCGATAGTGACATGAGTAGCTAGTTGATCCCTTGTGGGCATACCACACCACATACAAAACTTCAATCCAATCTACCCCGTTCTCCATAGTGTACAGGTCTGAAGCCATTCTACCATCAGAAGTCCAACTCCCATCACTAAGGATAACAATGTGTAGTAAAATCACTGCAGAGCATAATGCCAGGTTACTGTTAGAAGAGCTCGAAGGTTTGGAGGAGAGACGCCTATAAGCATGCCATAACCTCGAGTTATACAAAGTCAAGATGATTCAAGCTCACAACAAGTTGGTCCACCTTAGATCTTTTTAAGTAGGAGAGCTTGTTTTAATTCTAAGAAGACCAATTATTGCCCATCAAAAGATGGGACACAAGTTTGAACCCACTTGGGAAGGCCCTTTTATCATAAAGAAGGCATACCAAGAAGGATCTTATCAACTTATTGATTGTAAAGGGGAACATCCGATGCTTCCAATTAATGGGATCTATTTGAAGAAATAATATCCATGAAATCATGTTTGAAAATAATTATCATCAAAATTCTATTCCAATTCATCAAAATATTCTCTTCATTCGAAGTGTGGGTTGCTTGTTTACAAATCTGTCGTGATATGTTTAGGGTAGGTGTAAGAGAACCTAAGAAGCATCCTATCCTTCTTTTGCAACATGAACATGAATTAAAAATGATTCCCTAGTGCTACTAGAGTAGGTGTAAGAGAACCTGAGAGGCATCCTATTTTAACTAACACAACTAAGTTAGGTGTAAGGGAACCCAAGCATCATCCTTTCTTGGTGGGAACACAACTACCATTCGTAGCACCATTTCATCAACTTTAAAGCGTGTTTTAGGATAGGTGTAAGAGAACCCAAGGGACATCCTATCCTTCTTTAACGAAGATGCAAACACATATTTTTTGTCTCGAGCTATTTTTGATGTAAGAGCAAGCCCCTGTGACACTCACTTATTAGCTGCTCTAGGTCAGGCTAACATGCTACCTTGCTAGTCTGTCACCCTAGTGGTCACTTGTCTGGCAGATGTGAGTCACCATGCTTACTTCCTAACTTGACCATTACAAACTGATGAGCGCCTTGTTAGTTTGGTAAACATCACTGCGCAGCCAGGAAGCTACCTCATGTTGACTCTATTTAAGAGGATGTAAGCCTACATGTCTTCTTCTTGAACTAGCCATCATGCATTGACTAGGTCAAGTATAATTAAGATTTAGGATAAGTCCTCCAACAGCTCCTTTGGAGTTGATATAAGTTTCCTAGTGGCATTCACTCAGTGGTCACCCTAGATCTGATAACATCTATCGAGTCAAAGACAGACTATCCCAGCAATCTGTTTCAATGTAGGAGGATGTGAGTCCCCGATGCTTTCTTCCTAGGCTAATTATCACAAATCGATGGGCACCTTAGGTTGGTTGATGTCGCTATGTTGACAATGACTCACCTGATGGATATATTACTCTTGGCTAATGTGAGTCCTCGCGCTTTCTCCTTGAGTTGGCCATCAAATACCTACAGTCATTATCTTCTTCAGGGATCAGGATAAAGCCCTTAGTGGCCCCTTCCCTGCAGGCGCTATGTTTGGATTACATCTTTTGCAACCCCATTTAGACACTACACAGGCTACTCTTGGATTAGATAGCCCCTCTTTCCTAGTAGCCACCCCTATGGTTGGAGAATTTGTTCGGGATGCATAGATTCTCCTTTTGTTCAGTAAATATGAGATAGGGCTAAACTGATATAAGCTCCTTCTCAATATGATCCCTTATAAACCAATAGAGTCCATGATAAACAAATAAGCAAACAAATAAATTTATTTTCTTATGGATTAGGAATTCAAACCCCTAGTGGCCCCTTTCCCAAGCATGCATCCTACTTTTAGGGCAGTGTCAATAAAACTCCTTATAAGAATTGCCTGACTACACTTGAGTTGAGATAAGTCCCTGACTTGGTACTCTCTCAGTAGTCACCCTTAGGTCGGGTTCAATCTATTTTGCTACAAATAGGTTTCCCCGACAATCATTTCGCTCTGAAAGATGTAATTCTACTACGCATTTTTTCTAGCATGACTATCGTTAATTGACAGGCAACCCTAGGTCAGATTGACATGCTACCTTGCTAATGTGTCTCCCCAATGGTCTGTTATTCAAAAAAGATGTGAGTCCCCGTGCTTTCTTCCCTGAATTAGCCACTGCAAACCGAAAGGCACCCCTTTAGTTGGATAGTTCTCCCCTTTGGTCGGGAAGCTATTCCCTTTGGATTGGTGAATCTAAAGTAGATCAAGGATGATATGGCTCCTACTCAGTGTAGTACATCACAAACCAAAGGGATTCATCAAATATAATTAAAATAAAATTAATTTTAATTATCTTTGAGCTAATTTAAGTCCCCAGTGGCATTCACTCAGTAGTGAGCCTAATGTTGGGTCTGATTCATTGTGTTACCAATGGATCACCCCAACGACTGATCCCTACTTTGGGAGATGTAAGTCTGCTACTATTTCTCTCTAGTACAGCTGCTGCACAATGAAAGGCAATCCCTTTGGTTGGATAGTCCTACTATGTGGTTGGTAGACTACGCCTTTGGATTGGTAAATCTGAAGTAGGCCAAGGCTGACATGGCCCCCATCCAATGCAGTCCATCACAAGCCGACAGGGTCCATCTCAAAAATTTAAAATTTAAAATAAATCCAACCAACCTCTCTAGTGGAGTTAAATTAAACAAACAAATCAATTAGCTTCTCCTTAGTAAGATGAAAATATTTCTAATTCCCCCAGTGGAATCAATTCAATCCAACCAGAACTTGCTCCCCTAATGGAGTTCACATTCTTATCCCCAATGGATTCCAAAATTCTAATCCCCCAGGGGATTTCACAACCCTTTATCCCCAATGGATAACTTGAACCTTTTTCCCTAGTGGAAGGCTCATATACTTAATCCCTAGTGAATTCCTCCTTCACTCTCTTACGTCTTTGACATAAGTAGAGTTGCATTGCACTAACATCTTGGTTCCTTCTGCACTTCAGGTTTAGGAGTAGATTATTTCCGTTAGTGCTTGCGATCGTTCAAACGTTGTTGATCATCTAGGTCAACACCAATACATGTGGTATGCCTTATCAGTCATACCACACCTATTGGGCGCCCTTTGTTGACCCTCCTTTTGGAGTGAGCTTTCAACTTCTCCATCTTAGACATAGGACTCCTCTAGACGCTAAGAGTTTCTTAGTCTTAAGATACTTCTAGTGATTAGGTGAACACTTAACCTAACTCTAGAGACTTAGAAGAGTTACCCATAGGAATATGTTATGCCTTAGGGGTAATAGGAGGACTTGCCTAACCTATAACTTGAACCTAATCCTTGCTTCTCTCCTTCAAACCAATCCGAACCCAAATCTTAAATCAATTGCAACTCAATTGATTTTATCAAATCATAAATCATTTCCAAAACCCAAATCTTAAATTAATTCCAACTCAATTGATTTTCTCAAATCACAAATTAACTCCAACTCAATTGATTTTTTCAAATCATAAATCAGTTCCAAAATCCAAATCATAAATTAATCCAAATCAAATGATTGAAACCCATGATTGAATTCAAATCCCAAAATCTTTTCTAAGCCCATTTATTTCATCTTATGGACTTAACACAACAAAATATTTTCGCATAACCCATTTAGATTCTAATTTTTATTCATAAATACAAATGAAGTATAAATCAAAAATAACCAAAACTAAACCCAAAATTATACCAAAATCTAACTTATACCCTTTCAAGTCAAATCCTTGAACTTAGCCAAATCATTCTCAAATCAATTCAAACCCTTGGATTTTCTCTTCAAACAATCACTCCTTCAATAACATGCCCAAATATAAACATAAACTATAATCATCAAACCAAAATCAAACTAACCCAAATCAAACCCATGTTCACCCTTTTGACTTGAAATTATCAAATGAACCAAAACCCATTTGACTCCAAACAACTTATATTGGATTTATATTTACATCATAAGTCCATTTGTGAGTTCAACTAAACTTGAATCAAGCCTTGACCAAGTCTATTGTGCACTAGTTCTAATACATGTAACTGAACGAAAGGACCTTCTTGAGCCAAATTCTAATCCAACCCAAATTGGATTGAACTAAGCCCATCCAAGCTTCACATTGTGATCAACAATCATCATAGAATGATCAATCACTCAAATTGGGTCAAACCAAGTCAAACCTATCCTTTGATAAAGTCAACATTTAACCCAAATAAAACCCAAACTAGCCAAACCAAATTGATTGAAACCATTGATCTAAACTAATTCATAATCAGTGATTGAACATGACCAAGTCATCAATTGAGCCAAACCAAGCCTAATTGGCTACTTGACCTAAGTTGACTCAAATTGACCTAAAAAGTCAAAATGGGTCAAATCTTGATTTAAGTCAAATTGATTTCAACCAATGGGTCAAATTCATTCAAAAGCACATATTGAGCTTGACCAAAGCTTCAATTGACCAATTAGACCCAACCAACCCCATTTGACCATGAACCCAACTTGACCTAAAAATTCAAATCAACTTGAAATCGAACCAAATCAAAATTAATTGAAACCAAAACTTGCAATACATTTCAAATGATCAACCAAGCCTAGGACAACCTATGACCTAACCCAATTGGGTTAAATAGGTTAAATTGGTCAACTTGACCCATTTGACCTAAATGAACCTAAATGAACCAAAACTAAATCCAAATTGAACCAAACCAATGATACCCATAGGCTCCAAATGATCATTTGAACTTGACCTAACCCATGGTTTGACCCAATTTGACCAATTAGTCAACCTAACCCAATTCGACCTAACTTGACCTAAATGGGTCAAAATTGAACCAATTCAAATCTAATGAACTCCAAATCATTTGAAATTTGGCCCAACCCATTTTTGAATCATCTCAAATCTGCCCAAATCAAAATCATGACCAAATGATCACTTTGCCCTTAGGTAAAAGGGTATCCTATGACCAAATTCACTTGGAATTTGGTCATTTCTTTATGATGGCCACTTGGCATCCTTCTAATGGTCCACATGGATACCAAAGAGGGTGATGAACATGACCCAATGAGCTTGGATCATCCATGACTCAAGCCAAGGCCAAACTGACCTCTCTAATAGAAATTGAACACTTGGATCACCAAAGGTACTCACCTAACACATGGGCATCCACTCTCCTTCCCTCCACTACCCAAAATGACCGACATGGGGTGTTTTGCAGCTCAAATCATGAACCCAATCATTGCCATTGATCAGAAATGGCAATTCTGCCCTTCACCATCCAATCCAAGGAGGGGGAGATATACTCCCCCTCATTCTCACTCAAACCACAAGCATTCATTTCCACAGAGCTAAGGAGGTTGAGTCGAAGCTTCTCCAAGCTTTGCAAGCCATTCTTGAGCTCCCCCATTTCTCCTTCTCGATTTTGCTCAAAGATGAAATAGAGGAAGTCAACTGAAGTTCCAACTCACCCAATTCTCCATCAAAACCAAATTAACCTTGCACACACCATCAGTGGACTTCATCAAGCTCAACCTAGTCATTTCCCAAGTCTCCAAGCCACGAGAAGCACTACTTTGATCAAACCCGATCACCATTGAAGGGGAGCTTGGTCAACTGAACCATCCAAATCAAATCAAGACCTAATTCCTTCAACAAGGCTTTGTCTCTACTATACGAAGCTACCTCCTTCGTTGGAAGTGCCAGTGATAGCCTCCGGCGAGGTAATTGCTCAAAACCATAGCCATAGGAAATTATGGTCAGTCCTTTTTCAAAGAAATTATCACCCCTTGAGATCTTGACCGTTGGATGTGCATCCCCCCTCCTTCCAAAGGTGTAAGATCATTTTATCCCAATGAAGCTCGGGTGAAATTGAATGAAGAGATGGCTCTCATCTCGCCGCCAAAGGAGAAGGATCACGCCGCCATTTATGATTGGAATATGACGATTAGATCACGTGATCCCCTTTGATTTAAGACTAAATGATTAATCTCATGCTCGATCTTAGATCGAGCGGCTCATAGAAAGATCCACACCGCAACGATGGATGTGACAACTTAAATAACATATCCCATAATGCCATGTAGAAAGCGTGTCGTGTCAGCCACCACGTGGTCCAATGGGATTAGGAGGTTAATTAGGATTAATTAATTTGATTTTATGCTAAAACTTCCAAAATTCATAACTAATTATAGAAAAATCTAAAAATACAAATAAACACTCATTTTAAATATAATTCAGAGAAGAATAACAGAAAAGTAAAAGTAATTAATTTTGAATAATGATTTTAACTCAATTTAGGTTTTATTGGAAATAAAATTAAGCTAATTACTCTTTAATTAATCTAGCAATTAACCTCAAACTTTTGGGATTAATTAGTGGAATGGTCTCTGCCTCTCATGATTTTCTTGGAATTTATTGTTTTATTAATTAGGGAAATTGCTTGTTTCATCCCTAATCACTTTCTTAATTAATTAAATGATTAATCATCTTATTAAACAGTGATAACTGCATTAATTAAGCTTGCCAATCATCATGAAATAGTGAATGGGCTCAGGGAATGATATTAGGATTTCTTTTCTAATATATTCCCCTAAGTTTATTTCATTTGGACAAACACTTAATTAATTTGCATATTAATTAATGACTTAATCACTTCATTAATTAGTTCAATTAATCAAACTCAAAACTAAATCACTCTAAAACTTAATCATTTAATTCTTGGGTAGATTCTTAGGTGTTCAATAACCTAGGAGGATTTTAAAGGAAATCATAATCAAACTACATGTGTAGGATGGTTATGAAAGTGCTTAATTAAACTCTTTAGCTTAATTAATCAATAATTGTGAGCCAATTGCATTAGGCCCCCTTCATTTCTTAGGTGCATTATTGATTTAATTTTCATGTGGTTGCATATCATATATTGGCTCACAATTACTTGAAAATTATGTTAAAGTGGTATAGGTAAGGGGTAATTAATAGATCTAATTCATACCTTAACCTAAACAAATATTAAAATCAACCTAATTATTCTAAAGTTAAACAAAACTAATTCACACATGAGGGAAATGGGTTAGGACCAGCAAACCCTTTTCATATTTCCTAAGTCATATCAAATTCCAAAATAAAAATCTCTTTAAAAATTTTTGATTCATTTTAGATAATCCTATTTTATATGATTGTCCTTAAGAAGTAATTAGGGTGAATGAAGTCATGTTCTTACATCCCTTTATTTCTTTCCAAGCATGCTAAATATTATTTTTCATATGAAATCATGAATTCATTTCTTTCAAAAATCAATTAAATAAAATAATTCATTTTATGTCAAATTGCATGTGCTAGCAAAAGTTAAGGATATGAGTGGCAATTATCACTATTAAATCAAAAAATTATTTTTAAAACCTATAAACCAAAGATTACGAATGAAGTGATGTTACTTATAAATATTTATGAGCTTGTATGTGATTATAGCATAAGATGTGTATTATGAAGTTCTTTCTTCTTCTCTTAACATGGATTTATGTAGGACTTGCAAAGTGTATTGTTCATTTGAAAAGAACACAACACTTGCTTAAATCTATTCCTATGCATTTCTATGTTTTGACTTAAGAATGATCTTCATATTACATATGTAAATTATACAACCAAATCAAACATAATCTTTTGCATGATTCTTTATATACTTGGTTCTTTTTGCACATCTACATGTATTTAAGAAAAGTGGTATATTAGTCTGGACATCTCGAGACTGTGAGGCTTTAAGTAGCCCTAAGTAGGTCTTGTACTATACGCCCTTGATGTAGAAAATAATGGAGCCATACTCACTTATAACTTTTATATATGTGGATGTGCATTTTGTTAATGAATGAGAAATCCCCCTTTTATACATTATAAAAACATGCATCAACGGAACATCCAAATTTTCAAATCATATCTCTTAGCATTCATCATCAAAGTTTGCTAAAAATTTGCATTGCATGTATAAATATTCTTATGATTATTCATATGCATGGTATACATGGTGGAAAGAAATAAATGGGTGTGTGTTATGTGGTAGTAATCCACCTTAACTAATCTTAAGAGGCCTTTCTTGTTGAATAGGGCTATTTAGAATAAATCTAAACTTAGGATTAATAAAAATACATAATAAAATATTCACTAAATAAAATTCATTTATGAATATATCTTAGAAATTCTTTAAGGTAGGGGTGAAGGAGAGTTCTTCCTCTCTTTCTTCTCTTCATAATTTTTAGTTGCTAAGTGTAGGTTCATTCAAACCAAATCAAATAACCAACTAAAATTGACAAATCAACTAAACCACTTAAATTGAAACCACCATCTAAATTGAATCCTTCACACTTAGAAGATTCCACCCTTAAAAGCTACACATACTAACACATCTAGCTTTATGTTAGGTGCATGGTTTGATGCCTAATATTATTATGTAATGTAATATTTTAGACGGATGTTAAGGTGTATGTCTATGTTAGATCTTTTTAATCATGTTTCTATGGGTTGTGCTTAAGAGCGTAAAAAAATATAAATGCTTTTGCTATGTAGGTTGCTTATACCTCTAAGCATAACTCAAATTAGGACAGGTAGACTTGGTTACCCATATGTGGGGGTGCTAAGTTCAAATTATTTATATAATTGATTGGGTTGTGTGGTATGTTTAGCTAATCTCTATTTTGCAAGTTTAGTTAAATTTATCTTTCCCATTTTGATATAAACTTTGCAATTAAGATTTGGAATGCATGTTATGGCGGAATAAAGGTGAACATTGGTTATAAGACCATGTCTTATATACTATGTGAAGCCTTGGAGCAAACTATATCCTAAGTAAAATAAAAAGAAAGAAAGAAATGAAGAAAGGGAGAATTGAAGAAAGGAAGAAATGAAGAAATGAAGAATGAAGACCTCAATAACATGAATTCCTTTTAATTATAATTATTCATTTATAATCTGGGTTATATAAGGGTAGTGCTGGCTACCCATATTTCTTTCGGGTTGTGTTGGTACCACCATCGCCCCTTATTCTTTTACGCTAATTTTATAAATTGATTGATGTTATGTTTATGATTGTGCAATTAGAATGACATGATTTTCCTAGTTTCTTAATTGTTTGGTGATTGTTGAATGGCCTGGATGTGATTAGGATCTTAGGGAAAAATAAATTTTATATCCAATTAATCAACTCAAAATTAAATTAAAAAACTTATAACCTTGCTTAAAGCCTAGAACATAAATTAAGATAATAAAAGATTTAGCAACCCTTTAGTTGGATGTTGTATATCTCACATCATGCATTAATCATATTGCTTCACTCTTGCTAATGGAGGGCTTCCACCTTTGCTAGAGAAAATGGCTTGACCTTTGAGAGCCATGGTGAAAATACACATTCTTTTTTCTGATTTTGGCCCATAACCAATTTTCTCATGCATTAGGAATTTGAAATCCCATAGCTTATGTCAAATAAAAATGTCCAAAAATCAAAATAAAACTTGACAAAATTTGCATTAGATTAAGTCACGAATTCATGCCCCTCATGATCTAGTCTCTTTGAAAGTGAGTTTAAGGACTTAGTTAGTCTCCTTTCTAAATAAATAATAGCTTAGTTATCTTGCAAAGCATAAGACTTGTCTACATGCATTTAAAAATGTAGGAATAGTTAGTTGGTGGCCACCCCCAGGCGGTTGTAAGTCCAATAGTCGAGTGGTTTATTCCCTCTTATGGAGATAAACCATATACCCATTTTTTCCTTAGATTTAGGTCATGATTTAGTCCTCACCAAAGCTCCCTAGATTTAGGATCCGAGATTGTTGTTTCTTTTTGCGGACTACAAGCATAAATCCTCACCTCTTAAGCACTTCTACAATCCTATGCTGTGGAATTGTAAGCCCTATATTTCTAATAAAAATTCAACTCAAACATATAATCCTCTTCAAATTTCAAAAATATAAAGCCCAACCATAGGATAGTTTGGGATTCTCACTATGTTTCCTAGTATCATGAGCATCTACTCATCTCCTTTGGTTTCATAATAACTCTCCTTTAATCAATCCCACTTGATTTTCCAAAAATAACCAATTTATTGATAGTCCTATTTTTGAAATCTTTGGAGACAATGATCATTTACCTTAATTGAGAGTATTCCTAAGGAATATCATTCCTTAGGATGTAATTAACTATGGGGACTTATCTCCATAGGGAACTTAACAAACTCAACTTAAAATAAACCCTACTTTACTTTTTCATGTGAAGTAGGAGAAAGATCTCTGGTACATTCAAAGACCCATTGGCCTTAGGAGTCTTTATTAGGCGATTAGGTCCATTGTAAGATGGTGACTTCTATCTCTCGAGATAGTACATATTTCCTCAATATTGCACTGTGATGAATTTTTATTTTTCATCTACATCTAAAATGAATTAAATAAAAACAAAAATAAAATCTTAACTATCTTCTTTTGTTGGCCTCTACGTAGATCCATAGATGAACTTATTAGGGTGATCGGGTATGATATTGAGAAATTGTGTACTATCTTGAGAGACAGAAGTCACAATCCTACAATGGACCTAATCACCTTAATAAGGACTCCTAAGGATAATGGGTCTTTGAATGTACTAGAGATTCTTCCCTTACTTTACATGAAAAAGTTAAGTTAGATTTATTTTAAACTGGGTTCATTAAGTTTCCTATAAAGGCAAGCCCCCATAGTTAATTTCATCTTAAGGAATGAGGTTTCTTATGAATACTCTTAATTAAGGTAAATGATCGTTATCTCCAAAGATTTCAAAGATAGGACTATCAATAAATTAGTTATTTTTTGGGAGATCAAATGGGATTGATTAAGATGAGGGAGTTATTATCGAAATCAAATGTCGATAAGAAGGAGATTCTCATGATGCTATGAAGCCTAGCGAGCATCCCAAACTATCCTATGGTTGGGTTTTATATTTTTTGAATTTGAAGAGAATTATTTGTTTGGGTTAAATTTTTATTAGAAATCTAAGACTTACAATTCCATGATACAAGATCATGAAAATACATAAGAGGTGAGGATTTATGCTTATAGCACATAAAGGGAGACATCGACCTCAGATCTTAAATCTAGGGAGCTTTGACGAGGGCCAAAGCACGACCTAAATCTAAGGTGAAAATGAGCATATGGTTTACCTTCATAAGAGAGGATAAACTACCCACTATTGGACTTACAATCACTGGGTGGCCAACTAACTCCTACGAAATACACATGTAGGCAAGTCTTGCTTTTGCAAGCTAGAGTTATTTATTTAGAAAGAAGACTAAGTCCTTAAAATCACTCCCTAAGAGACTAGATCATGTAGGGTATGCACTCATGACTTAACCTAATGCAAATTTTTTATTAAGTTTTAATTTCATTTTTGGACAATTAATTTGACACAGGTTATGGGATTCATATGCCTAATGCATGAGAAATTGGTTATGGACCAAAATCAACAAGAAGGATGTGTATTTCCACCATGGCTCTCAAAGGTGAAGCCATATTCTCTGGCAAAAGGTGTAAACCCTCCATAAGCAAGAGTGAAATAAGATATTTTTCATGAATAATGTGAGACATAAAACATCCATCTAAGGGGTTGCTAAATCTTTTATTATCTTGATTTATGTCCTAGGCTTTAGGTGAGGTTATAAGTTATTTTAATTTTAATTTTGAGTTGTTTAATTTGATAGAAAAGTTATTTTTTCCTAGGAGCCTAATCGCATCTAGGTTATTCAACAAAGTAAGGAAGAAACTAGGAAAAATATGTCATCATAATCACAAGTTAATCAAACATCAAACAATTTTATAAAGCTAGTACAAAAGAATAAAATGCCTTTGTGGTCAAACTCCACTGCACAAACCCAAAAAAGAATTATGGGTAGCTGAGCTCTACCCTTATACAACCCAAATTATAATTGAATAATTACAATTTAGACGAAATTCATGTTATGGGAGTCTTCATTCTTCATTTCTTCATTTCTTCATTTCTTCATTTCTTTCTTTCTTTCCTTCTTTTGGTTGATTGGAATGTGGTTGCTTGAAAGGCCTCACATGGTACATAAGATATAGTCTTATGACCAATGTTCACCTCCACTTCCCCATAATATTTATTCCAAATCCTGATTGCAAAATTTATATAAAAATGAGAAAAGTTAATCTAACTAAAACCAACAAAATAAAGAATAGATAAACACACCACACATCCCAAGCATATATATGAATAAATTTGAGTTAGTACCCCACACATGTGTAACTAAGTCCACTTGGCCTAGTTTTGGATTATGCTCAGGGGTATAAGCAACCTGCACAGCAAAAGGAATTTATATTTTTTTATGTGCACAATCTGAAAATAATGATTAGACTAAGATTGCCCTACCATTCAGTCTAATGCATACATAACATCCAATCTAAAACATTACATCATAAAATAAAATCAGGCATCAAACTGTGCACCGCCCTAATATAGGACTAGAAATGGTGACTTAGCCTAATGTGTGTACCATTTAAGGATTGTGTGGTATGTCTTAACTAGGATTTAAGGTTGAAATTTTTTAAGTTTGAATGTATACCATGCATATGAATGTGTCCTAAGCATAGCTATACATGCAATGCAAACACTTTAGCACACCTTAATGATGAATACAAAGGGATGTTGCTTGAGGAAATTTAGATGTTTCATGAATGCATGATTTTTTTAAGTAGAAAAGAGAAGGGTTCTTTTATCCATTAATCAAAAGCACATTTATATGTATGGAAGACATAAGTGAGTACGACACCATTGTTTTCTACAATAGGGGTGTAAGGTACAAGACCTACTTGGGGCTACTTAAAGTCTCGCAACCCTGATATGTCTAGACTAATATACCACTTTTCTTAAATACATGTGTACATACAAAAGTAAATTAATGGATGAAGAATCATGTAAAAGATTTTTGTTTGTTTATTTGGTTTGGTTTATATATATATGTAATATGAAGACCCTTCTTAATTCATGACATGGGAGTGCATAGGAATGAACATTAGCAAGTGTGATGTTCTTTTCAAATGAACTATACATTTTGTAAATCCTATACAAACCCATGTTAAGAAAAGAGAAGAAAGCCACATAAAATACATTTCTATATTATAACCACATGCAAGCTTATAAACATTTATAAGTAGCATACTTTCATTTATGATCTTTAATTTATAGATTTTGAAAATAATTTGTTGATTTAGTAGTGATAATAGCCGTTCATATTCTTACTTTAGCCAAAGCATGCAATTTGACATAAAGGAAACATTTCTTTCTAATTTGGTTTTTCAAATGGTATGAATGCATGAGTTCACATGGCAAACAACAATTAACATACTTGGAAAGAGATAAAGTGATGTAAGAATGTAATTTCATTCACCTAATTAATTCCTAAAGATAATCCTATGAAATAAGGTTATTTAAAGTGAATCAAAATTATTTTAAAGAGATTTTTATTCTAGTTCTGAATTTGATTTAGGAAAAGTGAGAAGAGTTTGCTGGTCCTAACCCCTTCCCCCATCCGTGAATTGATTTAGTTTGATTTTTAGAACAATTAAGTTGATTTTATGTTTTTTTTAGGTTAAGGTGTAGATTAAATCCATTAATTACCCCTTTTATATACCTCTTTAACATAATTAACCTAACAATTATGAGCCAACATATGATATGCAACCACACGGAATTCAAATCATCAATGCACCTAAGAAAGAAAGGGGCCTAACACAATTGGCTCATAATTATTTATTAATTAAGCTAAAGGTTTTCATTAAATACTTTCATAACTCTTCCCACACATGTAGGTTAGATTTGATTTCCTTAAGCTTACCTTAGGCTTTTGAACACCCAAGGATCTACCTAAGATTGGGATTAATTAAGTGATTTTGATTTGGTTAATTAAGTTATTTAATGAAATGATAAAATCATCAATCAATTTGTAAATTAATTAAATCTTCATTCAAATGAAATAAACTTAGAGGAAAAGATTAACAAGCTTAATTAATAAATTTATCACTATTAAATAGGTTGATTAATCATTTAATTGATTAAGGGAGTGATTAGAGATGAAACAAGCAATTCCTAAATTAATCCAATAGTAAATTCCAAGAAAATCATGAAGGCAGAGGTCATCTCACGAATTAACCCTAGGGAGTTTGAAATTAATTATTGAAATAATTAAGGAGTATTTAACATAATTACATCTCCAACAAACCCCAAATTGAGTAAATGTTACTGTTCAAAATCAATTAAACTTAATTTTATATTATTCCCCTTTAAATTATCTTTAAAATGAAGTTGAGTTTGCATTTTTTGGATTCTTCTACATTTAGTTATGAATTTTGAAGTTTTTGTGATTAATAGGTCATTAAATAACCTAATTGTATAACTAATCTCGTCGGAGCCATGTGGGCTACTGACACGGTGTGCACTTTCCACATGGAGTGACGAGATTGGTTATTTAAGTTGTCAAATCAAATGTCACGTCAGCCGGCGGTGCTACACACTTTCCTTTGGACTGTCCGATCAAAGATTGGATGGTCAGGATTAAACCCACTATTTCAACAGATTAAATCATCAAATCTAGAAGGATTAATCAGGACCATACATCCAAAACATGCGGGATGGATGGTCCATGATTCATCCCTGTCCTCGCCTATGGGAGACAGAGACCTTCCATCCTCCATGGCTTGATCTGAGCTCAATTGAGCTCAGATTGGGCCAGCATTCAACCCACACCATCTAGAAGCAAGGAGGATAACATCCAATAGTGGAATTATTTTGGGATTACACTTCCCTTCTCAAATGACCATAGAATTTTGAACTTAAGCTTGATTTTGAGGCATACCTCATCGGAGGCTATCACCGGCACTCCCAACCATTGAGGTAGCTTTGTCTGTGGAGATGAAGCCTTGTTGAAGGTTTGAGGGTTCAATTTATAATGGATCTTCCAATTGACCAAAGCTTGCTTCAATGGCTTGCAGCTTTGATCGAATTCCTCCTTCCCGTATCTTGGATGCTTGGGAAATGATTTGGGTGAGCTCGATTAGGTCCCTTGATAGTGCTTGTAAGAGGAATTTGGATTCTATGGAGAATTGAGTGAGTTTGAGTTGTGGTTTTCTTCCCCTATTTCGGCTTGAGTAAAATCGAGAAGGAGAAAAAGGAGAGAGCCTGGAAATTCTTGGGAGAGCTTAGGGAGCTTTCTCTAGGTTCCTAGGGCTCAATCAAATGCAAGTCAAATGAAATAAATTAAAATGAGCGGGAGTATATATCCCCCTACTTGGATCGGATGGTCGAGAGCCTCCTTGCCATTTTGATCAAATTACCTTCATGGAATGGGTGTTTAGGTTGTTAAGAGCTCGATGTGGTTCAGTTTTGGTAGAGGAGTGTGAGTGTAGAGGTGCACATGTGCTAAAATGACTGTGGGAGGTGATCCATGTGGAGAATTCTAAGGGTGGGCTTTGGGTTTTTGAGCCAAACCTATTGGGCCTTGTGTACCACCCTCCTTGGTGTCCAAATGGTCCACTATGAGGATGCCAAGTGGCCTTGAGTTGGAATATGATCAAATTCTAAGTGAATTTGACCATAGGTTACCCTTTGACCTAGGGTTAAAAAGGTCATTTAGCTTTTATTTTGATTTTGGCATATTTGGAATGATTGAAAAATGGGTTGTGCCAATTTTCAATGATTTTGGAGTTTATTTGATATGATTTGGCTCATGTTGACCCATTTAGGTCAACATGGGTCAACTTGGGTCAAGTTGACCAATTGGTCAAATTGGGTCAAACTAAGGATTAGGTCAAGTTCATATGACCATTTGGAGTGGCTTGGTATCATTGGTTTGATTCAATTTGGTTTATATTTGGTTTTGATTCATTTGAGTTCACTTAGGTCAAATTGGTCAAGCTGATCAATTTGACCCATTTGACCCAATTAGGTTAGGTCATATGTTGGTTTAGGCTTGGTTGGTCATTTGAAATGTTTTGTAAGCTTTAGTTTCAATCAATTTTGGTTTTATTTGATTTTGGCTTGATATGACCTTTTAAGTTAAGTTGGCTTCATGGTCAATTGGGCTAGGTTGGGTCTAGTTGGCCAATTGAGGCTTTGGTCAAGTTCAACAAGTGATTTAGATTAAATTTGACCCATTGGTTGCAATCAATTTGGCTTAGATCAAGATTTGACACATTTTGACTTTTTAGGTCAACTTGGGTCTAGTGGCCAATTAGGCAAGGTTTGGCTCAATTGGTGACTTGGTCATGTTCAATTATTGATCATGAACTAGTTTAGATCAATGGTTTTAATCAATTTGTCCTATGGTTGATTTTGGCAAGTTTAGGTTACATTTGGGTTAAGTGTTGACTTGGTCAAAGGCTAGGTTTGACTTAGTTTGACCCAATTTTAGTGATTGATCATCCTAAGATGATTGTTGCTCACAATGTGAGGCTTAGGTTGTCTTAGTTCAATCCAATTTGGGTAGATTAGAATTTGGCTCAAAAAGGTGACTTAGGTCACTTTGGGTCAAGTGAGCCTAAGTGGGTCAATTGACTTGATCAAGGCTTGATTCAAGTTTGGTTGAACTCATATGGACTTATGATTGAAATATAAATCTAATTGCAAGTGATTTGGAGTCAAATGAGTTTTGATTCATTTGAAAATTTTACTTCAAAAGGGTGAACATATGTTTAACTTTGGTTAGTTTGATTTTGGTTTGATGATTGAAGTTTGTGTTTATATTTTGTTTGTGATAGGAGGATTGATTGTTTGGAGAGAAAATCCAAAGGCTTTGATTGATTTGAGGTTAATTTGGCTAAGTTCAAGAATTTGAATTGAAAGGGTGTAGGTTGGTTTTAGGTTAGATTTGGGTTTGAGTTTTGAATTTGGTTTCGGTTATTTGAATTTATATTTCATTTATATTTGTAAAAAAAAAGAGAATATAAATGGGTTATGAGAAAATCTCTTGAGTTTGATTTGAGGTAAGTTCATAAGATGAAATCAAAGTGACATAGGAAAGATTTTAGATCTCGACTTGAGTTTTGGATTCGGTTTTAGTTACTTGAATTTATATTTCATTTATATTTGTGAACATAAATGAGAATATAAATGGGTTATGAAAAAAATCTTTTGAGTTTGAATTGATTTGGATTTTTGGAATTGATTTGAATGATTTGAGGAGAGTCATTTAAGTTGGAATTTGATTTGAATTTGGAGATAGTGGCTACTTGGAAAGATTGTCCAATCCAAGGTATGGGTAGTGTCTAAATGGAGTCCAAGGGTGTGATCCAAATAAGACTAAGGGGAAGGGGCAACTAAGGGCTTTATCCAAAAACCCTGGAGAAGATAATTTGCATAGGTATTCGATGGCCAAGTCAAGGTGAAAGCACGGGGACTCACATTTGCCAAGAGTGGTGTGTCCATTGGGTGAGTTGTTGTAAACATAGTGAACAACAACCTAAAAAGATAATTTGCATAGGTATTATGAACAAGTCAAGGAAAGCGGGGACTCACATTTTGCTAAGAGTGATGTGATTGGGTGAGTTGTTGTAAAACCTGGTGAACATAACCTAATGCGAATTAATCAATCACATAGGAAGAGAAAGCAGAGGGACATATTCATAGCATAACTATTTAATATAACTTTGTCTTATCATAGATGCTATGATGATTGAGTGAAACTTGGGGACTTATATCACTCAAGTAGTCAAGAGGAAAGCTTACTATCCAAACTCAAATATGGTTTGCAATGGTCAAGTCAAGAAGAAAGTGTGGGGACTCACATCTGCTGAACAAGTGACCTTTGAGGTGATGTTCTAACAAGATAGTATGTCAGCTCGGCCTAGAGCAGCTAATGAGTGAGTGCCACAGAGGGCATTCTCCCACATCAAAATAGCCCGAGATAAAACATATTTTTTTATTTTCATACTTGTGTTAAAGGGAAGAGGATGCCTCGGGTTATCTCACCTTTTGCTTGGAATTATGATGAAATAGTGCCACGGATGGTAGTTGGGATTCCACTAAGAAAGGATGCCGCTTAGGTTGTCTTACACCTAACTTAGTTATGCTAGTCAAAGTAGGATGCCTCTAGAGTTCTCTTACACCTATTCTAGTAGCGTTGGGGAAATCGTGTTCAACTTGTGTTCATGTTATGAAAGAAAGGGTATGTTGCCTCTTGGGTTCTCTTACACCTATCCTAAACACGTCGTGGCGGATTCACAAACAAGCAAACAAAGTTTCAAAAGAAGAGAATATTTTGATGATAATTATTTTCAAACATATTTTTATTGGTAATATTTCTTCAAATAGATCCCATTAATTAGAAGCATCGAGTGTTCCCCTTTATAATTAATAAGCTGATATGATCCTCCTTGGTAGGCCTTCTATGGCAAAAAGGTGATCCAAACTTGCCTCCCATCTTTCGACGGGCAACAATTGATCTCCTTAGAACTAAAATAAGCTCTCCTACTTGAAAGCACTAGGGCGACCAACTTGTTGTGAGCTTGAATCATTTTGGCTTTTGTACAACTGTTCTCATTAAAAATGTCTCTCCTCAAACCTTTAAGCTCTTCTAACTTGGCATTCTTTCTGTGATTCTACTACCCAATGTTATCCTTAGTGATGGGAGTTAAACTTCTAATGGTAGAATAGCTTTAGACCCATACACTAAGGAGAATAGGTAGATTTTGTTTAGTTATGTGTGTGCGATATGCCCAAACTTTATGTTCATGCCTTGTTTTATTATCGTCAAGTGTTTTCTTTAGTATATGGATGAGAGTTTTGTTGAATACTTCTGCTAGGCCATTTTCCCTAGGGTAGTAGATGGTGGAGTATCTCCAATCTATACCATGTCTTATGGAAAAACTGTTGATCTTTGTGCTCTTGAATGCAGCACCATTATTGGATATAATTCATCGAGGCACCCCGAACCTATACATGATATGGTTCCTGAAAAACTAGAGCACATGCTGAGCTGTGACCTCTCTGAGTGGGATTGCCTTTGCCCACTTGGAAAAGTAGTCAATGGCAGCAAGAATGAACCAATGATCCTTGGAAGAAGGAGGATCGATAGGACCCATAATGTCAATACCCCAATACTCAAATGGCCATGATGCCAAGGTAGGGTGTAGAATGTTGGGTGGTTGATGTAGGACCACACGTTGACACATGGCATCCTTGCTACATTCATTGTCTGTCATCGAAGGTAGTATCTAGTCTCTTAATCTTTGCTTTCATCTTGACTGGATTGATGCACTCATAGACACGAATGTACCTCTCATGATCTTCTAGCTTATGTTTGTCTAAACAATGTAACCACATTTGATCGAAAGACCATTAGTATAATGTGTCATCCACAATAGCATAGGAGAGAGGTCATTATTTCATTTAATGGGCTTGTGACTTCTTTTGAGGCAGTTTGCCTATAGTCAAGTAATCTATGAGTGGTTGCCTCCAATCCAGCTCCTTGTCCTTTTCGGTAACGATAACCTCCCCTTTAAGAGAAAGTCTCTCGATGAGTTCAACATCAATAAGGGATATGACTTGTCTATTTTGGACCCTTATTGGAATGGACTCATCTTCAGTATGCAATTCTTTGGCAAGTTTGGCCAAAGAATCTACTACTATTCTCTCCTGGGACCTTGTAGATGGTGACCAGGGATTTGGGCCAACTTCATGGTGTACTCATGGTAATGATGAAGCTTAGGTTTTGAACGTAGGACCACAATCGGTTGATGACCACTGAGAATCCTCATAGATGTTGATGCTTTTGACACTACACTATAATGGCTAACTAACCACAATCAAAGCCTCATACTTCATTGATGGTGCATGGATTGAGATAGTATGAGAATCTCATCACATCATGGATGGAGTTAAGAGAACTATTCTTACCTACCTTTCTTGGAAGAGTAGATTATGTTCTTCTCCTTTGAAAAGGAAACCATCAAAATACATCTCCCAATGGTGATTGTCAACCTCCCTAAGTTCATGATTTTTTTCATTGGAGATGAGTGGGTGTCTTTAAGAAATTTCTATCCTTTCCACGAGGGTATGAATATGATATCAAACTATAGAGAATCATGGACCAACGTGCCACGGATAATGTCATGTCATGAGATACTAGTGGATTTATTCTTAAATCAAGTTCACCTTATGAAAGCATATAGTGTCATAGCTTTTGGGATGCAAAGATAAAGCTAGGAAATGTTTCTTTAGGTGGGTAGTTTCATGGTAGGATCAGAGGTGAGGTAGTAAGAGCATTCTCCTTCCCTTATTGTTGGAGCCAACAAAGCAAGGGAGTCATCCAATGTAGCATGAGGATGGTGGCTGCGGATAGAGCGGCTTCGCTTCATCTTGCTTGATATCTTCAAAGGCATCTTTAACTTATCATCCCACTTGAACTTGGCATCCTTTTTTGACAAGTGCTAAAAATGGTTTGCATCTCCCCGATATGTTGGAGATAAAGCGTCTTAGATACCCCAACCACCCTTGGAATGATCTGAGTTGAGTTAGACTTTTAAGGGGTGTCATTTCTAAGATAGCTTTGATCTTTTTAGGATCTATTTCTATTCCCCGATGTCAGACAACAAACCTAAGGAACTTCCCCGAAGCTACTCCAAATGCACACTTCAGGGGGTTCATTTTGAGGTTAAATTATCTTAATCATTCAAAAACTACTCTCAAGTCAAAGAGATGGTCTTCCTTTTCTTTGCTCTTGACTACTAGATCATCAACATAGCATTCAACTTGATGATGAATGAGTTCATTGAAGATCGAGTCATGGCATTGGTATGTATCACTAGCATTTTTAAGGCCGAAAGGCATGACCTTATAATAATAGATTCTGATCAGGGTTCGAAAAGCAGTGTTTCTTTCATCCCCAGGGGCCATCTTAATTTGGTTGTAGCCAGATGACCCATCCATGAAGGAGAATTCTACATGAGATGAGGCAATGTCCACCATTAATTTTAGTATAGGAGGTGAAAATTCATTTTTAGGACATGCCTTGTTTAAGTCCAAATATGCAATTTGGCCATTCTTTTTTCTTAAGCAACCGCGACACTGTGGTGGGATATTTTTCTTTCCGATGAAACCAACATCGATTAATTTCTTGACTTGAAATGACCTGTTCAATTTTTTTGTCGCATGAGGAGCTTGCTTGATAGGGTTAGCGTTAGGATTAGTATGGATTACATGTTGAGATAATCTGGGAATCTCTTCATAACTCTATGCAAAGTAGTCCTTTAACTCAACTAATAGCCTAACTAAGTCATTGGTTTCTTCTTCATTCAGCAGTGAACTGATGTATGTAGGGCATGGATCTTCTTCCATCCCGAGGTTGATTTCTTTAAGCTTGTCGATTGTTGAATGGATTTCTTCTTCAAATTCTAGGTGCATCTTTGATTTGAAGATCATCTCATCAAGTTTCTAAACACACTTTCATAAGAGTTAGTGTGGTTTGAAGAATCTATCACTCAGATGATTGGTGACAACTAAGCGATCATCATCATCGACTAGACCATCTTGAATCTAGTCTTGATCTTGATTGTGCATCCCTACCTTTGTTGTTCCATAACTTTTTACTCACTAGACCATGTATAAGGAATCAAACCTTTCTTTGCAAGATTAAGAACACAAGTACCAATCAAAAGGCAATTCCATTAAATCTTTATAAATTATCCTCAAGTTCTACATCAGTTTAGACTTGAGGATGATGATCCCAATAGAATCTCTTGACATCATGGAAGACCTAGGGCTTCTTAACTACTAAACCTTCAACTTTTGAGAAGAAAGTGAGGTTAGAGCTAAAGTTCCCAACTCGCTAATAGTTTACATAAACTGATTGACATTCATGCTTTGCTTGGAGGCATGGTCTTTCATTGTTTGCTCAGTGTCTCAATGAAACCCTTGAGAGGGTTGGGTGGTGCTAATCACATGAGACTCATCCTGAGTTGGATTCCAAGTCTATGTGAATAGTAGGGGTACTCTGAGCTGGAACATAACCCTGTGTGTGGCCCAGGGTCTTCCACCTCTACTTCTATGTCTGCCTACCTTAGGTGGAGGTTGAGTCATCCTACCCATATGTCTATATGATGGAATGAACTGTGGGTGGAATATGATATACAACTCTAATTCTTCCTTGATGTCCTTTTCTCGTTCACTTGTATTTTTCTTCTTCTTTTCTTTTTTTCTTTCTCTTCTTCTTTTTCTTCTTTTCCTTTTTCTTTTGAATTTGAATTTTGACCAAGTAAATGAGAAAAAGGTATTTAGTAAGATTGTAGGTCACATCTTCATATATCTCAACCTCTTCAACTAAAAATGGCTTTTCATCTCCTTTGATACAATATTCGATTCCATTCTTTCGAAACTTGATGCATTGATGGAGGGAGGATAGAATCATCTTGTTCTGGTGTATCCAAGGCCTACCGAGCAAAGTAGAGAATGAAGTATTCAAATTAATTATGTAGAACTTCAGTCCTCCAGTCACCTATTTCTAAAAGGTAACACTATGGATCCTAGAGCCCTATCGCCCTGTTCATTGAACCCTCTCAAATCATCTGATCTCCTCAGAGTGTAGAGATATCAATTTTCAGATAGGTGAGGGTCTTTAGACTTATAATGTTCACTGATGCACCTAGATCAACCAAAACTATAGAAAATCTTAATCTTCCAATATCCACTATGATGTAGAGGGGACGGTTGTGCTCCATGTCCCCCAACAGAAGGTCTTCATTGATAAAGGTAACTTCCTGGGCTTCTCTTTCATAATGTGCCTCCTCTCCAATGGTCAGCTGAGCTAAGCATATCTATGGATCGAGAAGAGCCTTGATTAATGATTCTCTCATCTCTTTGGGTAACATAAAAACATCATATATGCTTAACATAGATGGCAACTTTCTTAGGTGAGCGAGGACATTATAATCCACTTTGGGTTGATCCTCCACAAGCATATCCAGGGGTGGAGCATCTTGTGGAGGGGCTTCTTGCTCATTAGTACCAATGACTTATTTTCCCTTTTCTTAAGGTTCTTCCCTAAGAAGTAGAATCTTTCCACTATGGAGGTTAACTTGACTGATCTCTTATGGTGGTTTAGTGTAAGATTCTACCTGCTCATCAGGCTCACCTACAACTTCTCCTATAGGACCCTCGGAATCAGATGATTCCAAGTCTATCTCAAGAGGTGAACCCATATTATTCAAAGAAGGAAAGTCCATCTGTCAGAAAAGGAAGATCGAGTTGTTATAATTTATTTTTGAAGAGTTTTCTAAAAGAGTAGTCAGACAACCCAGAAGTGACATAGATGTAATTCAAACTAGCTTTATTCCTCAATTTCTTGGATTTTGAAGGAGGTATATAGTAGAAATCTAATAAAAAGTAAGTGGGGTGAGAGATTGGATGCCCTTATCCGTCGATACAAGTTGTTTTCTAGAAGAAGAGTTAACTAAAGTAAGTGATGAGTAGTAGTTGCACGATGGGTGGAGAGGCAGGCTCGATTGGTGGTTGCTACTTGGCTATCTAGGTTAGTGTCTGCTTCTGAGCTCCACTTTCTCCAAGTTGTCTTTGGCAACTTGAACCTTCCTTGATGTTGGAGGTTCTACCTCAAGCACCGCAAGAAAGTTTCTTGATTTTTAAAATAATTTTTTTTAGAGGTTGGGATAAAGATATCCCAACCTTCTTTAGTTTGAGAGGATCACATGTATCCCCAAGGATTACCTAATGGAACTTCGATGGTTGTTCCTGATATTCCTTTGGGATAACTATGGCTTTGTCTTGTAGCTATATGTCCTTGAATGTAAAGCAATCCTCCAAATATGGCTTGATGCGGTGGTAGGGGCAAAAGTTAGGATCATTGCTCTTGCACTTCCTCCGACTTCTAGGCTCGGGAAAGTCGATTTCTTTAAGAAGTTCTTAAAGATTTTTCTACTCCCTCTTAAATGAATAAGGTTTGTTTAGTTTATCCAAAAGAGTAGGTGGATGGTAGCTACACGGTGTATGTATATACTTTGCTGAGTATATGGTGAGGAGGAGGGAGGCAGCTGGAGGCGTAGATAGGATGGCGGTGGTGGTAAAGGAGGTGGAAGTGAGTGGAGCTCGAGGTCTCTACCTCTTGCTCTACTTTCCCCACTTGTTCACCTAACTTCTTCTAAGCTTTTTTGTGGCTTTGGCTTTGTTGATTGATCAAAAGGGCTATTTGGCTTCTTTGTACTAGCCTTGTTGATTAACTTCTCAAATATTTTGATGGTGAAACCTTTGAGCATGAAGGTGACTTGGCCATGAATATTCTTTAGTAGAATTTCAATGGAGTGTAGTTTAGACAACTACGGTTCACATTTCATACTCAAATTGAACCATCTAAGAATATAATCAATGAGGGACTCACTAGGGTGTTGTTGAGCCACAACGAGATCAACTACAGTCACCCTTTACTGAGCTCCAATAAACCTCTTAATGAAGAGTGTCTCCAACTCGACAAAGTCTTCACTAAAGGGAGTTCATCAATCAGGTTATGCACGCTAGTTGACAAAAGATGGAACAAAGAGCATCACCACCCATTGCCTAGCGAAGTGTTATGTGTTGACGTGGGTTCCTGTTGCCTTTAAAGCTCTAAAGAAGGTGGCACAAAACCCTTAGAATACTAGATGACATCAAATTCTTCTAGGTAGGGTCTACCCTTTGGAATCGATGATCCTCCTCAGGCTTGTGCCAGTGCTTCTCTCACCTGCTAAACCATGAGTTTAATATCATTTTCTTGTACAGAGGTACTATCCACTACCTTCCTATACAAGCTTTTGCTACCTTGCTCTACCAGAGGTAAACTCTTGGCGATCCATGCAACAACTTCAGTGACTTTCTATAATAGTAGGATGCTTCGGGCTTGATTTGAAGTGCCAAAATTACTGCTAAAAAGTCTTTAATCCTCTTTCCCATCCTATCAATTTGTTCATCCTTTTTTTTAAGTTGTTGAAGGAGGTGTTGGGTCGAGTGGGCAGTATCATCCTTCTCGATCATAGCACCTTCCAAACCCTACTGATCATGAAGGAGGGAACCCCTGGTATCAACCATGTGCACTCCCACTGAATCCTCTAATAAATCATCTTCATTAGGATTAAAGCTGACCTTCTCCTCCTCTAAGTCGGCCCAGTCATATCCTAGGATCTTCTTCTTCTCTACTAGATACTGTGCTACAATATCATTGAGAGAACAGTCCAACTATGTAGGAAAAAATGATCGTGGTTGACCGGTGGTAGGATCATTATCATGAACAGAGAGACATCTAACCTCTCCTGCTACTAGAGAGCTAATCTTGTGAGGACTATGCTCACTAGAGGATAGATTCTCCTGACTGTTGCTAGATCTAGGTGGAGTAGTACTTCTATGAGGGTATATGGCCATGGGGACAGTGGTACTGTCTCCTTCCCCCTTGGTTGTTACTATCTCCATACTCTACTATGGTGGTGGTGGTGGTGGTGGCACAACTACTATTCTCCAAGGTCTCCATTCCTCTTCCCCATATTGGGGAGTCAGCGGGGAGGCTCGATTCTTTCAATAGTGTAGATGGGATGAAATCTCTTGTCCATAGCCGGATCATCAATAGGGCTCTCTTATCCCTAGATTCTTTCTTCATGGCCTTTGCTAGAATAGTGGATGGTGGAACTTATACTATAGATGGTGGGCGTGGAGTAGAGCGATGTGGTGGAGGCACCACCGACTCTCTTTGGGCAGGAGCTCCTCTCCTATGGTGGGTAGTACCCGTTAGTAAGATGTTATCTATGATCAGCGTGGGTAGCATGCGTCGGAAAAAATGATGAGAGGTATTTTCTTCTGCCTCTCTCTTGTGTCTGTCTTGATACACGGCCTCCACGCCCTCTCACTAATGTGCTCCCCCATACTACGGATGACATAAATCAAATTGAGCCCCTCTCGATCGTAAGCTCACTACTTCGCAAGGCGATCTAAGGGCGGCATACGACCTTTTCTATCATGATAGGAGCCTCATGTTGCTGGGTGGAGGGCGATCCTCTAATGTCTTCCTCTGTGGATCAAGAGAGGATGGAACTTTTCTATGATTAAAACCATCTGGTAACTCCTCTCTGTACTTGAAATTGCCTCTAGCTCCTTGGCTATCGATAATGATCTTTGCTTGATCTTGCGGCATTGGTTGGTGTTGGGTCTACGGAGGAGGACCTGAGAACTAGACCTCATGGGTGGGGGAGACTATCACTGAAGATAGGGTAGCTTTCCCCTTTGAGGAAACCAATGAGTGGGTGCTACATGGGCGAAAGGGGAACCACCGAGGCATTAATCGAAGAATCGCTATGGACCGCCACAACCTTCCTCTTCAGTGAGAGAAACTCTGAGTTAGATGTCATCTCAACCTAGATGACCGCTTTGGCCACCACACTCCTGACGGTGAGGGTGGTCCCTTTACAAGTGATCCTAGCCCCTCAAAACTTTAGCGAAAATGAATGAGGTGGGCAAAGTCAGTCTGTGGGAGGCTGGCCCGATCCAAGGCCAAATCCATCCTAAAAGGAAAAGTAAGCACGTACTTCTGGGATGCCATTAGACTAAACTGAATTGAAATTGACTGAAATAGGTTGAAATTATGCAATTTTGGAAAATAAACCTAAATCAAATTTCTACTTTTGCTAACTTTTTGAATTTTGATTTTAAAATTTTGAACCCACACTCAATAATTTGAATATGTTAAGTGGGGCTCATTAATTTTGGTGAGAGATTTTGAATTGATTGGAAAGAAGATTTTTGAATATAGAATTCATTTTCAATAAATTTGTGTATGTTGAAAATGGGTTCAAAAATATTTTTGAAGAAATTGATGCTTCCATTGGTTCATATTTGAATTTGATTTTTGTGTTAGAGTACCATTTATTTAACAAATTTGAGTAAGTTAAAGTAAAGGGTCAATTGATTTTGTTTGGATTTGTGATTTTGGAATTTACTTAATTAGTAAATTTGGGTATGCTAAGTGAGGTGATTGAAAACAATTTTCTTTTTTTGTTTGCTTGTTTGTGAATTATGTGTGAATTTGAGAATGGAATCTTCACTTAGCAAATTTGGGTATGTTAAATGAAAAATCTAAATGTGTTCTTTTTTTTTGGATTTTGAAAAAAAAAAGGATCTTTACTTAGCAAATTTGGGTATGCTAAATAAGTCCAAATGTATTTTGTTTTGATTTTTGAAAAGAGGATTCCTTACTTAGCAAATTTAGGTATGCTAAATAGAAGAAATTCTAATGTGTTTTGTTTTGATTTCTAAGAAAAGGATTCTTTACTTAGCAAATTTAGGTATGCTAAATAGAAGAAATCTTAATGTGTTTTGTTTTGATTTTTTGAAAAGATGATTCTTTACTTAGCAAATTTAGGTATGCTAAATAAAAGAAATCCAAATATGTTTGATTTTTATGATGCTTTGAAAAGAGGATCTTTACTTAGCAAATTTAGGTATGTTAAATGAAAGAAACCAAATGTGTTTTGTTTTGATTTTTTAAAAAGAGAATTCTTTACTTAGCAAATTTAAGTATGTTAAATAGAAGAAATCCTAATGTGTTTTATTTTAATTTTTGAAAAGAGGATTCTTTACTTAGCAAATTTAGGTATGCTAAATAAAAGAAATCCAAATGTGTTTTGCTTTTTTATGATGTTTTGAAAAGATGATCTTTACTTAGCAAATTTTGGAATGCTAAATAAAGAATCCAAATGTGATTGCTTTTTATAGTTTTGAATAGAGGATTTCCATTTAACAAATTTGGGTATGTAAGAATGGAAGTCAATTTTATTTTTGAAAGATGAAATTTTTATGTGTGATTATTGCTTTTTTGAAAAGAAGGAAATTCTAACTTAACACATGTGGGATGTGTTGAGTGGAATTTCAAAGGTTGTGATTTTGCTTGGAAATGAAACCTTCATTCAACATATTTAGATGCATTGAATGGGAAGGCTCATCTTTAAATGTTGTACTTTTTAAAAAGAAAGAAATTCTAACTTCAATACATGTGAGATATGTTGAAATGGAATTTCAATGTTATGATGTGATTCTATTTGAAAATAAAATCTTCATTCAATATTTGGGTATATTGGGTAATTTTCAAATATGTGCTTTTGGAAAAATGACTTTGGTTTTATTTGGAAATGAAATCTTCATTCAATAAATTTGGGTATATTGAATAAGGATTTTCATATGTGCTTTTTGAAAAGATGATTGTTGATTTAGCTTGGAAATGAAAGCCTTTATTCAATAAATTTGAGTATATTGAATGAGGATGTTCATAAGTGCTTTTTGAAAAGATGATTGTTGATTTTGATTTTTGAAAATGTCCTATATGTAACAATCTTGAAGATTGTTAGATGATGTGCAAATATTTTATTATGAGAATTTCTTTTTGAAAGTGCTTTTGGAAAGCGATATTTTTATAAAGGATTTATTTTTCTTTATTTTTGGAATGAACCTTTCCTTACCATAGAAATGGTAAGGAGGAAGTCTTTAGTTATTTCTTTTTATCAAATTTTTATTTTCACCTATTGGGAATAGGGTTTTAAGACCTACACAGAGTGAGGTCCTAAAACCTAAAGGATGTTGGCTAGCTTAGCTTAAGAATAAAATAAACTAAGTTCCAATAGAAAAGAAAGATAGTCTGATTCATATAAAATACAAACCCACTATCGATACTTGGAGACAATGATCATTTACCAAAGATGGAGAGAGGAACCTTCCCCAGCGGAGTCGCCAGAAAAATTTGTGGTGAATTTTTATTTTTTATCTTCATCTAAAATAAATTAAATGGAAACAAAAGTAAAATCTTAAGTATCTTTTTTGTTGGATATCACGTAGATCCATAAATATTCTTATTAAGGTGATCAAGTACGATACTGAAGAATAGTGTACTATCTCGAGAGATAGAAGGCACCATCCTACAATGGACCTAATCACCTTAATAAGGACTCCGAAGGATAATTAGTCTTCAAATGTACTAGAGATTCTTTCCCTACTTTACATGGAAAAGTAAAGAAGGGTTTATTTTAAATCGGGTTCATTAAGTTCCCTGGGCAATCATAGTTAATTACATCTTAAGGAATGAGATTCCTAAGAATACTCGATTAAGGTAAATGATCATTGTCTCCAAAGATTTCAAAGATAGACTATCAATCAATTGGTTATTTTTGGAGATCAAATGGGATTGATCAAGAGGGAGTTATTATCAAAACCAAATGGAGATAAGTAGAGATGCTCATGATGCTAGGAAGCCTGAGCATCCCAAACTATCCTATGGTTGGGCTTTATATTTTGAATTTGAAGAGAATTATTTGAAATTTTTATTAGAAATCTGGACTTACAATTCCATGATACAAGATCATGGAAATGCCTAAGAGAGGATTTATGCTTGCCCACAAGGACATGAACGATCATAAATCTAGGGAGCGAGGCCAAAGCATGACCTATATCTAAGGCAAAAATGGGCATATAGGTTTACCTCCAAGAGAGGATAAACCACCATTGCTTACAACTGGTGCCAACTAACTCCTATGATTTTAAATATATGTAGGCAAGTATTATGCAAGATAGCTATTATTTAGAAAGAAGACTAAGTCCTTAAACTCACTCTCTAAGAGACTAGATCATGTAGGGCATGAACTCATGACTTAATCTAATACAATTTTTTGTTAAGTTTTAATTTTATTTTTAAAAAATTAATTTGACACGGGCTATGGGATTCATATGCCTAATGCATGAGAAATTAGTTATGGGCCAAAATCAATAAGAATGAGGTGTATTTCCATCATGGCTCTCAAAGGTCAAGCCATATTCTTTGGCAAAGGTGGAAACCCTCCATAAGCTAGAGTGAAACAAGATGCTTTTTTTGTGCACGATGTGAGACATACAACATCCACTAAATCTTTTATTATCTTAATTTATGTTCTAAGCTTTAGGTGAGGTTATGAGTTATTTTAGTTTTAATTTTGAATTATTTAATCAGATAAAAAATTTATTTTTTCCTAGGAGCCTACTCGCATCCAGACCATTCAGCAAAGCAAGGAAGAAACTAGGAAAAATATGTCATCTTAATGCATAAGGTAAACAAACATCAAAAAATTTTATAAAGCAAGCGCAAAAAAATAAAAGGCCTTTATGGTCCACAAACCCAAAAAAATGGGTAAGCTCTACCCTTATACAACCATTATAAATGAATAATTACAATTTAGAAGATATTCATGTTATGGGGTCTTCATTCTCTTCATTTCTTCATTTCTTCATTTCTTCATTTCTTTCTT